>ONZH01018863.1:0-391673 GCA_900303285.1 Rhinella marina | reverse complement strand
GCAGTCCGAAAATTGGGAAAACTTTGAAAGTGTGCCCAAGTGCAGTTGCAAAAACCATCAAGCGCTGCAAAGAAACTGGCTCACATGAGGACCGCCCCAGGAAAGGAAGACCAAGAGTCACCTCTGCTGCGGAGGATAAGTTCATCCGAGTCACCAGCCTCAGAAATCGCAGGTTAACAGCAGCTCAGATTAGAGACCAGGTCAATGCCACACTGAGTTCTAGCAGCAGACACATCTCTACAACAACTGTTAAGAGGAGACTGTGTGTAGCAGGCCTTCATGGTAAAATAGCTGCTAGGAAACGGCGGTGCTTTGCTGGTGACACTGTTGGGGATTTATTCATACTGAACCAGCATGGCTACCATAGCATCTTGCAGCGGCATGTTATTCCATCCGGTTTGCGTTTAGTTGGACCATCATTTATTTATCAACAGGACAATGACCCCAAACACACCTCCAGGCTGTGTAAGGGTTATTTGACCAAGAAGGAGAGTGATGGGGTGCTACGCCAGATGACCTGGCCTCCACAGTCACCAGACCTGAACCCAATTGAGATGGTTTGGGGTGAGCTGGACCGCAGAGTGAAGGCAAAAGGGCCAACAAGTGCTAAGCATCTCTGGGAACTCCTTCAAGACTGTTGGAATACCATTTCAGGTGACTACCTCTTGAAGCTCATCAAGAGAATACCAAGAGTGTGCAAAGCAGTAATCAAAGCAAAAGGTGGCTACTTTGAAGAACCTAGAATATAAGACATATTTTCAGGTGTTTCACACTTTTTTTGTTAAGTATATAATTCCACATGTGTTAATTCATAGTTTTGATGCCTTCAGTGTGAATCTACAATTTTCATAGTCATGAAAATACAGAAAACTCTTTGAATGAGAAGGTGTGTCCAAACTTTTGGTCTGTACTGTACATATATATATATATATATATATATATATATATATTCAGATGGACCCTAATGCAAAATATGGGACATCACTCTCACCATATACCATACTAATGATTTTTTTTATGGTTGCGAGCCCACTATGGCACCACATCTCGTGTACAACTGCTACACTGAGCTTTGTTAGTCTGACATACCCTATCCTACCCTACTCTTGGCTGGTCCATCCAAAATCCGGAGGAGTGTCTCATACTACTAAAGTACAGTGTGCATAGAGTATTCTGAGAGGCTGGTGGACATTTTAAAGAAAAGAAGAGGGTTACAGGAGGAACCGTATCAGAAGGATTAACCTCTTTCTGTCTTAACTGTTATTGTTTTTCTTTTTGTTTAATTTTTCCTTCCCAGAGCCAAGAGGGCTTTTTTGCACGAAGTATCATTGAATGGTACCGTTTAATTTGACAAATCATGCAGCAGAAAAGAAAAAAAAACATTCTTTCTAGGATGAAATTGGAAAAAGTATAAACTCTATTCCACCATTATTTTTTGGATTTTATTTTTTGGGTGTTCATTGTGTGTTAAAAATAATCTTACTTATTTTTTACTTACTATCCTATTTTGCCGATCAGTATCATTTGCAGCACTACCTAAATTATAAAACTTATAAAAGTTTTTCTTGTGCTTTACTATTTTTAAAATGTTTGTGATCTAAATTGCTTTACTAAAATATATTTTTAAAACCTTTTTTTGTTCACAGTTTTTTTTAGCCCATTCCCCATAAGGGACTTGAACGTGCAACCATTCGACCATTTATACCATAGACTGCAATGCCTTATTATTGCAGTCTATGGTAACTTTCTATCAAAGCAGTCCTGGGAGCCTAAATGTTCAGATGTATGGTTGCTAATGGCTGTGGCATCTGAGGGGTTAAATGTACGGAATCAGAGATAACATGGCCGAAATCCACTGTGTATGTAGCAGGCACAACTCCATAAATGTGTAGAAGGGATTAAAAAGAAGAGCACCGGATATTTTAACTATGCATTTTGCATTTATTGGAACATTTTCATTGTGAACTGAAGGACGCCTTTAAAGAAAAATCACCATAAATGAGTAAATCTGAAGTTAGGGTGATAGATGTAGTTTGATAACATAGAGATACTAGCATTAAAATGAGTCTGTCAGCAGTTTTGCAGACCTGCTGACAGCACAATGTAGGGATCGGTAGTAGTGTGAATATGAACTTTTATTCTGCCAGGCACTTCACAGATCCTCTGCACTGCTAGATGTGACAGCTGTAGTGGTCTTTTCGATGGATGTTACAACTTTCACTCACTGTCACTCACTGTACAACTATGAAGTATCTCAATGCATAGATCATAGTCACATTTGCAGTGAAGCTCCACCTCCAGTGCACTTGCAGGAGCAGAATCTAGCAGAAAAAAAAGGCTCATGTTCACACTACTCCTGACAAAAAAAAGTTCCACAAATGTTATATTTGTCCTGCTCTCCCCAGCCCCTACCTTGTGCTGTCAGCAGTTTTGCATGGTCGAAACTGCTGATAGATTCTCTTTAAATGGCAGCAGACATTTCTTTAAAAAGTGACAACGATCATATAATTTGTATAATCTATGCAAAAAAATGGTTCCTGTCAATCCGTCAGCACAATCAGTCAATGCTATCATTACATTTGGCTAAATGGGCATGGAGCCTGAACTATATTATATTATTATAATATCGGTGCCATTTAATGCAGTCTATTATTCGTTGTTATCAGCCACGTCAGAGCGGAGGAGGAGAGGTTGACAGGTCTATCCTTCACAGGTATTACAAACCTTATCTCACATATCTCCCGTCCTGAGAACCTCCATAGACATTTCCATAGAGAATGATGTCTCTGGCTTTTTAGATTTCATTTCATAAGCTGCTGACTTTGGATTTCTTTCTCATTTAATTCTTAAATAGAGACAGACTGATGACTAAATGATGTAGTAAAAACCAATGCAGGTAATGGGAAAGAGATGACACAATGTTAATGGAAACAACGTGTTACTAAACTTACATCAACAAATGAAATGGAGCATACATCCACTCCGATGACTATTGATTTTAATGTCTTGGTTTTTTTTTGCAGTTGGAGAAGAGCCTGGAAAATGCCCTGAAAATACAGATTTTAAATGCAAAAACAAAAAATGTATTGAATCCCACTTAGTCTGTGACTACAAGCCTGACTGCGAGGACTTTTCGGATGAAGCTTACTGCAGTATGTACATCATGGCTATATTGCTGTCACCATTGGTCTTACATTACTTATACATATCAGAGGGTTAACACGTTAACTCGATACCAACTTTAAAGAGTAACTAAACCTTTGTAACAGTTTTTAATATGATGTCCCTAATGCTCTAATAATTCGTCTTTTACCTCACTAAAGTGCACCATTCACCGTGCGCATAAAACTCAGTTCTCCGTACACCGCTAACAGTGTGAAATGTATGAATGGAGCAGCAGCAGCGCTGTGAGTATGGGCAGGAGCGCATATTGCTGCTCCTGCCTGTGCCCCCAGGAGGTTTACTACCTCCTAGCATATCCTGTATCCATGTACTATGCCAGGATTAGCTGAGCTGAGTGACCTCCTGCTTCTGCCTGCTCCGATAAGCTAAGAGAACTGCATTTCAGCTCATAGCTTAACGGGGCAGGCAGAAGCAGGAGCCACTCCGCTCACTTAATCCTGGCATAGTACATGGGTACCCTGTAACCATGTACTATGCCAGGATTAGGCGAGCGGAGTGGGCTCCTGCCTGTGCTTGATCTGCTAAGCTAAGAGCTGACATGCAGTTCTCTTAGCTTAGCGGAGCAGATAGAAGCAGGAGCCCACTCAGCTCAGCTAATCCTGGCATACTACATGGTTACATGTGCTATTCCAGGAGTTAGTAAACCTCCAGGGGGCACAGCAGGAGCAGCAATAAGCAGTAAGGTCTTGGTTAGTTGACACTGGTATCAGGAGCCATGCCGACTACAGTGCATCCCAAAACTGCTGAAGGGTGCATGGAGGAGAATCCATAGAGCAAACATGAATGAGGTGGTCCCACAAATGTTCAATTGGGTTCAAGTCTGGGGAATTAGGGGGTCAGGTAGTACTTGGAAGTCTTGGTCATGCTCTTCCAACCAATGTCCAAATTTCTAGCCATGTGCATTGTCTTTGCTGGAAGATCCAATCAGGCCCAGGAAAGACAATCAGCATGTATGGGTGTACATGATCTGCAAGGAAGGATGGATACCTAAAGTTGAATAGTTAAAAATGCACAGGAGATGCTGTAGACTGTGTTTTGTGCAGCAGCATGCATGTCACAGGAAGTGTGCAAACTATAGCCCAGTTAAGCAAGGGAAACAAATTACGGCTAGACCTAGCAGATGCTATAAGTTATATAGATATCACCAAACTGTGAACATTATGCTTGAAACCACAGATGTGGATCTAAGACACAGGAGATGCTGAAGTCTTCACCTGTGCAGCAGCCTGCATGTCACAGGCAGTGTGCAAACTCTAGCCCACTGAAGGGAGGGGAACAGATAATGGCTAGATCTAGCAGATTTCTAAATTATATAGATCGCTCCAAACTGTGAGCATTATGCTTGAAACCACAGATGTAGATATAAGGCAATGGAGATGCTGAAGGCTTTACCTATAAAGCAGCATGCATGTCACAGGCAGTGTGCAATGTTTAGCCCACCGAAGGGAGAGAAACAGATGATGGCTAGATCTAACAGATGCTATAAGTTATATAGATCACTCCAAACTTTAACAATTACCACAGATGCAGATCTAAGGCACAGAAGATGCTGAAAGCTTTGCTATGCAGCAGCATGCATTGTGTAAACTTTAATCCAATGCAGGGAGGGGCAGAAATGTTTAGTTATTCTTACATCATCTTCAAATACAATTCAATGGCCCGACACTATCTACTTGATATTTTATTAGGCTGTTTTCACTCCATGTTCTGTGTGCATGTTTATCATATTTAAAGGGGTTGTCCAAGTTGTTTTTTGTCCTTTGTATGTTTCTAACTAGGCAAATGTAATGTTTTTTTCAATGCACTTACTTCAACTTCAGTGGCTCCTTTCTCAGATTTCACTGAGGGTCACATGACCTGTGTTGTCAGCTTCTCTCCCTGCTCTGCTGATGTTTCGTGCACAAGCCTCAGAGATCAGATAAGAGTCTGTAAACAAAAGTCACTGTGCTGGCCACGCCCCTGCACTGCTGGCTGCTGCTCTCTCCCTGGATTCTTTCAGATAAGATTTTAATCCCTTCAGCTAGCACAGACTCAGGGCTGAAGGCTTTACTACAGTAGCTGCAGGCAGTGAGGAGACAAATGCTGGGCACAGGAGCTGACAAAGGAGTTCTGCAGAGTATTGCACAAGCACAGGTAGGGGGAAGATTCTGTGTGTATCAGCAGTGTCATTCTACAACTGGGACTTGTAGTCCTACACATACAACATGCTGCTGAGTATCCCAGCAGACAGATATGTCACTCAGGGCAGCACTTGTATTCACTCGCTTTGCAGAGCAGGGGGAGGGGCAGAGATTGTTGTTATTGCAGGTAAACAAAGGCCAGAAGAGAACCAGGGAAATGAGGAAATATATATATATATATTTTTTTAAAATCTTGCTTAACTTAGTTATATATTACTGCCCATCAGAATTACAGTCCTATATGTTATTTATTTTCATAACTCGGACAACACCTTTAAAACAGTCATAGGCCCCTATAAGCCTGACAACTGCCAAAAGAGCAGCTAAATATTACATATTCCCTTCTGTCGTTATGATGTGGTTGACAAAGGCTGGACGGGCCGAAATGCGTCCTGTGCTGTGATTTATATTTTCTTGATGATGAAATAAAGAATACACCGAATTGAACATATCTGATATGCTGGGGTTATTTTGTCTATGACATCAGATCTGTCACTTTGGTATAAGAAGAATTTAATTAAAATAATAAATCTTCATCATAATCATAAAGGTTCAATTTTTCAACATCTGAAGACATATTTCATTTAAAATGTAAATGATCTTATTTACAATTTTCACACTCGGTTGAATGGCACTGAAGCAAGTACTGATATGAAAAATAGGAATTCCTTTGTGAAATTAAGTAAATGTGTTAAGCCAGGATGAGCTAATCCCTTTATAGACTTATAGGAAATCGTACATGGTTCCGGCAGCAGAAGATGGCGTTGCTTGAGAGAAGGGTAAAGCAGAGGTTGATTTAAGTAAATTAGACATTTATCTTGCTGCTTTCAGAGCAAAGTGATTTTTTTTTGTGTGAATTACTGAGAACATATTGAGTGAACGTCTCTCGTGTGCTTATTCATTAAAGGCAGACATTATTTTCCCATATATATAGGTGAGTACGCCAGTGTCCCTGGGAGCTGTAATTTTGAGCAACCAGACAAGATCAATTTTGGATGTGATCTCTCTCAAGACAATACAAATGATTTCAGGTGGACCGTACGTCGCAAAGTCAACAATGATCTATATACAGACCACACGCCAGGTAAGTAGCCATCTATGTTGTTAAAGGAATGGTGTCATCATAAAATTACCTATTGTTTAAATCACTTTTTAACGTTTCTTTTTTAGAATTTTTTATTTTCTTTTTTTAATATTCCATTTGTCACCTTTTATATTACAAAAAAAAAAGAATCTTAAAATTCTGCAATTTTCATATTGGCCCCGAAGCTTATTTCAGATGAGTTAATCAGTCCTACCAAACCAAAGTTCATTAAGAATTTTCTAAAAACTTTGGACTCTGAATCTAAAACCTTTGCAATTTGTTTCAGACAAACCACTCAAAATGGCATCCGTCAAAGATCAAAGAATAGTACCGTGGAGCAGGGAAGATGAAAAAGGATGACCACTTGACCCTAATCTGGGCTGTGACTGATGGGCTTGCCCATAAGGCCTTGCAGTCAGTGTCAGCCAATCAGGAGGCATGATATTGACATGTCATAGACTCTACATAAGATCACAACCAAGGAATCAATGTGTATTCTGGAAGAGAGTACTAAAACCTTATCTTTAAACAGAGAATACAGCTAACTAAAGATGGTTGTTGGGAAGGAAGTGGCCTGGCAGTGAAGGAGACCCCTGCATTTACATGCAGCAGTCTCATCCACAGTATGGGGAGGAGCAATTGTTAAAGGGGTTATCCAACCCCTAAAATGCCTAGGGCCCCTCACACAGATTGTACTTAGTTTACTTCCCAGCACCCGCGTTGCTTCTGATGCCCGCATGGCCACCTCTGCACCTCCCCGTTGTGCGAGAGTGAAGTAAGTACAATCTGTGTGAGGAGCCTGGACATTTGGGAGGGAATTCTTGGGGTTGGATAACCCCTTTAATGCCATTGCTCTTCCAAATACAGAGTCATTGTTTGCCAGCAGTAGAACCTAAATCACCAAAACAGCATCTGTGGCAATAAAGCTAGTTTTCAGCCACAGGTAAGGACAGTAATATAGTCACAAAATCACCAAAAAATATACATATACTGTCCAATCATAAATATTCTTTATTAATAACAATACAGAGGGTACAAACAATAATTCATACAATGGAAAGCAGGGAACAGTGGAAAAGAGGAAAAATTAGAGAGCAAGGAACACGCTGTGCGGCAAAATGAGCAAAATGGTCATTTTGCCGCACAGCGTGTTCCTTGCTCTCTAATTTTTTCCTCTTTTCCACTGTTCCCTGCTTTCCATTGTATGAATTATTGTTTGTACCCTCTGTATTGTTATTAATAAAGTATATTTATGATTGGACAGTATATGTATATTTTTTGGTGATTTTCAGCAGTAGAACCTGTTTAGATGGCACGATCTGCTGCTGTAAACAAATTTAGGCTACTTTCACACTAGCGGCAGGCCTGATCCGGCAGGTGAAGGGTGCTGCCGGATCAGGACTGCCGCAGCGACATGTGTGGAGCCGGAACCGCGCTCCAGCCCCACACATGTCACACAGTACATACATACACACACACAGACACACACACATATACACAGACAAATACACATACATACATACTTACATGCTCCCGGCAGGTCTTCAGAGCGACAGAGAAGCAGGACGGCTCACACAGGTGACGATTCCCCACAGCGCCCTCTGCTGGGCGCCTGGTGGAATCGTCACCTGTGCGAGCCGTCCTGTCCCTCCGACGCTCTGAAGACCTGCCGGGGTGCATGTAAGTATGTATGTGTATTTGTATGTGTATGTCTGTGTATGTTTATGTGTATGTCTATGTCTGTATGTATCTCTGTAGCCGGATCCGTCATGAACTCCATTGAAAGTCAATGGAGGGCGGATCCGGTTACCATTGTGGTCACACCAGACGGATCCACCCCCATTGACTTGCATTGGGGGTCATTCCGGATCCGTCTTGGTGCGGATGCCTGGACCGGAGAGCAAACCGCAGCATGCTGCGGTTTGTTCTCCGGTCTGAAGATGGAACGGAATGCTTTCAGGAGCATTCCGTTGTCTTCAGTTTAGTTTTGTCCCCATTGACAATGAATGGGGACAAAACTGAAGCGTTTTATTCCGGTATTGAGCCCCTATGACGGAACTCAATACCGGAATTTTAAAACGCTAGTGTGAAAGTAGCCTTAGATGACCGCATGAAAGTGTTCATTTATCAGGTACTTGCCAGCAATTGGTAATTGTTCAGGCAAAGGGGTCTTTAGTGTCAGGGAGAATTTAATGTCAGGGAAAACAATAGTAAGTTAGATTAAATTAGATTTAAAGGGCTTTTCTGAGATGACCTATCCACAGTATACAATACTTTTCCAACTAACAACTTACTAATTTTTATGTTGGGTTTTTCTGGATTTTTTTCTTGGATTCTTCTGGCATATTCACAATGGCAGAATGGGGACCCTTGTTTTACCACTTGTACAGGTGGCCACATACAAAGATTTGAGAGCTGGTTACAGGTAATCCTTCTAATGTCCATCTATCAGGCAGTTATGGCATATTCTAGGGCCATTCTATACATGTCTAAAGGTAGGTTCACATTTGTATTTAACAGATCTGACAAGTTGTTGAGAGAGAACAGCCTGCCAGAGATGCAGCCTAACAGATACTGTCGGACCCCATTGACTATAATGGGATCCAATGGCGGTCCAGGCAATTTCTGGTGAAATGCTGGCTTTTGGTCAGACAAAAACCATTTAATCTCTGGCCAACAATCAAAACTTATACTGGAAAGCAACTGGACCCGCGCCAAACCCCACTGAATGAACAACAGTATATGGCTATACTGGCTATACCATGAACTGCCGAAACAACCTACCAGATCTGCTAAACGCAAATGTAAACCTACCCCGACATGGGAAAACACAACTTTAAAGGAACACTCCAGAATTAGAAAAAAAATAGCACCACACTTGTCCAAGGGCTTGGTCTGGTATTGCAGCTGATTTTCATTACATGACATGCCATACCAGACACAGCTCATGGACAAGTAATAGTTTTTTGGGGGTTTTTGTCAGATAAGTAAATGATTGCTGTAGTATTTGTTTAGGGTTTCTATATACTTTATTTTTGCACCTTACAAAAACTGAGTTGTAACTGAATCAGAGCTTTGTACATAGAAGTTGTTCTGCTGTCTATTCTTCGTATACAATTAGTTTTTTTGACCACGTAATGAATGAAGAGAAGAAGATTAGAAGAAAAAGTAGAACATTGCGTCCTTCTATTTACTTTCTGTATTTGGATCACATACTTGTGTCAGACCTTTGGCGCATAGCATGTTTGTCCTTGAGAACTAATTAGGTAGAGACGCTTGTAAGCCACATAAGCTTCGTAGGAAGCCAGGGCTATCTGTTCCTCCTCCAAAAAGTCAGCCAAGGCCTCAGATCTCCGTGTACTCTGTACTCTGCTTCAAAAGGCCAAATCTTAATTTGTATTTATGGAAGATGTCAAACCGATTTCATTATTTCTTTCTGCATACAATATTGACCTGTGATGTCATAAATAAACTATAATAGGAGAAAAAAATCAAATGTATAATAAGTATATAGAAAGCACGTCTATCCAAATCTCTAGTCTTCAGAGACATCCGGAACACAAAAATCCAAAATTCCCTACCCTCCGTTGTAGAGATATCTATAAGAAATGTATTTGTGAGGGAATTGTTCAAAGATTGATAACCCCTTTTTCCCTTAGGCCACCACCCCGGGGATTGGTCCAGTGGAAATGTATAATTGAAGAATGAGGCCAGAATTAAATGTATAAAAGTCTCTCTTTACTAAGTGCAACATAGAACTTCAAATACATTCAATAGCAGCTGATGTCAAGTGCAATTTTTTTGGCAACAGAAATGAATATAGAGGCAGGTTGAATAGCACTGTCTAAAATCTATCTAAAAAGTATTACAAAATGGCACAATTTGGCACAGTTAGAGCTTCTACACTTTATTTTTTACTCACTTCAAAAAAGGGCAGAGTTTAATTGGAGGGGCATGGCCTCACAGGAAAGAGGATGTGGCTTAACATTTTGCACCAAAATTACAATTCTGTCGTGAAATTCTGTCTTAAAGTAAGCCAACCGATAGTTGTTAAAGAGTCAGAAAAAATTGCCTAGCCGTACATCAAACTTGTATAATCCAGCCTGAGCCCATTTGATAAATCTGGTGCAGGTCTAGACAGCCCATCTAAGTTTACACCATCTATAAGATTAGTAAATCTATCCCAGTGTGTATTGCAGTATTTTATACCTGTTTGTCATGCTATTACATTATACACCTGGCAGAGTGTAATGGCAGTACTAAGATGGCAGGGTGTTACGACTGTAGGTAAGGACAGACAAGGACAATGAGCCCTCAGGCTAGAACCCAGCCCACTTTCCCTACTTACTTGCAGTACAATCCCTAGATGGCTAGACCGCAACTGGTTCACGGACAGACAAATACCAAAGTTGTATGTAAATTGGTCAGAACCAGACAAGCTATACAGTACCAAATGAGAGACAGAGAGTGGTCAGAAAATAAGCCAAGATCAAACCAGACAGACAACGCAGTACCAAACAAGAGACAGAGAGTGGTCAGAAGACAAGCTGGGGTCAGGGAAATGAGCAATCCAATAAACACATGAACAAGATTTAAATAGAGCACCGATGCCCTGGATCCGAACCGGATAGGTCCCTGACTTGGCGCCCCATTAGTCAGAAGCACTAGCACAGTAATAGAGCAGCTGAGCAATCAGTCCACTGTTTATCTCCCCCAGCACATGCCCACTGCAGGGAGATATAGAGCATTGCTGTCACAAACTTACCTGTCCGGGCTCCAGCACTACGTCTCTGTCTTCAGCATGGCCGCACTGGGTGAGATGCGCTGCCAGACCCACGGTGACGCTGTTGCGCCCCTAGCAACAAAGCGCAATGCTCTGTTTCTCCCTGCAGTGTGCGTACGCTGGGGGAAACGGGCGGCAGGCTGAGTTACAGCCCAGCTGCCCAGCTTCTTTGAAGATTGAAAACTGTCCTATGGAGTGCCAAGTCCATGAACCTATCAGGTTCTGATCCAGGGACTCGGAGCTCTATTTAAATCGCCTCCTGGCAATACACCTTTGCCAGTGATTGGTACTGTGTTTCCTGTCTGGTTCTGATCTCGGCTTGGCTATTTGACTACCCTCTGTCTCTCGTTTTGGTACTGTATTGTCCACCTGGTTTCAACCCATTTCTGCCATACTCTGCTTTTGTGATTTCTTTGTCTCTGTCTGTCGTCTGTCTTGCACCTTAGTTGAGAAGGGAACGGTGACCAGTTGCAAACTGGCTGCCTCAGGCTTGCACTGCAAATAGACAGGGAAAGTGGGAGGGGCTTCTGTATCGGCTCACTTTCCGTGTCTTTCCTACAGACTACCATCACAATTGCATCCTGTTGTGCTAAGGATGCTGTCGTGTCACCAGGGTGCGTGGCTCAGCAGTGTGTCTCTCCTGGCACGGCTGTGCCAAGGCTGAGTATCGCAGCTGGAACCCAGACAAGTACGTTTCTTACACAGGGGCCTTCATCATTATTAGGGTTTAAAGTGTAACTGTTATTCTTTTTATTCTTTTTGTAATGAATAGGGTCAGTAATACTGACAATTTTTGTAATATACTTTAATTACTGAAATTGTGCACTTCTAATAGAATAGCTCTAAAGTGGCCCATTTTGACCCTTAGCGATGCTCCTCTGTCTTCTTTTACATAACACAGTCAATGTTATCAAGTCTCTAGTGTTAAGTAAACAGAAGACAGAGGAGCGTCGCTAAAGGTCAAAATAGGCCACTTTAGAGCTATTTTTCTAATAGAATTGTACGATTTCAGTAATTAAAGTATATCACAAAAATGGTCAGTATCACTGCCCCTACACATTATAAAAATTAAAACAAGAATGACAATTACACTTTAATCGTCCTCATAAGATTTCCCAGACATTGCCAGCTGGAGTCAGCTGTATAATATAGATGTAAACGTCACTATGTGGTTAAAATAGGACCAGTGTTTGATATTCTTCTCCCCAACTGTATTTTCCAACACTAGATGTCAGATTGGACAGGAGACGGCAATAGGAGGGACATTTTAAGGGCCATACGTGGAATGAAATTTGTTGCAGGAAAAGAAATATAGGGCTCTTCTGCAGGCTAAAAAAATAGGAAATATAGGGAAAACAGTGTGGATTGTAGTCAAGAGACATGAAAAGAAAATAATTGGCGCTTTACACAATGTACCAGAGTCAATGTCACCATATTATCAAGCTAATTGTAAATTGTCCTTCAAAGGATTACATCTCTTTGAAGTATAAAGCTGAAAAACACAAAATAGGGCTGAAGTGATATCAAATGGAAAAAAAAATATTCAATGTTATTGATGTTTGGAGTTCACATCCAACGTTGCCAATATTACTTGAAATACATTACAATAATCAAGTGGATAAATTATTTTGTAATCTGAAGTCTGAATTATAGGACGCTTATTAAAAGGCACTGGCAATGGATGGATCCAGTTGATAGATATAGGATTGATAGATAAAATATGGCACACAATATTTTTAATTAGATTTTAGACACACATGCCTCACAGTCATTATTATGTGAAATTGTCTTTCAAAATAGATAGATAGATAGATAGATAGATAGATAGATAGATAGATAGATACTGTAGATAGATACTGTAGTTAGATAGATACTGTAGATGCCGTAGATAGATAGATAGATAGATAGATAGATAGATAGATAGATAGATAGATAGATATGAGATACATAGGTAGATACACAGATTAGACAGATAGAAGAGATTAGCAAACTTCTTGCAATTTTTTTCATTTCCGATTTGGCAAATTTTGTAAAATTTGATTTGTGTCCAAATCAATTCCACAAAAATCAAATGGCTTTGAAATTGTATTTTTCATTTTTTTGCTTTTTCCTCCCAATCCCCCCTTTGAGCTCTTTAATGCAATGACAGTAAAAGCAAATAATGTCAGCGTGACATTGACATACATTGACATTGACCCATAGCTATGGGTAAACTCATGGTTAACAATGTTAATAAAAAGCCTTTTTAAAAACACACCATGCCATAACATGTGTTATGCTTTTGATATTAGAAACCTTCCAAAAATTACCTCTTATCAGGGCAGATGGTGTTTAAACACACACAGTATTATAGGAAAAAAAACTGTGGATTGTTGGGAAAAACCATGTATCTCTATATGGTAATTTTAGTGGTTTAGTGGTCTGTCCTGCATGTAGAGATCCTAGGTTCAAAGTAGGGTGGCCAGATGTCCGGTTTTAGGACTGACAGTCCGGTTTTCTGGCTTCCTATCCCCCGTCTGGCGCAGGGCCTGGGCGAACACAGGAATTTTCACCCTTTCAGTAGCTCACGCTAAGACAGCAGCACTGCAACTGACTGAGGCTTCCCTCACCCCCAGTCGATCACTAGAGCCCACAGACATGGCTCCCTGTGGCTGACTGAGGGGGAGAGAAGCACTCCAGCTGCCCCCAGCTCACCTTCCCCTCAGAAACTTCTTCGCTCTCCTACCCCCCTTTTTTTCCCTGCATGTGATGGGGCGTGGCTTAATGGAGCTGAGGGTGTGACTTCACGAGCTGGGGCGTGGCTTATCCATTTTGGGGACGTGGTCGGTGAGGTTCGCCTTTCTGGGATGAAGCCAGTGGCCACCCTAGTTCAAACCCCAGAAGATATATAGATTTTCTTTCTGTCTGTTCTGTTTTTCCCCCCTCTTATTCAAAACCCTATTAAAAAGCTACACCATAATTAATAATATAGTGTATAATCATATAATAAGCCTTACTATATTGAGAATAGTGTTTTTTTTTCTTCTAAAACCTATTACCTATTTATTTACAGACACAATATATGATTATTAAAAAAAAAACTGTAAAAATGTGATGTTTCTCCCAAGATTCAAAACTGAGATCTCTACATACGAAACCAATCACTTAACCACCAAGCTATAGCATTACCATATAAAGGTTTTGTTTTTTCCCATGCTTATAAGCTAAAATACATTACTGATGTCTATCTTGTGACCAAAACAGTAATACGTAGATTTGCTTTTTGAGCAGGTCTCAGAGTGATGACGCTATAGTGTATGTGATATTTACTTGCTAGCACACAGCTCCTGGACACAGCTCTGCCTTCAGCATGTCTATCCCTGTCAATCAACGGGAGGGGGTGTGTGCAGAGCCCGAGGGGTGTTACACAGCAGTGCCCAGAATATTCAGTCCTGCTTCTGAGTGCTCAAATTGCTCATTTGTATATGATTAAATAAAAAGACAGATTTCTCTGCAGCTGTTTAACATACAACCAAAAGAAAGGTATTGTTTTAATCGGCATGATGAGCTCTACCAGGTACTATGTCTGGTTTAATAGGGTTGATCATGCTGAGAGAGCCTCTTTAACTTCTGTCTTGAGATGTTATTCCACTATCTGTGCCACCCTTTTACTGGAGTAAGGTTGTAATAAGTTTCATACGTGTTAAAAAGCTACAGTTGATAATTCTGACTTAGGCTACTTTCACACTAGCGGCAGGGGTGTCTGGCAGGCTGTTCCAGTGGGTGAACAACCTGCCGGATCCATGCTGCTGCTAGTGCACGTCTGCGGCCAGAACTACACTCTGTCCCCATTCACTATAATGGGGGTTGGCCGGAGTTCCGGCTGCAGCATGGCAAACATGCAGAGAGGCAGTCGGACTAAAACTAGGACATGTCGTAATTTTAGTCCTGCTGCCTCTCAGCATATTTGCCATGCTGCGTCCGGATTTCCGGCCCACCCCCATTATAGTGAATGGGGACGGAGCGTAGTTCTGGCTGCACACGTGCACTAGCGGCAGCAGGAACAGCCTGCCGAACACCCCTGCTGCTAGTGTGAAAGTAGCCTAAAATCAGCTTGAACGGCTATCCACATCCACTGCCTCATCCACTTTTCAAAACTCAAGTGATTGGCATAAAAATGCAAAATGGGGAAAAATGTTTGTATGAATAGGCCAAAAAGACTGAGCTCTATTTCGCACCTTTTTGAGGCCAGAATTCTGGTGTGCAGGTCATCATAAATCTCTCATAAATGTAAAACCTCTCTGGTTTTCAGGGGAGCTCTCGGGGACTGACATAATTATGAGGGGGAAAAAATCATAATTATCATATAAAGTCAAAATTATGAGAGAGGTAATAATTAGGAGACAAAAAGTCATGTTTATAGGAAATAATTCATAATCAGGAAGGATAAAGTCCTCATTATGACATATGAATACATTATACTGACTATAATAGACATAATTGTGAAAAGAAGTCCTAATTATGAGATAAGAAAGTAATCATTTCATGAAAAAAAAAAATCTAAATTAATTACAAAGTCAATTTCTAAGAACTGCTGACAGCACTGACTCATCAGTTGGATAAACACTCTAAATAATAGAATGATACAAGTATAAAAGTAATAATGATAGGTTTTAGGTGAGGGCCGGGGGGTTAAAAGATTGTCAGAGGATGTATCATGATAGGACTTTTTGAAGTCTGTTTTCCTTCGAGTTTGCAATAGAGAAAAGTACACCAAATTCACCAAAATTAGAACATCGTCTGAAAAATTTGGAACCTCTTTTTAAAGGGGGTTCCAGGCTTTTAATATTGATGACCTTTCCTCAGTATAAGTCATCAATGTCAGATCAGTGGGGGTCCAAAACCTGTCACCCACGCCAATCAACTGTATGAAGAGAATACACGCACCATGCGCGCGCCATCTCCTGTCTCTCTTCTTGCTGCTATATCGACAGTGAGCAAGAAGAGAGACAGGAGACAGCACGAGCACAGGGCGCATGCCTTCTCTTCATACAGCCTGGAGGGTGCTGGGTAGAGATGAGCGAACGTGCTCGTAACGAGCACTGTATCGCTCGGCTCCCCTGTGCTCACATGGGCGAGCGCAGGGGAGCCGAGCGGCACAGTGCTCGTTACGAGCACGTTCGCTCATCTCTAGTGCTGGGTGTCGGACCCCCGCCAATCTGATATTGATGACCAATCCTAAGGATAGTTCAGCAATAGTAAAAGCCTGGAAAAAACCTTTAAGCCTGACATTTTTGTATAGAAATGCTACTCCAGTTTTCCTACTACACCCTCTACTGGAATGATTTTGGAACTTTTTTTTTGCAAAATAAAAAAAAAATCAGTGATAAATCTGGATTTTCTGGAGTGAATATGTAACCGCACCCACTTTCCCACTGACATTTCAAAAGTAGCGAGGGTGATGTAAAACAGCAAAAAGTCAAAAATTTTGACACAAAACGGCACTTTTTTATGTATGACTTTTGTACAGTATCCCAGTTTCTGATAAGTTTTGGTTTGTACCATTTTTTAAGATTCTGCTTTCTGCCTGTAAATGGAAACTTGCATATACTTAGAGGCTGAAAACTTGTCCTCATCATTTCCAACCGACTCGGGTGTGAGCGATAAAGTGGACTTGAACAGGACATAACATTTAATCTCTACATGTTAAATATTTCCATTCACTGACAGCAAGCAGATATGTTGACAAGAATGATGACTATTTTTCACTATATAATCATTCCATAAGGTTGGAAATTCAATTGAAAGGGAGCCTGTCACATTGAACATGGTCTCTGAGCTACAGGCAGCATGTTATAGAGCAGGAGGAGCTGAGCAGATTGATATATCATTATGTGGGTAAAGATTCACTAAAACTTGTAATATATACATTTATCTGTCTGCTATTTCTGAGTGTAGGAGTCATGTGGGCGGTATTAATCAGTCACAGATAGCACCGCCCACATGACTCCTACAGAAATAGCAGAGATATAAATGTATAAATTACAAGCTTTACTGAATCTTTTCCTATAAACTATATTAATCTGCTCAGCTCCTCCTGCTATATAACATGCTGCCTGCAGATTGCACTGCATTTTTATGGTGGCGTGTTTCCTTTTAGGCCTCATGCGTACGAATGTATAAATTTTACAGTCCGCAAATTGTGGATCTGCGAAATATGGATACTGTGGCTTCAATGGGTCCGTGGTCTGCATTTTTTGGCCATTTTTTGGACATGTTCTATCTATTTGCAGAACAGACAAACTTGGGCAGAAAGCACATGGATCGTATTTTCATAGTTGCCAACTGTCCTGAATTTGAAGAGACTGTCCCTCATTTTTAGAGACAGTCCCGGCAAACTTGCACTGTCCAGTGCCAAAAATGAGAGTGGTTGACCCTGCCCATAAGTGGTGTTCCCAGGGTCGAGGCTTACAGTCGCCGATTTTACAAACTGAAATGTTGGTAAGTACCGTATTTTTCACTTTATAAGATGCACCCGATAATAAGACGCATCCCAGATTTTAGAGTAGGAAAATAAGAAAAAAATATTTTTCATCAGGCTCCCCATAAATATTAGGACATCATATCAGGCCTCAATGTCAGACCCCCATCAGACCTCAGATCAGCCCTTTCAGACCCCCACCAGACCTCAGACCCTCAGCCCTTTTTAGACCCCCATCAGCCCAAAACAACAAACTCTGCTTAACTCTCCTGCGCCGCGGCTCCTCTTCTTCTCCAGCAAGTCGCACTCCTCTGTCTTCTCCAGCCGGCGCTGCACTGTCACCTGACTGCGTGCAGCGTCAGGTCAGAGTGCGTGCACTACGTCCTGATGCTGTACAGGGTCAGGACAGTGCAGCACCGACAGGAGAAGACAAGGTAACACCGGACACGGAGTAGAGCTGCAGCACAGAAGGGTGAGTATCTTTCCCCGCTCCAGGCACCTAATACATACTAGTGAGCGCTTCCATAATGGAATTCTAGTATTGAACACTAGTATTTTCTTTATAAGACGTAAAGCCATTTTCCCCCTACTTTTGGGGAAAAAAGTGCATCTTATAAAGTGAAAAATACAGTATGTATTTTGCGATACTGCAGTTTGAAAAACAGTGATGCTTACGAGGCCCTAAGGTAAGGCCTCATGCACACGAACATATTTTCTTTGCATGTTCGTTCTGGTTTTTTTGCAGACCGTATGCGGAACCATTCATTTCATTGGGTCCGCAAAAAAAAACAGAAATTACTCTGTGTGCATTCCGTTTCTGTATGTCTGTCCTGCAACAAAAATAGAACATGTCCTATTATTGTCCGCCTTACAGACAAGGATAGGACTGTTCTATTAGGGGCCAGCTGTTCCGTTCTGCAAAATATGGAATGCACACGGACGTCATCCATATTTTTTGCGGATCCGTGTTTTGTGGACCGCAGAATACATACAGTCGTGTGCATGAGCCCTAAGTGTTATGTTTGTGGGGTAATAGTTATGATGATCCATTAATTACTCTATCCGATATGGGGAAATGACGATCTGTCTTCTTTAAAAGGTAAAGGAAGATACTTTCTCTATGCCAATGCGGTCAGAGAGAAAGATGGCGACACTGCGCGGATATTTACAACCAAAGCTTTTCCTGCCACCACCGAGAAGTGCAGAGTCCGGTTTTGGTATTATCTATTTGGACCTCCACAGTCCGGAATGTTAAAGGTAAAAATAAATTAGAAAACAAGCAGAATTAAATCTATTAATCTACAATATACTGTAATTTTTGAAAAGTGTTTGACAATTATGTACTCCAGTTTAGAAAGTTAAAGGGGTTATGCTATACGTAATTCGTGTTAAAAATGAAAATGAGACACCATATAGTACATACTAGAACCATCCCTGTACCTCACATGGATCCAGAGAACTCCCCATTCATTGCTCCAGTTGTTCTGCTGGATTTATTTCAGGCTGGCAGCTTGGGAGGGGGTGGGGCCTTCCGCATGAGGGCATGTCCTTTCTGCTGCAGCTCTCTCCCAATACAACTCAGGGGGTACATCCTTTCTGCTGCATCGCTTTTCCTGTAAATGCCACAGGATCTAACAGAAGATATGGCTGGTGACAGTTGAAGATTTAGGCTACTTTCACATCTGCATTTTGCTGTAGGGTTTTGAGATCCGTCACAGGATCTCAAAACCGCAGAAAAATGTTTCAGTTTTCTCCCCATTCTGATGCAATTCATTCCATTTTATTGCGTTCCCATGCCAGACACAAAACCGCTGTTAAACAATAATAATATATGCAAATGAGCCTCTAGGAGCTATGAGGGTGTTGTCATTACCTAGAGGCTCTGCTCTCTTAGCAACTGCCGTGTCCTCTCCACTTTGACTGAGTCTTGCATGGCTCTGTAAATCAAAATGCAGAGGGTGCAGGTCTTGCAGAGGGTGCTGAGCCTCTAGGTGTAATAACAACGCCCCCGTTGCTCCTAGAGGCTCATTTGCATATATGAAACCATCATTTTTCGCAGCAATTCAAGCACATAGGAACATGGGACCAACACAGATGCCTTCATCTGCCAAGCGCACATGTAACAGGCCAGCCAGTGTCGTAGGTACAAATCTGTGGACAGGTGTCCTGTAAAGGGATTGTCTGTTTTAGAAAACCCATTTTCAAAACCCTGTTTGGGGACTTTCAATTAATAGAAGATTGTCCTCTGCTCCGGACCCAGAAGAGGAGAGTAGCTACAAGGAGCATCTCTCTTTCTAGGGAACCCAATATGTTTGCACTTTGCACGGACAGCCTATTGATTTCAGTTGGCAGTGTGTAATACCTAATTTCCCCCAGTGGTGGCACTACAAGAAAATGACACACTTGACTACAGGATCCTAGGATCCAGATTATTAAAAATAACTGGGGGTCTAACCATCAGGCCACCCTATGATTAGCAAAAAGGTTATGTCCAAAGCGTAGAACTCCTTTAAATTTCCAGTCGCAGTAAATATTCTGATTTCTTTCCATTGCCTCCAATGAATGTAGTAGCTTCAAATTCCGATCTTCCCAGTAGTAAACAGATTCCTGAATGTCACCTTTTCTGGTTTCTCTCATCTGCATAGACTAAATAGGATTTTTTTTTTGTCTATTTGGATATTCTGTTTATGCATGTATTTCCTGTTTCACATCATCTTATTGTGTCAGTGGAATATGAGACGAAATTGATTATTTAGACATTTGCCTTTTGCAGCTTTTCAAAGTCATTCACTTTTTATGATAGGTTTGCATGCATCATGCACGGAGTTCTTTAAAGCAAGACTGATTGGTTTTATCATCGGCATAAATTGCTGTCTGGGTGACGCTGTCTATCCCATCAATCAGCGAATGCGGTCAACGTAGCTTGGAGATCATCCTAAATCCCGTAAATTGTGATTAATGGTAGTTTTACTATAATTTAATAACAGGATTGTTTTATGTTCTTTGTTTTATATGCTGCTTTACAGGTATATATAGTCACTGAATACGGGTTGAATATCCATCTGTGGTCAGCGGCCGAGAACATGGAGCAAAGGTGGATGTACGGCTCTGTCATTCTGGCTAGCAACAGTCCTTTTCGGGTGGCCTTTGAAGCTCAAGTAGGGGGCAACCAAGGTGTTGACATTGCTTTGGACGATATATCATTTACATTGGACTGCCAAGTAGAAGGTGAGTGTTTTGGTATGTTTAATAGGCTTTTATTAGTTTACTGGTAGAGACCATTATAGTCAGCAGTGTTTGTAGACTCAAATGATGTAGTAGTGTGCTCAGTGTGTTACTATGTATTTTTTACTGTGTTTATTTTTGTACTGAAGGATCACTAAAAGTTGTGTATCAAAGGAAAGAGCATGAGAAGGAAATTCCTATCATCCCTATCAGCTCACCCCAGTACCACGCAGAGACCACCTATGGAGGCTGTTCTCTTTCAAAAATAGAACCACATCTGTCCATGGGTGTGGTACTAAAGCTATGGAGAAGATCTGTCATGGTAGCCATGACTTTCTACTCTTCTCTTTCCTTTGAAAGCACCTTGAATGGTGCATTTACTCTACTGGTAGTAGATGTCTGCTCTCCCCATTAATCCAAATTTATGGTGGAGATTTTGGAAAAGGAGTTGTACTGGATTTGCAAGGCTGTTCTCTTTCAAAAATAGAACCACATCTGTCCATGGGTGTGGTACTAAAGCTATGGAGAAGATCTGTCATGGTAGCCATAACTTTCTGCTCTTCTCTTTCCTTTGAAAGCGCCTTGAATGGTGCATTTACTCTACTGGTGGTAGATGTCTGCTCTCCCCAGTTATCCAAATTATTTGAGGTGGAGCTTTTGGAAATAAAAGCATGTTAAAGGGGTTGTACGGGATTAGCAAAGCTGTTTTCATCCCAAAAAAACACATCTGTCCATGGATGTGGTACTGAAGCTTCGAAGAATTCCCTTCAGTTGATCTGAGTTAGAACACCAACAACCTAACAATAAATGTGGAGTATTTTCTTGAAGGGAGTAGAATTGTCACAATACCAAAATTTTGATTCAATTTTCGTGCCCGTTCACTTCAATGGCCGGCACAGGATCTTGCCGAGCCGCGGCTCCGCAAAAAAATATAGAACATGTCCTATTTTTGTCAGCAATAGCGGACAAGAATAGGCATTTTCAACGGGGTACACGGCCATGTGTTCCGCAAATTGCGGAACACACGCCGGTCAGCATCCGTGGTATTGAGGATCCACATTTTTCTGGATCCGCAATACCACGTCTGTCTGAATGGCCCCTTAATGTGAAGAACATGGTGTTATTAATTTAGACCTCCATGTGCCTCGCATTAATAGTAAGTGACACCATCATAAACTCCATGTTGCCCATTATATGAGGTACATGATGGGATCACTGTTACTATTAATGTGAGGCACATAGAGGTACTGTAATGTAATAAGACCCTGTGCCTCACATTAATACAGGCATATAGCATGAAGCGAAAAAGTGTAAAAACAGGAAACGTCTACTGCAGCAAGATTCTTCTTTATGTTGAAGGGTAAAGGACTTCTGATGAAGTCATCACCATGTGACCAGTAACAAGTGAATGTTACTGGTCACATGGCGATGTCATCATCAGAGGTCCTTTAACCTGTGAGCATCTAGCCCCACAAGGACCACGGTGAGTTTATCTCTCCGCTGTCCTCCTATTCTCCCCCCTCCTTCTCTAACGCTCCCCCATCACTGCAATAGTGCATCTTAGTATCAAAAAAATGGCAATCCTGGTAATCCTGAAAAGTATCCAAAAAGTATTGATAATTCAAAACCTGGTGCAACCCTAGAAGGAAGCAGCCATGTTTTTGTCTGTACAACCCCTTTAAGGAATTGCTCTCTTTCTTTTTAAAGTGGTTGTCTCAATCCCTGTCCATTTGCCCTATAAAAGCATATGCAGGGACATGACAAGGATGCTCCATAGCAGAACTTGGAATGGAGCCCCTCTCGCCTTGACCACTTTCGGCAGTATATTCAGACAAGTTTACCATTATTTTGGTCTCCCTAACGAACATGGATGACACATGATATAATAATAGTAGCATAACATACAGATGTAGCTGAGCTAAACTTAACTGGTATCACATGGCACAGTGTTATCTTGGTTATCTTGTGACAAAAGCCATTGAAATCCATTGAATAGTTATCTTTTTCTTGCCATTTTTTACTTAACGTGTTAACATCAAGTTTAGCTCGGCTGCAACTGTACATAGTAATGTCACAGTATAGGGATAATTGCGTTGTTCCAACTGATGGATTCTCAATGGATTCTGAAACTCAAATTCATTCATTCATTCAAATTCATTTCATTCTATTCTTTGTTATTCTTGTTTTCCACTATACTTGTTGCCATCTAGTGGCCATTGTTTTATTTGGTTTATATAGGTTATCTATGGCTGTACTTCATTATGTCATTCATCTTGTAACTCCTCCTCCTCTGTGAGCTCAAATCCTTTGTCCTGCAGTCTTTTCCTGTTTGTCAGAAAGAAACATTTATCACCTGTCTACTGAATAGATGATAAACGCTAGATTGGACAGGGTGCACTTACAGGAACCTGCAAGGTTACTCAGAATGGAGCACCAAGTTTGAAGAGCATGATTTTAAAGAGTTTTAATTCAGTGGTGCCTCTGCATTCAAGATCTATGGCACTGACCAATGAGCCAGGCAGCACTCCCAGTGGTCAAATCCCTACCCATCTATCCAATGCTTTCCCTGAGATAGCAGTTTACATATCTACTGTATATGATATTACTTTAATGTTAAATTAATAAAAATCATTTTGACAATTGGCAGTATACAGTATGAGGATAATTTCTACTATACAAATGTAGACTGCTAATGCTCAGGGGCGTGGCTAGAAAAGAATGGGCCCCACAATAAGTTTTTGGATCCCTCCCTCCCGCAGCTAGTTAAGACCGCCCATGCACGCCATGCAACGACCCACTCACTCTCTCACCCACTGTCATGAAAATGAATGGACACCAGGACTTTGTATGCTATTTCTATCTAAGTAGAACGCTCCCTTAGTGCCTCCACACATTAGTTATACCCCCTTATTGCCTCTGTTGCAATAGTGCTGCTCCCCTCCTGAAGTGTTAATAAAATTTAAAAAAAAATAACACTCTCCTAGCCCCATTCCCCAATAAATGGAGTAACATCATGCTCTCCCCAGCAGTAGGTGAGATTTAATGACGTCACTGTGTCTACTGAGAAGCCCAGCAGGCACAATGACAACGCTGCATTATGTCTACTGCTAGACTCGAGCCTGAATTTAGGGCCAGAATCAAACTCAAAATCAAGCTATGTCTGACATCCATTTTTGACCCCCACCAGGCTCAGACTGGCCCACAGGGGTACAGGTGAATTCACCGGTGGGCCCCTGAGCAAGGTGGGCCCCCAGTTTCCTACCCCCTGCACAAGTGGCACATAACACAGTAGACTTACTGCACTACATACATATATACAATGTACAGAACCTCAACCAGCCTATGTTCATATAAAAAACTTGATAGATTATTATAGAAACTCCCCAATTTATTATTATAGACACGATCAGAGCTGAGATGTCTTCTAGGTATACAGGAAAGCTACCAGTGTCCTCTTCTCCCCAGGACCTACCTTCTCAGAGTTGCTACATGGACAACCCCCATATTCAATCATCTGGTAGCATCTTGCTACTGTCTGAGCAGGTAATATGTGAATGTATCCATACGGTGGGCCCCCAAAATAAATTTTACTGTTGGCCCTAGGCACCCCAGTCTGACACTGCCCCGCACACAGGATAACCGTCTGTATACTGGCAGGTGAGACCCAGGCCTTACAGCCCCAGCCTCCCTGCTACAATGGTACTTTTGTCCCTGCTGACGCTACGAGCTTTATAGGAATTGTCTCCCTATGATATACTTTTAGGGAATGTGCCATCAGAAAAGGAGTTGCTGTTTAAATCCATTTTTTTATGTTAAACATATTTTTAAATATTTTTTGAGGATGTTATTTTTAATCTCCCATGTCACTTTTTATATTTAAACTAAAACAAAAAATCCTGCAGTTTTCGCACTGGCCACTATGTCTAATAATAGGTGCCACTTCTTGGTCTGTACAGATCACTTTACTGCAGTTACCTGCTTATCTGTCATTCTAATCCTGCCTGTAATTATATCACCTCTGTGTATAGATAGGACAGGATCTTCTGTTCACAATAGGCGATTGGCAGAGCTTAGCATGCCCAGATAACTCTTCCATGTAAGTCAATAGGGTCCCCTCCTGTTCTTCGTGTCTATGACCATGGGGCTGCCGTAAAGCAATTTTTTTGCTCAGGCAAGATGGCCGCCCCCATAATCATGTTCAGAAAATAAAATTTAAAAATCTACAATCAGTAAATAAAAATAGATTAGAAAAAAGGAGATGCACTACTAATCTAATTTTAACTAACAGATAAACTTTTTGGCGACACATTTCCTTTAAAGAAAAGTATCATATATAAAACAAAGGTTTCACACTGCAGACATACTGCATGGTATTACTATGTTTAGGCCACCAGGTAGCGTGTTTTAAAAGTAACGCGTCGCCATGTGGACTCAGAGTTTTATGGCTACTATGGTCACTTAAAGGGGTTGTCCCACGAAAAATATTCTACAGTTTTCAAACCAGCTCCTGGATCTGAATACTTTTGTAATTGCATGCAATTAAAAATGTTGTATAGCCACTGAGTTATTCAATAAAATGTATCTGTATAGTGCCACTTATTTTCTTAATTTCTTTGACCTGCTCACTGGGAAGCCCGCACATGCTTAGTTTCATCTTTCACCTGCTTCCTGAGCTATGATAGGGAGAGCTGAGACACGCCCCCTGAGCTGTGATAGGGAGAGCATGGACACGCCCCCTGAGCTGCAGCAGAAAAGACACTCCCCCTGAGCTGTCAGCTTGATATAAATCTAGCAGAGCAATAAATGGGGAGATCTCTGGATCCATATGAGGTACAGGGCTGGTTCTAGCTTTGTTAGATAGAGGTTGTCATGTACTATATGATGTCTTATTTTAATTTTTTACATTAGTCATCATGGGATAACCTATTTTAAGTGGAATTGGTACATGAGTTGGCAGATGAATTCCGTTCATGAAAGAAGAGAATAGCTTAGACTTCTTGTAGCTTTTTACCATGTGTTTTAGTGGTAATTTCAGAAAGTTTTCATGCATGAAATGTTTCCTCAATGAACCCTGTCCCGGGGAAACACGTTACATCTATCTATAACGCTTCAGCCGGCAGCACACACTCACAAACCTTTGAAGTTTATCTGGGATTGCTCTTCAGAAATGAGAGTCTATGAATGCGCTGACTCAGCAAATATAAGTATAAGTTCTAGTTCTCATCGGTGGGAAGAGAGAACAGAGGGAATGAGGGCAGCAATTGAGTCTAAAATATAACATCTTGCTTGTGTGAGAGAGAAGTCTTTTTTTTTTAGGTTACACATTTTTCAAACTGTCCTGGATACTAAAGAAACCTTAATCACCTGCTCAACCTCTCCACCGTTCCAGCATTGCCGCTCTGGTGCTCCCGGTGGTCTGTACTAGCACTGCAAGGATGATGTGCCAACTATTCCACATAACCACTGCAGCAAATAACTGGCCTCAGCATTCACTTGGCGTAGTCAGGCAAATCATTGCTGCAGTAACGGTCTTTCTCCAGCGACAACATCCCCGACTTTCTCATGTAATGCCAGTGTTCGGGTGCAGCGGTCACTGCAGCACCAGAAGCATAGCCCCTGGTAACACATTGGTTGCGATGCTCATGTAAGGGGGAGGTGGTGCAAGTGGATGGCGACAACTGAGTAACACTGGAGCAGCTTTACTGAGGATGATTTTGCAGTACAATGATAAACTCTTGAACTGGTAAATTTGTATTCAATAAGAACGCTCTTAAAGAAAATGTTTAGATAACAGGGAGAGTATAACAGCTGTCTCTTTGAAATAAGTTTAACTTTATACAGTCTTTCGGGGGCCACATTTACTGATCCTGCTAGCAGATGATAGATCACTCCTGGTGCTCAGTCTTTATCTCTCCAAGGTAGGACTTCTCTCTTTGAACAGAGCTTAGCCCCGCCCAGGCCAGTGATACTAGTCGTGACGTCACTGGGCCTGAGGCAAACACAGAGAAGGCAGGGGGAGCTGAAGGCTTCACAGCTGATCGGCAGGGGTCCCGGGTGTCGGACCCCCGCCGATCAGATGCTGATGATCTATCCAGAGGATAGATCATCAGTTTTAAACAACTGCCGAACCCCTTTAACTTTCTCTACATGTTAAATGCCATTTGCTGAAGTGAGACAACCAATTTAAAAAGGTTTTACAGTTTCTGGCTGGCTGCCATGGGCTGTGCCTGGTATTGCAGCCTAGGCCTATTCAAGTCAAATCTGTGGCAAAGCTGCTGTATCAGATAAAGTCATTGACAAGCACGACTCTGTTTCTGGGAAATAAAACAACCCCTGTAAATTGATGGATTCCTGCACCTTTAGGTCTTGTTCACACATTTTCTAGTGCTGAATCAGTGGCAGATTTTCCAATTTGAACATAGCCTTAAAGGAGTTGTGTTACTTCAGCAAATAGCATTTATTATGTAGAGAAAGTTAATAGAAGGTACTTACTGATGTATTGTGATTGTCCATATTGCTTCCTTTCTGGCGAGATTCCTTTTTCCATCACATTATACACTGCTCCATAGTTACAACCACCATGCAATCCAGCAGCGGTGGCCGTGCATGCATGCTATTAAAAAACACCAGCCTATGTGAGCTCCCGAGGTCTTGGCCACCAGAAAGGCCAGCATTTCTTCCTATAGTGTGCTAGCACGGCCACCGCTGCTGGATTGCAGGGTTATCATAACTATGGAAACGAGCAGTGAATAATCTGATGGAAAAATGAATCTAGCCAGCGATGGAAGCAATATAGACAATCACAATATATTAGTAAGTGTTGCAGAGTATGCTTGCTGGGTGCAGCAGAGTCAGTTTAGATCAGACATTGTGGAGTAACAGGAACTGGGTTTACTGGAACATGCATGCAATAAATGAAGGTCATCTTACATCAGGGATGCCCAATCTGCGGCCCTCCAGCTGTTGCAAAACTACAATTGCCAGCATGCCTGGACCGCCTACAGCAGGGCATGGTGGGAGTTGTAGTTTTACAACAGCTGGAGGGCCGCAGGTTGGGCATCACTGCCTTACATGGTGGATTTCACACAGACAGGAAAAAGAAATCAGCAAGTTCACCTTAATGTACAGGAAACATACAGCATATCATATATAATGCATAGAGAGAGACTACAGGTTATCACTAGTAACAGCGACATCTAGTGTCACAACAATAAACTGCAGTCTTTCTAGCAATAGACTAAGCTGTAAGCTGTTGCATCTTCAACAGTAAAACCCTTGTATTAACTACATCTACATAATAAATTCTAATTGCTGAAGTGAGACAACCCCTTTAACCCCTTCACCCCCGGAGCTTTTTTCGGTTCTGCATTTTCGTTTTGCGCTCCCTGCCTTCAAACAGCCATAACTCTTTTATTTTTCTGTTCACATAGCTGTATGAGGGCTTGTTTTTTGCGGGACAAGTTGTACTTTCCAACGCCACCATTTAATATTGCATACGGTGTAGTGGGAAGCGGGAAAAAAATTCCAAACCGGGTGAAATTGCAAAGAAAACGCTATTCCGCTACAGTTCTACGGGTTTCTTATTTACAGCGTTCGATGTGCATTAAAACAGATCCATTACTTTCATTCTACTGGTCAGTACGAATCCGGCAATACCTAATATGTATAGTTTTTCCTGCGTTTTCATAGTGATAAAATAATTAGAAAGTTGCCCTTTTTTTTTTTTTTTTTTTCCTTGTCAAATCTTGACCCCTATAACTTTTTGGTATTTATGTGTACAGAGCTGTATGGGGGCTCATTTTTTGCGGGACGATCTGAAGTTTTTATTGATACCATTCTGGGGTGTGTATGACTTTTTGATCACTTTTTATTTAATTTTTTTTAGAAAAAAAAAGCGACAAAAAACGGCAAATCGCCATTTGGACGCTTTTTTCCGCCACACAATTCGCTGTATTGGAATTTTTTTTTTTTATATTTTAAAAGTACGGGCGTTTTCGGTCACGATGATACCCATGATGTCTATATTTATTGTTATTTAGGTATTTATTTTTTACTTATACGGAAAGGGGGGTGATTTGAACTTTTACATCTTTTTTATTTTTTATATATTTTTAACTTTTTTTTTAAATTTTTTTTTTACTATTAGAAAGCTCAAATATGGGCTTATATATTGTGGCTTTTTTTTTTTTCTTTATGAGCAATTCTGGGTTTTATAGACTCAGAAAGCCATGAATTGCTCATTTCTTATCCTGGCCTGCCATCTAGTGGCCAGAATAAGAATTGCACTTTGAAAACTGTAATCCTCACCAGCGAGGATTACAGTTTTCATATGGTGTACAGACACCCCGATTGGCCACACGGGGTGTCTGTACACCACCCGGAAGCGAACGCTTCCGGGTTTAGCCGCAACTAGATGCCGTGATCACGTGTGATCACGGCATCTAGTCAACCCGGAAGACGCCGCCGATGTAGTAGGTAGTGGCAAGTCTCTGCTGTTAGAAACAGCAGAGACTTGCCGGCCATGACGCCCGCCGCACCCGCGAGCGGGCGCCATGTGCCCGCATCGCCCCAGCGCCGTACATGTACGGCGCTGGGGGTGAAGGGGTTAAACATCTTATGATGTGTCACCAATATTTATCAAAGGGGTCATTGGGGTCTCTTGTCTGTGACCCAAACTGATTGGTGAAAGGTAGAGGCCTCTAACTCTATGGACCTCCAAGTCTGTCATTGCAATCTTCTATTCACTTCACTGCACGTTTCATGATTGTAGTGAATTGGATACTTGGAGATCTAAAAATCATCAAGTCAGACAACAAAGGAGAATAGTGCTCCAAGGAGTGCTGCAGACTCTTAGTGATCTGGCACAGGTCCCCACCGATGGCATCTTCAGATATGTCTGAAATGCAGAGAATGTTTCAAGGCAGTCTGTCACCACTGTATGAACATATACTGCACTTACATGGCTCTGTTGCACATCTACACATGAATGTAATGGTACCTTTGTTATTTTCTTTAGACTTGCAGAGACAGGAAAACACAGTTTAATTCATAGGCAAATGAGCACTCACAAGTGCGCAGAGGCGGGGTTTAGTGTGTAGGAGCCCAGGATGCTCTGCCTTCTTTCATGGTTCCTCCTCCTTTGCCCGCCCTCCTATTCCCTTGTGTCATACAAGAAGGGCGGGCAAAGGCAGAGGCTGGGGAGGAGTAACCATGAAAGAAGGCAGAGCAGCCTGGGCTGCTACACAGTGAACCCCGCCCCTGGGCACTTGTGAGTGCTCATTTGCATATGAATTCAACAGCGTTTTTCCTGCATCTGCAAGTCTAAAGAAAATAACAAAGGTACCATTACATTCATGTGTAGATGTGCAACACAAAACTGAGAATTTTCTTTAAAGGGCTGAAATCAGTGGGTCCATCACTGTAGTATGTAGACCTAAGTGAGGGCATCATATTAGAGGTGACAAGTTCCCTATACATTCTTACATGACCTGAGCACCTTACATGACCTGAGAAGTCCATCAAAGAAAGTTAACAATATCTCTGAGTACATTCTGATGTATAGGTCCTCTGCTAGATGAACGACCATAATGCTGCCCCTATGAGATATAGACGAGTGAATATTCTACCCTTGGATTAGCTTTGTAGACTATAAGTAACTGTAGAAAGTATTAGGTCTGGTTCTTCCAATAGAAGTTTATTGAGCTGTATGGGAGATCCATATTCATCAACTCCATTGAGGACTGTGGATAAAATACAGATCGAAATAGACCCATATTTTTTGACCCCATTGACTTCTATGGGAGAAAATAGATACACAGCAGCAGTTCTGAAAGGGAATCTGTCACCAGCGACCTCCCTATCAAACTGTTTGCATAACACATAGCTGTGGTTCACCTGATTAAAACGCTGTTTTTCTTTTGTTGATCCAAGGCTCCGTTCCTGAGTTATGATACTTTTTGCTTAATATGCAAATTAAGGCTTTTGGTGCAATGAGGGTATCAACATGACTTTTGTTGCACCCCAGCTCCGCTCCTTTTTTTGGCCAGCCTCCTCTGGCTGCTTTGGTTGACAGGGACAAACAGAAGCAAAGCAGCAAGGAAGGGCAGGACACAGAAAAGTGCAACAAGAGCAACGGTGACACCCTAATTGCATGAAAGGTCTAATTTGCATATTAAGAAAAAGTATCCTAACTCAGGAACGGAGGCTCAGATCCACAAAAGAAAAACAGTGTTTTAATCAAGTGAATCACAGTCAGGGGCGTAAGTACCATAGCGGCAGACCATGAAACCGCTATGGGGCCCAGGGCAAAAGGGATCCCAGTCTTAGTTGGGGTCATCTCCTCTTCTACTGGAGGTGAAAACTTGGTCAGGACTCTACCCTCTAAAGGAACAACTTTTAGTACATGAAGCAGTGGAAAAATGGCCCAAGCGTCACTGAAAGGGGTTTAGGCAGAAATCCTTCTATCTTGGGGGCCTGGTTTGATCCTTGTTATGGGGCTCTTACTTCTCTATGTACGACACTGATCACAGCTATGCGTCTATACAAAATGTTGGATAGGGTGGTCGCTGGTGGCAAATTACGTTAAAGGTGTTATTCAGGAAATGATAACGATGACCTATCCTCAGGATCAGCTGTTTCAGGGAGCCGCGGCAGTCATCGGAGTGAACATGGTGGGCTCCCGGCATCTTACCAAGCACAGTGCTGTATATGGTATAGTGGCTGAACTTGGTATTGCAGCTCAGCCACACTGACTTGAATGGGGCTGAGCTGCAACTAGGTCATGTGACCGATGTACGGTGATGTCACTGGCCTGGGAATAGGCCGTGGCTGGCCTCTACTAAGAGCTGATTGGCGGGGGTCCTGAGAATCAGACCCTTAATCAATATTAATTACTGGATAACCTCTTTAAAGGAATTCTAACACAGTAATAGGAACATGTAACTTGAAGCTCCTAGGGCCCATTTAATATGTGTAACAGGGTCCTCACCTACCTGGTGGAATTTATTACACCAATGTCTTCCTATGAGACAGAGGAACCTCTGGGCTCCCTCAGGAATTAGGACTAGAGATGAGCTAATGTACTCGCAGAGTCAGAGATTGTTCGTTTCGAATCTCTGATTTTTAAGCCACAGAATCGAACCCAAATCTTTTCTTGTTTGATTCAGACAAATCTTGTAAAACGGCGCCCAGCGCATAAGCAATCATCAGTGTTCTGTCACCAACAGGTAGAAGGTCATTGCGGTGAGTTGCGGCCCTGCAATAACCACAGTTTGCGGAGGCGACGATAAAAGTACATACAGTTACCTATGACACTTTTTGGATGGTCAAAGAGGGACACTTATGGTTTATTGTGTGAAAGATCCACTTTCCTGCATATTTTTACACTTAAATAGTTTTTTTTACACTAACACAAAAATTAACTGAATATAAAACTTTATAAAATCCAAATTGTGTCAAATAATGAAATAATATGCAAGGCAGGCTTTAACATATAGAGAGGAACCAGGGAAACACATTCTGAATCAATATTGTAAATGTAATAATACAAATCTATACCTCAGATCAAAAAGAGGGACTGTCCCTCTTAAAGAGGGCCACTTAGGAGGTATGCTGTATCCAGTGTTAGACTGGGGTGCCTAGGGCCCACCAGTAATTCATTCTGGGGGCCCACCATACATATACATGCAAATATTACCTGCACACACAGGACAGTGTGATTGATTGTAGGCGTCCCTAATGTAAGAGGATACTGGCTGGACTACCTCTATTACCTAGAAGCTCTCTATGATAATAAACTAGGTAGTTTGCAAAATAATCTACCCTGGTTTTTATATGACCATAGGTAGGTTGAGTCTCCTGTGTATATTTAGTGCATCTACTGTGTAATGTGCCACTTGTGAAGGGGCTGGGAGACTAGGGGACCACCGGGGGATTCACCTGTTTCCCTGTGGGCCAGTCCGAGCCTGGCTGTATCAGACCCGACCGAGGGGACGGGCAAGTGAAAATGCAAAAATTTGTAATAAAATTTTAAGGAGCTTTTCATAAAAAAAAACTGTGTTTTAGAGGGCAAGAGGAGGTTATATACCAATTTCCAGGGCTATTGGAGCAACTTTGGTTCGGAATGAATAGATTCGGACCAGAACCGAACTTTTTGAAAAATTTGTCGAATCCAAAATGAACCGATTCTTGGAAGATTTGCTCATCTGTAATTAGGACCCAGGTGCCACTGCTACCTCTTTATGCCTTATATCTACAGGTGCTTGGCTCTGGCTATATTCTGTATCGTTTAATCCTGGGATTGCATCTGGATTTGCATATGTAAATAGGAAGTGATCATTTGAATCCATTGATGATATGATTCCGACTGAAAACATGAAATGATACATGCAATATTGTATCACAGATTAAATTGTAAATATCTACACCAAATGCAACAAAAAAATATTCCTATACAGAAATCCTACCCACTCACCGCCGCATTTTTCTTCCTAGGGGGCAGTATTAGTGGCATTGGCAAACATTTAATGTTGTTGGTGAACGGAGTTAATAAGGGCAGATATAGTAGAGCTCAGTCTATTATTTAACTATTTGCTATTGTACAATAACACAGCACTAGGTCAAATGCTGGCAATTATGAGCTGTGCCAAAGAACACACCCAGCTATGCTACATTCACAAGCTGGCTCTGATGACATCTGTATCTTCCTCCCTTGTGAGCCAGAAATGTGCTCGGAGCCCTTGTCATTTCCATTCCCCAACTCCTCTTCGAGGTTCATACAAAGTGCAATACGCAGCAGGGGGCGACAACGAGCTCTGAAGAAAGTACCTCCCGGGGTAAAAACAATGTGAAATGTGTGCTTTGTCCTGAGGCCTGATGGGAGTGACACATTCAGACCTATTCTTCTTCCTATTGCACTGCTGTATTACTGCGGTGTTAATAATTATTTTCTGCAGTTTGTATCTGATTCCGCTGTATTTCCGGGACACACACATTTACATGGCGGTTTTCCTTCATTGTTGTATAAAACTTTGTTAGCTTGGAGTAAATGTGGAGAATTCAGCTGAAGCCGCAGAGCAGTTCAACAAACTCTTCCCATAGTCCTCTGACTCCAGTGAAAATAACTTATTTCTTAAGGGAATTCCGACCACAACGGAGATAAAACAGCCCACACCATACTGTACAGGGCTTGGAGATTATTTCCCACAATTCGGGGGAGATTTTATCTTAATAATTCATATGTATCCTATATTACGTTTCTTTTCCCAATATACTGTTGTTCTTGTGGTTTTGTCGAAATGGTGTCAGAAACATTCAGTATTATATTCTGTAACATTTATATTCTATAAAGTAGCATTTATTATTATTATTATTATTATTATTATTATTATTATTATTATTATTATTATTATATTCTATAACATTTTATTATTATTATATTCTGTAGCACTCTATTGTATTTTTTAATATTTTAGTATTATATTCCATAGCACTCCATTCTATTCTATAACATTTATTATTATTATTATTAAATAAATATAATAATAATAATAATAATAATAAGAGCTCTAGTATATTCTATAATAATAATAATAATAATAATAATAATAATAATAATAATAATAATAATAATAATAATTATTATTATTATTATTATTATTATTATTATTATATCTTATAACATTATTATTATAATATTCTATAGCACTCTATTGTACTATATAACATTTATTATTATTACATTCTATAGTACTCTATTATACCCTGTAAACATTTATTTTTATATGCTATAGTACTCTATTACCAACTGAAATACTGTATTTATGGCATATTGAACATACAGTATATACTATAAATGTCTTGTTACAGTTCTAGGACTCCCAATAATAGGAGAATACATGAAAGATACATGTAAGAAGCCATAAGACATAGACCTGCATGCCTTTTACCAGATGTTTGGGGGCCGCACAGAATGGTATCGAGGGCCGCATGTGGCCCCCGGGACGCAGGTTGTGCACCCCTGCTTTAAAGGTTATTTACTTCTTTGCGAGCAATTTTTTTTCATAATTGCATTTTACACATTGTGGGCTAAAAATCATTTTTTCAGTTGGTCTTTATTAAAAATAATCACTTGTTCTGTCACTAAGGGTTAGCTATTTGTCTGGATGTGTGAATGGTACTTTCACTTTGTGCTGGTCATCTAATAAACCTCATCTCTAAATTACTAAAAGGTCATATTGAGGTCAGAGATAAGAGATGAGCTGACTGGCGGAACAGAGTGAAAATTCAGAGCTTGCTACTAGAGAATGTTAAGGCTACAGAGAGACAGAGATTCAGAATTTTTAATACAGACCAATTGAAAAAAAATATTTTTAGCTCAAAATGAGTAATTGTTTACACCAAATAGAACAGCACATCTTCTCCTGGTTGTGCTACAGTCCGCTGCAATTGGATAGCGTCGTAGCCAAGGAGAAGGAGACGCCCACTGAGGAGTGCTGAGGTCTCCTACCTGTACAGATGGTACTAATTAGCATATTGGGTGCCAGAATACACAGGGGGCATAGCGACACAAAGGAGGAGGCTATCTAAAAAACAAAAAAAAAAAAGCATCTTTAGTAGAAAGACTACTTACTAAGATACTAGTCTGAGAAAAAAAATACCATGAAAGGACTTCCTATGGTACTTGCACTCTATAGGAAAAAGCTCCATCCTATGAAACTTCCTGCGGTCCTTGCTGCCAGAGAGGCTGGTGCTTTTTCCTATAGTGTGCAAGCCTGACCACAACTGCTGGATTGTATTCTCTAGAGTCAGAAAAAAAATCCCTATTGAAGACGTGTGCTGTGGTCATCCATATAAACTCACCACTGCTGGATTGGTCGTAACCTCTGGATATGAGCAGTGTATAATGTGATGGAAAAATGAATCCAGCCAGCAAAGGAAGCAATATGGACAATCACAATACATTAGTAAGTGCCTTGTATTAACCTTCTCTACATGATAAATGCCATCTATTGAAGTGAGACAATCTCTTTAAATCTACGGAAGCTAGGAGGCTGCCATAGATTTAAGTGTGTCACACAGCTGGAAGATAGGCCAAATGTAGAAGAGGCGTGCACCTCTGCAAAATTTGGCACATCCTCAGTCAGTACAGGGGGAATCAAGCCAGTCTTGATAAATGTTGTCCTATATATTTTTATTTTACTCCAGATTGTTTCCCTTCCTATACATCCACCTAATCTCTGTTTAATTCTACCCATGATACTAGTTTTAAGATTAGCAAGTAGTTTAGATAGCTGTTGGTCCAACTCTCCTTCAGCCAACAACCATTCCAACACCCATACACATACACATACACATATATAGTAGGCTTGGCTGAGGGTGCTTATGTCCTCAATAGAAAGAGGAGAATACGTCACTACCAGGAGGAGGATTATTTCCCTTAAAGGGGTTATCCCATAACTAATGTAAAAAATGAAAATCAGGCATCATCTAGTACATGAAAATCTCTTTCTAACACAGCTAGAACCAGCCCTATACCTCACATGGATGCAGAGATCTCACCTTCATTGTTCTGCTAGATTTTTATCAAGCTGAAAGCTCAAGGGGAGTGTCTTTTCTGCTGTAGCTAAGGGGGTGTGTCTCAGCTCTCCCTATCACAGCTCAGGGGGTGTTTCTCAGCTCTCCCTATCACAGCTCAGGAGGCAGTTGAAGGATGAAACTGAGCATGTGCGGCCATCTCACTGAGCAGGTCAAAGAAATAAGAAAATAACAAACAGCAGGTGGCGCTATACAGATACATTTTATTGAAATGGCTCAGTGGCTATACTAAATTTTTAATTACATGCAATTACAAAGGTATTCAGATCCAGGTGCTGGTTTGAAAACTGTAGAATATTTTTTGTGGGACAACCCCTTTAAGAATAAAAGGTGCAGGCAAGTCAAGATCCAACATACCCAACATCCAGGCTCGGACTGGCCCACAGGGGAATCCCCCGGTGGGTCCCTGAGAAAGGTGGGCCCCTAATACACAGCATCTCAAATAACCTATATCAATATAAAAAAATGGTTAGACTATCCCTTTTATTATTATAGAGTCATCAGAAGGTTAAGATGGCCTCTAGGAATAGAAGCAGGCAAGCCAGTATCCTCTCTACCCTGGGACCTTTTGAAGTTGTTGCAGAGACCCCTATAATCAATCATCTTGTAATGTCTTGTTGTTGTCTGCCTCTGTGTGGGTAGGTAATATTTTCATGTTGCTGTACAGTAGGCCCCCAGAATGAATTTTAGTGGTAGGCCCTAGGCATCCCAATCCGACTCCGCCAACATCTGCCATTGGGGAGAATCCCCACCACCGTCATACACATTGGATGGTTGTCCAGCAGTGTCGACATTGCTGACATTCATCTAATACGTATGGCCACCTTTACTCTACGCTCATTTTCTGACTCTGTCCTTCTCTCTTCTCCCGTTTCTTTGCCTCTCCCTCCCTCTTCTTGTCTTACCGCCCGCACTCCTTCCTTTGGTATATATTTTCTGCACAATCCATTAGGTACTACTAATCTGTCATTGTACGGTTATCAATTTCACCCATGTCATGTCAAGCAAATGGCCCATATTCATTTTGTACCAATCTCTCCTGGAAAAAAAAAATCAATGATCTACCAATATGTTATGCTAATTTCAGAGAGGCAGTCAGAAGGAGAACAAAATTCAATATACATAGCCGGCCACACAAGTGTAATAAGAGCTCGCGATAATAAAGTCATGCATTCAGATGCCAGGCATGCACGCCCAAACAGAAAATACCAGGAGGAGGTGAAAGGGAGCGCGGCGCAGATTAATGAGAATATTCTGCAAATTGTTTGTCGAACACGTTCAAACGGTTGCTGAACTCTGTAGATTTTAATGTCACCAAACGCTCCCAAGTTCCCGCTCTGAGTTTAATGGAATTTATTTGGCTTTAGTAAATTTTAGAAGAGCTGCATTATAATCCCGTGTTGACAGTAGGCTTAGCAATGCAGAAGAACGGCACTCCTGTAGATTTGCAACTTCCCCTCTGTATTTTTTGCCATTATTTAATTTATTAGTATTCCAAGGACAAATGTATGAATAATGTACTTCATCTGTGAACTCCCGTAAGATAGAAGTGGGAGACTCCGAGTGTCAAAGGAGGGAACAGGCAATTATAAAACCAATTAGATTCTGATGCATTAGGCTGCTGGATGTATGTAATTTATATACCGCATTTGGACTGTTGACAAAAATGTGCCGAGCTGCAAATGCATGGCGAGTCAGTTCCATGTTGCGAAAAGAATTTCATCTAGAACCTATGGGTAAGGCCCCATTCACACGACCGTATGTACATTTCCGCAACTTATCCGCATTTTTGCAGATAAGATGCGGAACCATACGGACCCATTCATTTTTCCATAGGAGAAAAAAAATGCGGAATGCACACCGTGTGCATTCCACATCCCGTATCTCACGGAAATCCCCCCGCAAAAAAAATAAAACATGTCGTATACTTGGCCGCAAAATCACGTCCGTAGCCCCATTAAAGTCAATGGGTCTGTAAAATTGCGGAACACTACGGAAGACTTTCCGTATGTCTTCCGTTCTGTTTTTATACGGATCACGGAATACATACGGTCGTGTGAATGGGACCTTATTGTTATGCAGATATAGCAGTGCTGAGCTTGTCATTTAAACGCTCATGGATGTAGTTGTATTATGACTCTGTTCAAGTTGCATGGAGTTGTAATTTGGAACCATATGAGACTCTACGGTGGCACTTTGCCATGGTACAGTATGTTCCATTGCATAATATTTTACGAGAATACCTTTATAAAACAGTGTCATATGGAAGCACCATATGGTGGCACATGGAATGCCAACAGCTCAGTATGATGCTCTTGGTACTGTATCATACATCTTCAAGGGTGTACAGATGCCAAGGATATCATACTACAGAGATACTTCCGTCATATAGAGGCACATAAAGTGGCAACAGATCCTTAGTATGGAGCCATAGAGACTCCATATGTCATTATACAAGTACCATGTGCACATGGTCTGATTGTTTCTTTTACATACTGTGCCACAAGGGTTTTTGAGTTAAAGGGGTATTCTAGTTTTAGTTTATTTTTTGGCATATTGCAAAATGTATACATTTTTCGAATAAACCTTGTTTAGGAATTCCTTGTAGTTTTTAAGATCTGTGTATGTAGTCAGTGAATGAGGACTTCTACTGCTTTCTTCATGAGGATAAAAGGATACAAATCAGCCCCTAAAAAGCTCTGCCTCTGACGCCACCAGATGTAAGGCAGCTATCCCATAAGTCAACGTTCAACCCTTTACATAGGCCTTGAGACATGACTTGGATAATAACTAAGCCAGCACCTCATCAGCTGACAGCTGTTTCGGGGTAGAGCAGAGAGTACTGGCTTACTGGCTTAAAGGGATTCTGTCAGCAGGATATTGGGTATAGAGATAATTACATCTCTATACCGGCCTTACTGCTGTGATTGTAAATATGTAAGTGTAATTGTTATTAGGGCAGTAGTTTACATAAAAAAGTGTTTTTATTAACATGTGAAATACCTGGATAAGGAGCCCAAGGGGAGGTCCTGCGAGCCGTTGGAGCCCGGGCACGCCGCAGATTTCGGAGCCCAGCACCGCCCTCCAGCTAATTATGCACGCCCCTTCAGCGCTGTCTTCTCCTCCAGCTGCAGCACAGACTCTTGTATGCACAGCACATGCGTGAGATGCGCCGCAGCCGGGGGAGAAGACAGCGCTGAAGGGGCGTGCATAATTAGCTGGAGGGCGGTGCTGGGCTCCGAAATCTGCGGCGCGCCCGGGCTCCAGTGGCTCGCAGGACCTCCCCTTGGGCTCCTTATCCAGGTATTTCACATGTTAATAAAAACGCTTTTTTATGTAAACTACTGCCCTAATAACAATTACACTTACATATTTACAATCACAGCAGTAACGCCGGTATAGAGATGTAATTATCTCTATACCCAATATCCTGCTGACAGAATCCCTTTAACTGGTCAGTATTTCGAGGGTGCTATCTCTCCTTACGAAGAGCGCTTAATCGGAGCAAGGAGGCTTATTTCAGAGGATAAAAATCTGCCCTGGTCATGTGATGGACACCTAGATGCATGTGCAGCAGGGAAAGAGGAGCATAGGATCGGAGGATTGGATTGGTAGTGGCTAAGTTGGTGGTAGTAGTGCAGTTCACAGTAGCTTGTTCCACCCTTGTACTTCCTAGGGCCGTGCAGTAACTGTAGGAACCACCTTTTCTTTCCTCCGGGCTCCTGCCCAGTAGTAGTTGGGTGCCCTTGATGGTGAACAGTTGGAAGGGTGCAAAACAGGAGGGCAGAAAATGAGTCAAAACAAGGCCCACAAGTTGACAATAAATTAAATTTTTCTTTACTGAATTGAAGATGAAAGTAGTAGTACATATGGTAGTAAAAGGCACAGTTCCCAGGCATGTATATATCACAGTGTGATCCTGTCCCAATAGCAATGTATAGGCAGCATCAATGATGGTAGTGGTAGTACTCCCTGGCTCTCTCTCTCTAAGGACACATTGCAGTGTGTACAAAGTAACCACAGGAATGCAATTAGGTTCTTGTTAACCCTTTCTGCAGTTCCCGGCTCAGATCTAAGACGCAGATGGCCAGTTTGTCTCAAAGTGTGGTTGATGCAGGAGGCAATAATCCTTTCTATAGCAGCAAAGTCTCTTACGCCATAAACGAGCGAATACCTTGCTGTCTGAAGCTTACATGGCCTGTTAGGTTCTATACCTTCTTGTCTCCTTCTCTCAGGGGTTCTCTGGTAGTGAAGTTGCTTCTTTTACAGCTGCACCCTCAGATACTGACAAGTTCTCTGAGCTGGGGCCTAGTCTGCCCTCTGTGGATAAGACATATTTCTAGGTCTGGGGCGTATGGATGGAAACCTATATTATATTCAGTAATAAACTGAAAAGGAGTTATTATTGTCTATTATATTATATGCACTGTTCTCGGCGAACAATGTTTCCTTTCCTAATTTTCGCTGTAGGGCGTGCTGAGATGGAGCTTTACTGATTGCAGACAATGCTCTGAACGAATCAGACATCAAATGCAAACACATTTTGTGCCCTAGGATTCTTTTACAGATCCTTCTAAGTCCCTTACATTACTGTACAATTGCTTTTACTTTAGAATTGCATTGTGTTAAAGAGGCTCTGTCACTAGGTTGTAACCTATGTATTTAAATACATAGGTTACAAGTCCTAGTGACAACTTTTAAAATCATACCTTTCATGCAGAGTTCTGCGCAGCGGTCGCGTAGAAATCTAAACTTTAAAACATATGCAAATGAGCCATCGGAGCACCGGGGGGCGGCCTCTTTCCTCTGGAGCACCGCTCCTTCACCGCCCCCCCGGGCCCGAGGCACGTCCCCTGTCTCTAATCACGCCCCCTCCTGTATTTGATAGACAGCGCTAGACTGGTAAGTCTAGCGCTGAACTCTCGCGCATGCGCCCTAAAATTTTCCCGGCGCATACGCAGTAGCGCTTGCAGTGTCTATACTGCAAGCGCTGTCCTCTCTTCTGCGCACGCGCCGTCACTTCGCTAGTCCCGGGAGTGACGGCGCAGTGCGCAGAAAAGAAGACAGCACTTGCAGTGTAGACACTTACCAGTCTAGCGCTGTCTATCAAATACAGGAGGGGCGTGATTAGAGACAGGGGACGTGCCTCGGGCCCGGGGGGGCGGTGAAGGAGCGGTGCTCCAGAGGAAAGAGACCGCCCCCCGGTGCTCCGATGGCTCATTTGCATATGTTTTAAAGTTTAGATTTCTACGCGACCGCTGCGCAGAACTCTGCATGAAAGGTATGATTTTAAAAGTTGTCACTAGGACTTGTAACCTATGTATTTAAATACATAGGTTACAACCTAGTGACAGAGCCGCTTTAACTATTCATAGAGCCGTAGTTTGGTGATTGTGGCCGCACCCACGGCAGAGACAGTTACTGTGAACCTCCAGGCCCTGGGCCACAATGTAAAGTATGTACCAGAGGACCAACTATGACATGATACTTGCAGTATTCACCTCCTCAGATGTGGCTCTGTAAACCTCCCCGGCAGTCTTACAGTTATAATCAACTATCGTCCTATAGTTATGATCATGTAAGTTGTCCATAAAGTGAATGTAAAGTATTGTGGCTTGTGCAGCAGTTTTCTGCTAAGATTTGTGACTTTTTGGGATTTTCTAAAGCTCATGGCTCTTTTCCAAAAAGTGGGCAGGCATTAGTGGACAGGGTCACAGGGAGGTGTGCTATGGCCAGCTGGAGCGGTCAGCCAGTAATACATGCTTGTAGCATTGTGCTACAAGCGTGTATTACATTGAAGAAGTTGAAAGCCGGCAGGGAGCGCTTTTTATTATGTAGGAGCGCCACCTGCTGGCTTTAAAATGAAATGCCAGCGTGCAGGCTGGGAATTAACCTCTTCCTGCCTTGACTGTGGCAGAAAGGGGTTAATTCACCTACAAAAAGTACCGGTAAATAAAAAAAATAAATAAATAATAAAAATAAATAATACAAAAAATCATAATAATAAAAAAAAATTAAAAAAATGTTAAAGATATAGCAATAGTTACTAGTATTAGCAATAGTAATTAGACTACATACACACCCATTCACGGAAAAAGGTGCACTACAACGGTGAATGCAATTGATAATATATGGCTAAACCCTCACACTGATATTAAAATGAGACTTTCACCAATATATTCTTATATCAAGAACATACCGGAGCCCGAGCACTGCATCAAGGTATCTCAAGTGACACGGGACCTAACGCTAACCTACCTATGCCATATGGGCAATTACGGATAGGGGCAAAAAGTCCGACACACAGCGACCAGCTCCCAGCTACCTCCAGCGTGAAATCACACATACAATGGGAGGGGGGCGGAGGCTGTGAGTCCCACCTATCCCTGACGTCATGTGACCCAGGCTGCACAGGTGCACCTGAAGGTTACCCATTAGTCAAATCAGGGCACATTCAACCTGAAGTTGCCACACCTCCAGGTATAAATGTACAAACAGAATAATGGGAAAAAGTAGCCTTAAATGGCAGAAAATGCTCAAAACCCCAAATGCTGTTGCGCATTTATAACCGGTGGAGCAAATCCTGCACATGTGGTCCGCAGCTGAACGTAATTCCTAGCAAAAATGCATACAATGGAGGATGCCTGCAGCGGACCACATGTACCACAACGATATCCTACACAGGATAGCCAAATGTGCGGATGTGACAAACTATATAAAACAGTAATTCACAGAAAATGGTGCACTACAACGGTAAATGCAATTGACAATATATGACTAAACCCTCACACTGATATTAAAATGAGGCTTTCGCCAATATATTCTTATATCAAGAACATACCGGAGCCCGAGCACCGCGTCAAGGTATCTAAAAGTGGCACAGGACCTAACGCTAATACTACATGCCATATGGGCATTTTCAGATATGCTGGGGATCACATGTGCAGGATTTGCTCCCCCGGTTAGAAATGCGCAACAGCATATTGGGTTTTGAGCATTTTCTGCCACTTTTTTCCGTTATTTTGTTTGTAAATACACACCCACACAAACAACCTTCCCCTTTTTCGTTCATAAAAAATAAAATAGAAAATATGTATTTATTATATTTATGTATATTTATTAGTTTTAGCAATAGTATTGCGGAATTTGTATGTTTAAAATATACAACCATACACACATTTGTTTATTTTAAAAATCTAGGTATTTGTTTTAGCTATATTTTGTAAAGCAGGGTTTTTTTTTCTGCATAAAATATACAAAAGCACTAAAAAGTCAAGCATACAGGAATTGTTTTAGAAATGTTTGATCTTGAAACCTTTTGTAATAGAAAAAAAATTGATAAGAAAGGAAAACTATTTTTTATTCCGCATTGACTATAATGGGATCCGTTGGTCATCCAGCCTCTTTTCGGGCATAAATGCTGTGTTTCGGCTGGACAAATACCGCTTGATGCAACTTTGTGCTCTCATTTTTGCAAGCAAGGCCACTGCTCCGTTCATCCCTATGGGACTGCTGGAAATAGCCAATAGCCAGTGATTGGCTTTTTTCGGAACTCCCATAGAAATTAATGGTGTGTGCGAAGATGGGAGCTGATCCCAGAGGTGGGACCCATACTTGCCTGACATATCCTAGTGAAATGACCTCTTTTAAGAACTCCAATTTCTCATGAGAAATATTTTACAGAATATAGCAACATGCTAGCAAAGAAAATCCCAACACAGGGAATGGAGGGCTACATCTAGACACATATAGGCACCTTGTGACATAATATCATGAAAACATGATTTTTTTTAAAAGATGTACAGCTAGTACCACACATCAGGATATGAAGAGACGAGAGAAAAGTTAAGGCCTCTTTCACACTGTAACGTAAATTCAACACATTTGAGAATAAATAAGCTGGCGCGGGCTTAGTGAATAAATATATTTACTAAGTGATTAAATATAATAAATAAATAAATAAGTAATATAAAACAGAGAAATCACATACAGAATAGTAAAAAATAAATAACCATCACTAGCGTAAATATGGGGTCGGCCATGCTATAACACATGGATGTCTACCACGTTATAACACATGACCGACACCCCAGGGTGTACAACAAATAGGGCAGACAATATTTACATCCTACCTAGGATGAAGTGTTTTAATCCCAATTAATTTATTAGACCACAGTTATTCTCATCAGCCCCTCCTCCAGTCTGCATGTCTCTGAGATCACGCAGGAATGTGTTCTTATCATCACAATGGGGGATGGGTAATATCTATAACTCACTTCATTACATTAAAAATGCCCGTACAATACACACACATCAGTAAGTCATGGACACGTGCTATCTGTGTTCTCTATAGGAATGAATGGAGGATGGCTGCGCACGCGCAGTGCGCTCTCCTTCGCTTTCAGGGCTCCGTTCTCGATATAGGTGCACCAATAAGACAATGGGGACATTGTCTGAGATGGGAAAACCCCTTTAATTTTCAATCTAGCAGATTCTATGTATGTAATACGGATGACACACGGAGAGCAAAAAGCAGACACACAGACCAAACATGGATCCATCTTGGACATCCTCACAGATCATCACAGACCATCTTGTCACGACATATACAAGAGGCAGAAGAAAGGACACATCTGTAATAAAACAAAATAGTTTTCAAATTAGACAAAAATGTTATACGTATTATAAAATAATGATCAATTTCCTTTAATTTATGATGTTTTTTACACTAATATTTTCATCTGTTTCACCTTTTATTTTTTCTAGGTCCATTGATACCACTGCCTCCCTGTCCTCAGAATTTGTTCACCTGCATGTATAAAAAGGAATGTGTCCCCTTATCAGCAATATGTAATGGAGTAGAAGAATGCACGGATGGTACAGATGAGATCCTCTGCCCTACTTCATCTCCTATCACCAGCCCCGAAACGCGCTGCAGAGCTACCGAGTTCCACTGCTTTGATAAATGCATCCCATTGATCATGCGGTGCGATGGGGTGACAGACTGTCTTCTTGGGGAAGATGAAAAGACCTGCAGTAAGGATTTCAGACTTCTTTATATGAACATAAGTAGAAATTTGTTGATTGGATTTCTTCCTCTGATCATTCTAATAGCACTTTGACTTATGTTACATAACAGATACAGCTACATTTGGATTTGCAATGTTTTATATCCAGATAAGCTTGCAAAGCTTTAAAGGGGTTACTATTAGGGATGAGTGAACCGAACTTTGCAAGTTCAAGTACCCGGACCCTAACCCGGATTTTTTCACTGAAGTCTGGGTTCAGGTTCGTTGTTTGGGTGATTTTATTTTTTTCCGTTATAACATGGTTATATCAGAAGTCAATAGCATTCTTAAGACAGAATGCAAAACAATATGGGCATTTAGGGGTTAAAAAACCTTCACCTCATCCACTTGATCACGCTGCAGCAGCTTCTTCTATCTTTACTGAACAGGACCTGCCAAAAAACCTGCTACATGGTGATGTCATCACGCATATCGCAAGTCCTTTGGCAGGTCCTGTTCAGTGAAGATAGAAGAAACTCCTGCAGCGAGATCAAGTGGATGAGGTGAGTTGTTTTTTTTAACCCCCTAAATGGCCATATTGTTTTGCATTCTGTCTTAAGAATGCTATTAGTTTCCGATATAACTGTGTTACAACAGAAAATAATAAAGTGAAGGTTGGGTCCCTATTGACATCAATGGGGTTCGGAGTCAAGTTCAGGTCCCGAACCCAAATTTTGACCTGAAGTTCGGCCGAACCAGGCCAACCCAAACTTCCATGGGTTCTCTCTTCCCTAGTTATTATGCAATGAATAGTGCATTTTTTAAACAAAGTACTGTATTGTTGAAACATACATGCATAAAAAAATTTCTAGGCTTTTATGTACATTACATTGTTCTCTCAGGTAGCACCCCCTGCTGTTTATTCTTCTGGTCCACCTTCCCCTGCATCCACAGATGGACTCATATGCTCAGTAACTTCCCTGATCTCATAGAGAAGCAGATGAAACAGCACAGATACCTTTCATTCATTCATCCCTACTTCTAAATTCATAGAAATGTATAGATATATCTCTCTAGACAGCAGAGAAGGAAATTGTGGGGCAATACATACCATACGTATGTCTGGGCTATGTGCGAGGGAATATTTTCTATGTAGGAGAGGAAAGGGTTAACAAGAGCTGATGAGCTGCTACCCACACACAGAAAGGGAAGAAAGCTCCTCAGGTAAGCAAGTAAGAGTTTGAAATGTTGAGTTTTAATTTTGTGGGATAATGCCTTTAAAGGCCATGTGCCCCTTTGCAATCATGTTATGAGGCCAATACATTTTACCCGCTTCATTACCGGAGCAGGCAAATTGTTAAATTTTAGCAATGGGCCTATCTAACTGCAAATAACTATTTCATTTGTGAGCCAATCTACATGTATTGGATATTATTTTTTACAGGACACCTTAGACACTTTTTTTTTTTTTTACAGGACACCTTAGACCTTTCTTTTGTGTCATTAAATGACAGATATAATATTTTAAAAATATATACCGTATTTTTCGCTTTATAAGACGCACCCGAAGATAAGACGCACCCCAGATTTTAGAGTAGGAAAATGAGAAAAAAATATTTTTCATCAGACCTCATATCTGACCCCCCATAAATTTCAGGACATCACATCAGGCCCCCATCAGAGCTCAGAACAGCCCATTGTGCCCCCATCAGACCTCAGAACAGCCCACAGTGCCCCTATGAGACCTCAGATCAGCCCAGTGTGCCCCCATCAGACCTCACATCAGCCCATTGTGCCCCCATCAGACCTCACATCAGCCCATTGTGCCCCCATCAGACCTCAGAGCAGCCCACTGTGCCATCAGACCTCAGATCAGCCAACTCTGCCCCCATCAGACCTCAGACCAGCCCACAGTGCCCCCATGAGACCACTCTGTGCCACCATCAGACCTCAGACCAGCTCATAGTGCCCCCATTAGACCACTCTGTGGCCCCATCAGACCTCAGACCAGCTCATAGTGCCCCCATTAGACCACTCTGTGGCCCCATCAGACCTCAGACCAGCTCATAGTGCCCCCATTAGACCACTCTGTGCCCCCATCAGACCAGCTCATAGTGCCCCCATTAGACCACTCTGTGGCCCCATCAGACCTCAGACCAGCTCATAGTGCCCCCATTAGACCACTCTGTGGCCCCATCAGACCTCAGACCAGCTCATAGTGCCCCATTAGACCACTCTGTGGCCCCATCAGACCTCAGACCAGCTCATAGTGCCCCCATTAGACCACTCTGTGGCCCCATCAGACATCAGATCAGCCCAGCGTGCCCCATAACAATAAAAAAAAAAACTTCACTTACCTGTCCTGCCGCGGCTCCGCTCCGGTGCTTCTTAGGCTTCCCGACCCGGCGCTGCACTGTCACCTGACTGCGTGCAGCGTCAGGTCATAGTGCGCGCACTACGTCCTGACGCTGTACGCGTTCAGGACAGTGCAGCGCCGGGCCGGGAAGCCTAAGAAGCACCGGAGCGGAGCCGCGGCAGGACAGGTAAGTGAAGTTTTTTATTTTATTGTTATGGGGCACGCTGGGCTGATCTGAGGTCTGGTGGGGGGGTCCCAGCCCCCCGGCAGCTAAAACATACAAGTGAGCGCTTTCATAATGGAAGCGCTCACTTGTATTCGTTTTATAAGACGCACTGCAATTTTCCCCCTACTTTTGGGGGGAAAAAAGTGCGTCTTATAAAGCGAAAAATACGGTATTTAAGGAAAAACTGTGAAAATTATGAAAAAAATTTTTATCTTTTGCTTCCTATCATTTTTTTCTAACTGTTACAAAAGATTACTGTATGTTTGTACTGTGAAAATGGATGCTATTTGTGTATCGTAACCCCTTCCTGCCACAGTCAGGGATTTTATATATTTTTTTAACCCCCCCCCCAAGCCTAACAGTACTTATTGAGAAATCTTTACTAATTCATACTTACCTGGCCCTCACCACCCTGTTCTGGTTCTTTAGCTTGGGATCTATTCACTTGACCTCCAGTACCCGCCTCTCAACTTTCGCACAGACAGGGTCATGTGCACTGGCGCAACCAATGACTGGTCTCAGAGGTGATGTGTCCCCAAGAGACACATGACCCAACAGTGAGGTGGAAGGACAGGAAGTTGCCAGATGGGGATTGAAAGTCCAATGAAGACAGTTCAGAAACTGCAGAGCAGATGCAGAGCAGCATGGGTGGTGCAGGTGAATCTGGTAACGGGGGGCGATATTAAAGGAGTTTTCTGAGACTTAAATACTTATGACCTATCCTCTAATCTTTGGGGGTCTGACACCTGAGACCCCGCTGATCAGCTGTTTGAGAAGGCACTGGCCCTGGCAGTCTCCTTCTCGAACTTTCCCTGTGCCGAGAAAATGATGAATGAGACGGGCCTGTCAGCCTGTTCCCTTCCCTGCCCACATATTCGCATATTGCAGTGCAAATAACCTTTGCGTCACAATTTGTGCCAGAATTACGATTTCTGGATAGTAAATGACCCCCTTAGTACTTTTAATGAGATCACAGAAGGCGTCGATATTCTCCTAACCTTATCCCTCCATAACCTTGGAAGAGCTTTCATATGTTCTCTCGTTAACAAAGCTCTTCTATTCCTTGTCTTTAAAATTAATAGAAAAGAGGCAATTGTACCAACACGTTCGTTTCCTTATAATGATTTCATTTACTTTGAAATGTAATCACAGAGCCACAAATGTTGCCTTCACTTTGTAGTTGAAAATTCACTTTCCTGATAAAATAATCTTTGTAGGTGATGACATGTTTGAAAAAAAAAATCAGTTTTTCCGAGATAAAATATGAGGCCTGAAAGACGGACAAAGAACTAAAATAAACAAGATGAAGAATTCTGATGGAAAGAAAAACTCAATAAACTTTCTAACTAGACACAGAGATCTGAATTTTATCCAAGGGTTTATAGTTGGATTTTCATGTAAGTGATTTGAAGGTTGCACGATGGCTTCTATTCAACATCAACAATAAGAAAGAGAGAGAAAAATATCTGATAGTGAATATCAAGTTTTATACGTAATCCACATGACTGTATTAGTGCTCTGTACAGCCTTTAAGTTGTATGGACCTTGAGATACCTACAAAAGTATATGGTCCATGGTAGGTATACCATATGTGGGACCTTGTGTGTTCTTATGAGAGCAAACTGGATGCTGTATTACAGAGGTATTCTTCCCTAGAGATGTAAGGACTACAGAGATGTAGAGATTCTACATTATACAGCACCAAAGTTACATCTCAAGAGTTTGTAGGCACAGATGGTCTGGCACTTAAGACTGACCCTAAAGCTGACCATACATAATAGATCCATATCAGTTGAACCATCGATTTTGGTGGTTTTGGCTGATCATCTAATGCATATGGGATCTTCTAACTTTCCTCTGATGGCTAATGTTGTGGGAAATGAGGATAATGCACATCGGATTTCAGCTTCCTGATCCTTTTGTTCTTGAGGAGACTGCTATGAGAGGTGTCTGGCAGTGGCTTTCTCTGCTTTCCCCATTCACTATATGCATACTGTAATGGACAGTAGGTGTGGAACCACTCTGCCAATCAACTGGTTTGACTATGGGTCAGACCCAAGGGTGTTATCCTGCCAGTCCCCTGGTATTCACCCTTTAACAGAGTGCGCAAGTGCTCTATGGGACAGAGGAAGAGGCTCAGTATCATGTATGTGGCCTCCAAAAGCAGAGACAGAACCCTAGAGGCCAGCTCTGCTTCTGAAAGGTAGGATGGGCTGAGCAGGACTGTTCCACTGGACTGATGAAAATAGTGTTCAACTGGGCTGGCCCTTTATGAGCTGGGGAAAGTGCGCATGTGCCCTACGGGACAGAGGAAGAGGCTCAGTAGCATGTCTGTGGCCTCCAAAAGCAGAGACAGAACCCTGGCAGCCAGCTCTGCTTCTGAAAGGTAGGATGGGCTCAGCAGGACTGTTACACTGGACAACCACTGGGTGAGTGATGTGGTGCCTGTGTCCCCCCTTTATTGTGGGGCGGCAGCAGGCACAGAGTGCTGCCATGACACATGCTTGTCCGAACTGAGTGTGCATAGGTTTGGGGGAATCGAGACACATGGTGGATAGTTTTCCAGGAAATTTTTGCTCATTCTTCCATACAAAACAGCTTGAAATCTATTAACTTATGGGGTTTCCTCCCATAAACTGCTTGCTTCGGATCCTTCCAAAACATTTCTATTGGAATAAGGTCAGGACTTTCTCTTGGCCATTACAAAACTTATTTTATTGATTTACTCTTTTTTTTAACCATACTTTGGTAGAATGACTTATGTGCTTAGAGTCGTTATCTTGCTCCATGACCTACATTCTCTTGAGAGTTAATTCACGGACAGATGTCCTGACATTTTTCTTTAGAATTTGCTGATATAATTCAGAGTTTTCTTGTTCCATCCAAGCTGTCCTGGCTCAGGTGCAGCCAAAGACAAGTAGTAGAACATGCTACTACCACCACCGTGTTTCAGACACGGCATGAGATTTTTATGCTGGAATTTCAGAGCCAACCTACATGTATTTGATATTATTTATATTATATTTATTTATTATTATTATTTATGGATCACCTTGGACCTTTCTTTTTATGCCATTAGATGACAAATATTCCACTAAGAAAATATATTTAAGGAAAAACTATGAAAAGATAACTATAAAAGATATCAAGGCAAAACATTTGTATTTAATTTGTATTTACTTTTTTATTTTTTTGTATAAAAAAATGTATTGACCCCCTCCCTGCCACAGTCAGGGTAGGAAGGGGTTAATTCACAGACTGCAGGTTCAGTGTTATTTTTACTGCCAGCAGGGGGTGCTCTCACATCAAGAAGATTGTACCACTGTCAGCTTTTTGACTTTGTATTGTGATGGATCACAGTAACACCCTGTTACAGCAAAGCCACACAGGGCAACCACTTTAGCTGGAGTTCAGGATACTTACTATCATCATACTTGTCTAATGACAGTGTAGTCATAGAGATCTGCAGTATCATGGGGCACCGGCAGATCGTAATGCAACCCAATGCTTTTATACATTGAGTTACAGATAAGAGCTTACTGTCCCAAAGTATATAGTCTTGCAACAGTACGTCAAAAGTTAATCCAAAAGGTTCTATTTTAATCTCATCCTTTCACAAAATGTTTTTTCCAATAGCCCTCTGGCTTGTCTAAGTGATCTTTGTCAAACTGCAGGTGAGCAGTAGTGCTCTGTTTGGAGAGCAACGGCTTTCTCCTTGCAATCTTACAATGCACACCATTTTTCTTCAGACTCCTCCTAGTGTCAGACTCATGAACACTAAAATTAGTTAATGTGAGAAAGACCTTTAGTTGCATACAGGTTCCCTTGAGTTCCTTAGTGATCTCACAGACTATTACATGCCTGGCTCTTGGCATGATCTTTGTTGGTTGACTACTCCTGGGGAGGGTAATAATTCAGCATCCAGCCACAGGGTTATATGTGAGTTAGGGAATAGGTTGTCACAGTGTCTACGATGTAGCCGATGGTTACACACGGTTAGCTGATTTTCCCTGGACTGGAGTACAATTGTGTGGAAGGAAGAACACCTTTTCCTTCGGGGCACTCTCTGGTACTCAGGAACTCTGCCGGATGGTGAGGCGAGGTGCCCATGATGGTCTGGTATTATGGTGTCTGTCAGCAGGGTCCTGGAAAAGTGTTGTCGTGAATTAATACATCTGCTCTGGAATGCTTTTAATATATAGTTGAGACCTCACTGCCCGTTGGGGTTTACAGTAGGTACAAATACAACTTAGCGCTTAGCTGTAAAGTATGTGTCCAGGCGCTGTGGAGCTACTCCTAGTCCCAATGGTGCTGACAAAGTCCATAAAGCTGAGGTGCAGCTGTTTACCTTTGACAGACTTTCTTTATCCAGTTACTTGCCAGATCCTAGCGGCTTAGTAGTGGTGAATGCCAACATGAAACCTGACTTGGCCAGGGCCAGGCAAAATTAGCAGCCAAGGGATGACTTTCTCCTCCTGCACTTTGCTTGTAGTTGCTTGTCTCTAACTACACACTCTCTCAGAACTGACTCTGACTGGTTCTAACCTAGTTGCCTAGGTTATATATGGCAGACTAGCACCACCTAGTGGTGAAATAATTAAATGCACAACTCAGCCCAAAGGGATCTTGCAGCACTAAAATGACAGACATACAATAAAATAGGTGACATGGCTTATAGCAATGACACAGTTTGTGGTGTCCCTTTGCACATTATATGTGGGACGCTGCAATAATGGACATGAATTTCCTCCATTTATGCACAATCTGTTTGACTGTGGATTGGTGAAATCCACTTTAGAGATGGTTTTGTAACCTGTTCCAACCTGATGTTCCTCAACTCTTCTTTTGAGGTCCTCAGAAATCTTCTATGTTTGTGTCAGGATACACTTCCACAGACGTGTACCGGAGATCACACTTTGATAGATCCCTGTTCTTTAAATAAAACAGGTCACCCACTCACACCATCCTATTCATTGAAAATATCTGACTAATTTCAAGTTATCTGCTAATCCTAAAGGCTGACATACATGCCACTCACATGTGATATTAGATCCTTTTCCTTGACAAATGGCCAGGTCTAATACTTTTGACTCATTTGTTTGTGTTGGTTATCTTTATCTACTCTTAGGACTTGTGTGAAAACCTGAGGTCATTTTAGGTAAAAATTATACAGAAATATAGATACTTCTAAAGGGTTCAAAAACCTTCAAGCACCACTGTACATAGCTATGAGTAAACACATGGTTGATGGTGTTAATGAGCAGTCTTTCTAAAAATAGTCCCTTATTGGGGGCAGATGGTGCTTAAACACATAATGTTATTGGAAAAATCTTGTTCTGAATAAGCATTGCAAAAATGACACCTTAATGGGGCAGGTGCTTGTCTATTTTCATACACACAGTGGTTTAGAAATCAGTAGCTTGTTCTGGACAATCGTCCAAAAATTATACCAGAATAGAGGCAGATATCTGCTTTTGACTATACACACAGCAGTTTTGGAAGAAACAGTGGCTTGTTCAGATAGAGTGTTCAAAAATTATGCCTTAATGGAGACAGATGCATACCCATGTTTATACACACAAGTGTTAATGTCAGATGAAACAGTGGCTTGTTCTGAACAACCATCCAATAATGTTCCCTTTTTTTTGGAGGAGCAGCACTACAGTGTGGATGTGATAGGAGTATGCTGTGTATGGGTAATAGTAGCAGCAATAGTAGTAGCACAGCATGAAACAGACAAGACAGTAGATGTTCAGCTATGTAGGGTAATGGTAGGGGAATTGGAGGGAATAGCAGCTGCAGTGGCAGCAGCAACCATACTGTATGGAACATGATGGTAGGCTGGCAGATATCGGCAGTGGTATGATAAGCCTGGCAATATCTATTCATCTGCCTCAGACACAGGCGTGTAAATCCTCACGGATCCATGCTTCATTCTTGATAAATGTGATGTTTTATACACTTTTGAGGACAAGTTTATCAGTTTGGGTGCGAGAACGTCACTTTTCATGCTGAAAACCCTCTCTGATATTACACTGTGGACTGGTCAAGACAGTACAGCAAAAGCAAACTGAGACAGTTCTGGCCACTGTTCCAGTTTGCCTGCCCAGAAATTCATGGGGTCATGGAACAGGGTATGTGTGAAACAAAGGCCACAGTCTAGGCACAACTAAACCTGGTTGTTGAGGTGGTACATATCCATTTGCTAATTTGCCTCAGCCTGGTGCAACACATGAAAAAAAAACACTCCATCATGTTCATCAGAGTGAATTTGCAGCAGCTGCTGCTGCTTCTGCTACTTGTGGTCACAGAGACTGTGGGAGGTTAGTGAGTCAGAATGGGCTGCGAGGGGACTCCTGATCAGAAACAAGCGCAGAAGGTGTCTCACCTAAAGCTGCTGCAGTCTGTGTACACAGTGTATCCTGGGGATATTTGGTGGGATATTTGCTGCTTGATGCAGATTAGGAACTGATCAGCTTTTTGGTGCCCATTACTGACACCTGATGCTCCAGTTGTCCATAGTGGCCCATGCTTACCTCCATGGCAGGGATGGCCATCAGTTCACTAAAGGCAGCGGAATCCATTAAATGGTACGGCGGTTACTGCACCACCAGCAACTTGGCCAGGTGGGAGTTTAGGTTGCACACTATTGGATTGCTGGGCACATATAGTTGACTCCTGCCACAAAGGAGACAGGGAAATAGAGGACTGTCTTGTTCTGAATGCTGGCCAATTCTATTTTCCCACTGGATCTGTTAATGTGACTTCATGTGCTGCAATAGAACAGTGGTGCCTATGTTTGTGTATTGATGCACATTGCTTATCCTGCAGATCTTGAACATGGCAGTTGTTTTATTTGCCAACAGAGATACTTTCAGCTAGGAAGATTATCCTGAGTATCTTGAGCTCATGGGATGTTGTTGACTCTTCTTATGGACAAAGAAGACACCACACTAGAAGGGGGCAGTGAAGTCAGAGATGACTGGATCAACTTGCAGGATAACAGGCCGAACTGGATTTACAGATGTCTTTTTCCGGCCTTATAAACTATGTTACTATATTGCTATGATACAAGTGAAAGGCATCTCTGGGGCCTCAAGAAGGAAGAGGAGAAGATAGGAGCTGACCGCTGGCTCCATGGCACAGTGTCAGACTCAGGTGACATTAACGTCATCTTGCTGTGACTGGGAGGAGGAATGAGCCATCCATCCACAGTCTCATTCTTTTTGTCCTAAATAGTAATCTGTTGCCTACCAGAAGTGAGGGAGGACTACGGCCTACTGCTATTACAATGGGCTGGATGGATGGTGCCACCTGTGCTGCTACTGATGTTTGCACTAATACAGCTAGCTACATTCTCACTTACGGATGACGAGGCACAAGTCTTTCATTTCCACTCTGTCGTTTACTTGACATTTTATTATGAGACCTATTTAAACAATGACAAGTCACAGATTTGGCACACTGATTATTCAACAGTGGCAAAATAGCAGCAGTTATTTTTCCTAATTAACAGAGGTGCAATTAACAGTCTTCTTGCACAAAAACACTGCGCACTAGTATTAACAATTTACAATGGTATATTGATGCATTACAATCAGTTGATTTAAACTGGTATATTGATGCACTAAAATGCGTTGAACTGCACATTTATAAATGGTAGCAAAATTGAAACTGTCTTTCAGTAATTAACAGAGGTTCAATTCAAGATCCCTTTCTACTTTCACACTGGTATCGACAGACTGAAATGTTTTATTTTAAATGGTAGCAAACTAAGAAAGAAAAGGGTGCATATCCAGTAAAATATATGCTGCTGGCGGTGCTGAGAATATGCCTATAAAACACTTATGAACTGTAGAAGATTAAGGCTGGCTGTTCATGCACAGAAAAAAAAATTGAATTTTTGTTCTTAAAGTGCATTTTATGAACAGCTTTCCACTAGCTGCCCTTGCTGAGTTATTCTATAAAATGTATCTGCATAGCGCCACCTGCTGTTTATTTCTTTTTATTTCTCTGCTCCGCTCACTGAGAAGGCTGCACATGTTCAGTTTCATCCTTCAGCTGCCTCCTGAGCTGTGATAGGGAGAGCTGAGACACGCCCCCTGAGCTGTCATAGGAGGAGCTGAGGCACGCCTCCTGAGCTGTGATAGGGAGAGCTGAGACACGCCTCCTGAGCTATAACAGAAAAGACACTCCCCTTGAGCTGCCAGCTTGATATAAATCAGGCAGAGCAATGAATGTGGAGATCTCTGGATCCATGTGAGGTACAGGGCTGGTTCTAGCTTTGTTAGGAAGAGATTGTCATGTACTATGTGATTTTTATTTTTTAAAATTAGTCATGGGATAACCCCTTTATGTTCTCTAACAGTATGTGTTTGGAGTATAGTAGGAAACCTCTACAAACACAGAGAGAACATACAAACTCCATGTAGATGTTGTCCTAGGGCGCAGTGCTAACCACTGAGCTAATGTGCACCAATTTTACCACAATTAACTGAAATTATTTGTGCCTTTTACACAAAGGGGAACTCACTTTTATTTTGTAGCATAGGAAATGTTCTCCATTTTTACAAATGCTACTCTTTACAATCTGTAGCCTAAAAATACATTTTCTGCATTTACCTCTGTGTGTAGCTTCTGGTGAGTGGAAAGCGGTACGTTCCCACTCGTTTTCACACATTAGAGATCTCGCGGCTGTTAGTTCACCCTGCTGTTAAATGGAGAACATTAAACGCCTAACAAGGGTGTATTTCTATAAAACCTTATGTTAGGAACAGTTGGCTAAACGCTTGTAGCTGATTAATCCAGTTTTATGAAATCTATCATAAAATATTTGTCTTGTAATTGTATTCAAGTTTAAGACTGTAACAGAGAGCAGAGATATTTTCTGATGGAAAGGAATTCTAAGGTTCAGACTTTGTTGGTGCAGTTTAAAGGGGTTGTCCCATATGGGACATTTACGGCATATCGACAGGATTACGATAGGTGTGGGTCCCAACTCCTGTCTTCAAAACAGGACCCTGCCATGAATGAAGAGCACACTACATATGTGCAGCATCATCTCCATTCACTGCTGTGGGACTTCCGAAAATAGCTGAGCCAGCGCTCGTCTGTTTTCAGAAGTCCCAGTGCAGTAAATGGAGACTGGTTGTGCACTTTGGGGCCCTGCTCTTGTGATAGGAGCAGGTCCCAGAGGTGTGACCTGCACCTATCTGAAAGTTATGTCATATCCTATCGATGCTCCATACGTCTCCCAGACTGGACCACCATTTTAAATATATAGGGGCACATTGATCGGCCAGAGAATGCACCAAATTCATCATTCTCCCCGTGTCAGTTTTCAAAAAAATTTGCAAAATCTATGCCGTCGCAAATGTATAGTGAGAAGCAGGCCTCTTCATAGACTTGGTACATCCTCTAGCAGGACAAGTACCAGACTGAAATCTACAGCAGCCTCCTAGCTCCCATAGCTTGCTGTCATCAGTCATGCCAGAGAACTGGCGTGAATGGAGATAAATGTGCTGCACCCACTGGCCCTGCTCTCTCCCTGCCTAAAAAGGGGACATGGGAAAGGTGGTGTAAAAATGCTACGTGCAACAAAATTTTGTTGCAGCGGCAGGAAAAAAATCGCAAACACCCGTTCTGTGAGTTTTTTTATGCCAGAAGACTGGAGTGGGGGGAATGATAAGTTAAGTTAATTTTAAAGTGTAAGTGCCATTTCATTTTTTATCCCCTAATGGTATTGTACACCTTGCTGTATAAGTGCTTTTGTGCTTTAAAATTTGATAATTTTTAGTTTTACCTGCTAATAACTCCCAGACATGCTACTTTCCTCAACAGCCCTCTTCTCAGAGTGTTGCCATGTGTAGGTTGTCTTTTCTGAATGATTAACAAGAGACGGATCTGCTCTGGGGGAGGAGCTCCGCCCTGAGAGCCCGGAGCTGGGCTGAGGCAGAAAGTAGAGGGGGAGGGCTGCTTTACATGCTGATATCTCCTGAATGATACGAGTTGGGAATAATCGCGAGTAAAACCTGCTATTACTTTCACTTTCACTTTCATTCACAGCATCCCGATTTCTGTCAGTGATATCTTCCACTGTACTGAACAGATTTATATCATTCTGGTCGTGTCTGAAAGCTTGGAATGTCAGCTTTGTCAGCAATACAAAGCTGTCAGCAATACAAAGCCCATATCTAGCTGGTAAAACCAGAGATATGAGCAGCCCCCCCCTTCAGTATGGAAGAGAATGAGAGCTGCAGAGCTGACAGATGACTATTAAGAGGATAAAACAAAAGCTTACTGATTTCATGTAATGCAGGGTTTGTCTCTGGTTAGCTGTATGTCAAAGGATACACATTGCTCTGGAGTAGTGGGGAAGTTATCTGCATTCTGGTTGGTCTTGTCTGTCTCTGGTTAGCTGTATGTGAGAGGATACACACTGCTCTGGGATAGTGCAGGAAGTTATCTGCATTCTGATTGGTCTTGTCTGTCTCTCGTTAGCTGTATGTGAAAGGATATACATCTCTCTGGGGTATTGTGGGAGGTTACCTGCATTATGATTGGTCTTGTCTGTCTCTGGTTATCTGTATGTGAGAGGATACACACTGCTCTGGGGTAGTGGAGGAGGTTATCTGCATTCTGATTGGTTTTGTCTGTCTCTGGTTAGCTGTATGTGAAAGGATACACACAGCTCTGAGATAGTGCCGGAAGTTATCTGCATTCTGATTGGTCTTGTCTGTCTCTACTTAGCTGTATGTGAAAGGATACATAATGCTCTGGGGTAGTAGGGAAGTTATCTGCATTCTGATTGGTCTTGTCTGTCTCTAGTTAGCTGTATGTGAGAGGATACACACTGATCTGGTGTAGTGGGGGAGTTATCTGCATTCTTATTGGTCCTGCTAGTTCATGTGAGGAGAACAAAGGAAGTGAGGGAATTACAGGATGGCCTCAAGGACAGGGCAACGATCACCATAGGAAGAGCAGCAAAGGCCATCTTAGGAAGATGCTGAAATAGAGGCACAGAGAAATAGGGTTGCTAAGGGCTGAATACAGACATCATAAAGGTAAAATTAACTGAAAAATGCAGCTTCATGAATATCTGTCCTTCAGCATCACATATGTTAGGAATTTCATTTTTGGTCGTGAAATGGCAGTTACACTTTAAGAAAAAATGGGAATGTTCCAAACAAGTGTTTTGTTTCTGTTTTATTTTAGCTTCAATAATGGCTGTAAATGGCTCCGTCATGTGCCTTCCCTCGAACTCCTGGGTGCCTTTTGAAAAACGATGTGACAGATTACAAGACTGCAGTGATCTCATTGATGAGTCTGGATGTTCAGGTACTAAATCCTGTACAACTATGTACGAGGGTGAGTCAAAAATTATCCACACTCTGTAGAATTTATTTTAATCACCTTCCAGAAAAGGCAAATATATTATTTTTCAACATAATCTCCCTGTTTTTCAATACACTTCGTCCATTTGTAAATAAGCTTTCCTATTCCCTTGTTAAAAAATGTTTTCGGCTGAGCTGTGAGCCACGAATGCACCGCTGTCTTCACCTGTTCATCAGATGTGACTATTTGCCCTCGTAGAGCCAATTAATCCTCTGCCATTCATCTAGCCAACAGAATCAGTTTACATGCATGCTCAATGGTCGATGTGGACTGACGTTCAGTCCTTCTTCATGACTAAACTTGTGTGAACTTCCTTGGACTTCTCTAACCATTCATACACACTTCTCGACAAAACACGCTCTCCATACTGTGCACAAAGTCTTTGATAAACCAGACACACCCTTAGACTACAAAAAATTAATCACTGCACGCTCCTTTTCTTTCATGCCAATCACAAGTGTGGCGACCATTGTTTCTTGTACTGTAGTCACAAATGAATTGACATAACAGGGGACATTATGCTGAAAAATTATGTATTTGTCTTTTCTGAAAGTTGATTTAAACAAATTCTACAGCCAGAGCCTAGATCATTTTGGATCCATCCCCATATATTGTACGTTTGTTACATTGCAGTATGCCTTGAAGGATATTTATCACCTATCTACATGATACTGTAGATGATATCGCTGGAACCCTCAATATTTGTAGACTGAGGGGGGAGGGTGTCTCAAGCTCCCGTTATCTTTTACTTCATGGGCGTCCTGAGGGAAGTTGGAATTAGGAACCGTTAACACATGCTTCCTGCTGCTCCATTCAGTGTCTTTGGAGGCTGAAAGTAACATCCGAGTACAGTGCTCTCCCATTCTAGTAACTGCTAGGGGTTCCAGTAGTAGAACCCAAAAGCGATTAGACATTTATTACCAATTCTATAGATAGGTGAAAAATGTGTGCTTCAGAGGGAATCTGTCTGTAGATGTGTACCTATGGAACTGGCTGACCTGTTACATGTGCCTTATTGCAGAGGAATTCTACACAGGAATTGCCTCTACGAGAGAGTATGGAGCTTCATGGTAGCACTACGTGGATGCCCTATTCAGGTCATCTCCAGTACAAACATTGCTTATAATGTTATTCTTGCTTTCCAGAATGTCCAAAAGCATACTGCAGAAATGGAGGAAAATGTTTACTAAAGAATAAAGTACCTGTATGCAGGTAATGTTTAAATCAGTATTTATGGCATTAAATTTAATGCAGAATTACCATATACTTCACCCAAAGCTACAGTGATGTTCCCACCACATTTAAAGAGGACCTGTCAATGCTCCTGACATGTCTGTTTTAGTAGATACTTTTGTTCCGCATGATGCTGGCATATCTTTTATTAGAACTTTCTGTTGAGCTATTCCTTTGTGATACCAAATATATTGGCAACTGGGTGTTACTGTTTCTCATGGTGTCTCACTGCACAGTCTAGCACGGTCAGCACTAATTGGACAGTATCAGAGTGTACAGAGTAACAAAGGTGACACTCAGTTAATTAATACGTTTCTAGGAGAAATAGAAGAGAAACAGCCACGATGTTCCAGAACTGTTATTTAATGGAGTTTGCAAGTAATTACTAAAAGAGACACATCAGGAGAGCTCACAGGTACTCTTAAATGTTAGGTCTAGTCATATTTGTTTGTCCATAGAGAAAGCCTGAGTCCTGCTTCTTCAACCCCAAAATAATGTTTGACAAAGTTTGTATGTTGGATGAACTGTCATTCATTTTGTGAGGGTGGGTGAGCAAGACTCACAAGCTTTTTCTATGAATGGGCGGAGAAGCAGGACTCACAAGGTTTTGCTATGTATGGGTGGAGAAGCAGAACTTGCAGGCTTTTTCTATGAGTGATTAGTAGACACAGAACTGATAGGCTTTTTAATGAGTGGGTGGGAGGGAGCAGAACTCACAGGCTTTCTCTATGAGTGGACATACAAGCAGGACTCACAGGCTTTCTCTATGAGTGGACATAGAAGCAGGACTCACATGCTTTCTCTATGAGTGGACATAGAAGCAGGACTCACAGGCTTTCTCTATGAGTGGACATAGAAGCAGGACTCACAGGCTTTCTCTATGAGTGGACATAGAAGCAGGACTCACAGGCTTTCTCTATGAGTGGACATAGAAGCAGGACTCACAGGCTTTCTCTATGAGTGGACATAGAAGCAGGACTCACAGGCTTTCTCTATGAGTGGACATAGAAGCAGGACTCACAGGCTTTCTCTATGAGTGGACATAGAAGCAGGACTCACAGGCTTTCTCTATGAGTGGACATAGAAGCAGGACTCACAGGCTTTCTCTATGAGTGGACATAGAAGCAGGACTCACAGGCTTTCTCTATGAGTGGACATAGAAGCAGGACTCATAGGCTTTCTCTATGAGTGGACATAGAAGCAGGACTCACAGGCTTTCTCTATGAGTGGACGTAGAAGCAGGACTCACAGGCTTTCTCTATGAGTGGACATATAAGCAGGACTCACAGGCTTTCTCTATGAGTAGGAGAGGAAGCTGGACTTACAGGTTTTCTCAGTGTGTGGGCTGGAGAGCTATGAGTAGAAGGAGAAGCAAGACTATCTGGATTTTTCTATGGATGGTTGGCAAAAGCAGAACTGACAGGCTTTCTCTATGTTCGGGTGGAGGAAGCAGGACTCACAGGCTTTCCCTATAATTGATAGGGGAAGCAGGACTCTGGTTTTCTCTGTTTATGTGCAGAGAAGCTGGACTGACATGATTTCTCTATGATTTCTCTTTGTGAGAGTGGGGAGAGCAGGACTCACAGGCTTTTCCTATGAATGATAGGGGGATCAGGACTCTCTGGCATTCTCTGTGTATGAGCAGAGAGGCAGGACTCACAGGCTTTCCCTATGATAGAGGAAGCAGGACAATCTGGTTTTCTCTGTGTATGAGCAGAGAAGCAGGACTCATAGGCTTCTCTATGTATGGGCAGGGAAGCAGGATTCACAGGCTTTCTCTATGAGTGGACATAGAAGCAGGACTCAGGCTTTCTCTATGAGTGGGCAGGGGAAGCAGGACTCACACGCTTTCTATATGAGTGGGCAGGGGAAGCAGGACTCACAGGCTTTCTCTATGAGTGGGCAGGGGAAACAGGACTCGCAGGCTTTCTCTGTTTGGTGGGGGAAGCAATACTTAGGAACATAAAGATAGACAATCATTTTCACATTCTTTTGACACAAAATTTTAGAAATAAACAGTGAATGTACTGAGGTTATTTTCCTATCTTTATATTTCTTACGCAGATACAGTAGATTGTATTTATGCTATTAAAGTACTGACTGCCAGCTGTGCAGGTGCTTTACATTATGCCCTGTGGAGGATGGAAAACAACTGATGCAATTTGTGCTAATCCTATTTTAAGGCACTAAAATAACATATACTAATTTCCCACTACTGTGAAAAACATCAGTATTGAGAATATCACTTTTGTGCCTGCACATGACAGTCCACGTTTCTGAATTTCCAACATTTTTATGATATTTTATAACCTACTTTTTGCTGCTCAATGCAGTCATTAATCATTCGGCAATAGCCTGTCTAAGATGCTATATGTGATTTCATGGAGCCGATTCCTAAGATCCCAAGTGGAAATTTTAGCAGTTATGGAATTGAACGTATTAGCTCTCTGAAGAATTGAATTCAAATAGATTACTTAGCAGACATCAATGCGTTCATACTGCGAGATAATTCACTGTTTTTCCACAATAACCCTCTCCAGACGGTAATATAACTGTACGGCCATGGATGAAAATTGTATTAGGTACATACAGGGCAATATGCATTGATTTATTAAATTAATCAGTGGCCATTCTGACAGTTATGTGATAGAGAAAGCATGGGCCTCTTGTTTGCTGGCTGCATGATGTGAATGTTCTCCGAGGTATTAATGATATTTCCAGTTTAGACTCATTATGCAGCGATATAATAATTTAGAGAGTGTGTCGTGTCACTTTTTGTTATTTGCAGCAGTAAAGAATAAAACTGCTCTGAATAAAATTCAAAATTATCCTTACTGTAAAGCAGACCTTAGTGTATACCATATCGTATTTGAAGGAGTTCACTGATTTATAAAATCCAAACCCATTTATAGATAGGGTATAGATATTATATATATAAAATACATTTTATAAATACAGTGATCCCTCAAGATACAATGGCCTCAGGATACAATATTTTCGACATGCAATGGTCTTTTCTGACCCATCGTAAGTTGAAACCAACATCCAATGTCTCAGACTGAGATCCAACCAATCAAGGCCACTTCTCTGGTAAAATATCTGTATGAGTTGCCAGTTATCAGATATTCTTGACTGTTATATGTAAGGACTTGTTTTATCTGTCTTAGTTATCTGCTTATTTTTCATTTTCTCTTATCTTGGATGACATTTTGAGGCTTTGGAACAGATTACTTGAGCTACAATGGTTTAAACATTCAATGGTCATCCTGGAACCAATTAAAATTGTAAGTTGAGGGACCACTATATATAGATTGGTGGGGAGGTCTTTACACTAGGAACCCTACTGATAAAGAGAGCAAAAACCCATACCCATACTTGGCCCCCCCACTCCCACCCCGAAATGGATGGAGGGCAGGTTGAGCATATGCACTGCCGTTCATCTCCATGGGAGTTCCAGAATTAGCAGAGCGCTGTACTCCCATAGAGATTAAACTATTAGCAGTGTGCATGCTCAACCTAATGCGAGGGGTTCAGGGACTCTGAGGGATATGAGGTCTTCTTTTTCATGATGAGTGGGGGTCCCAGAGCTAGGACATCTACCACTCTAATAAGTTATCCCCTATCTGATGGATAGGGGATAACTTGTCACAACCAGAATATCCCTTTAATGGTGAGAAGCCCTCCACTCAAGACCCTCATCCAGGGTATTTCTCTCTGGAATACTCAACTCAATAAATTTCTATGGGAACAATATAATACTTTATTTCGCCTGTAGTGGTGCTGCAGGGAAACTGAACACTATTTACTTGGCCCCTGTATACATGATTGCTGCAGGAACAAGCATTGGGATGCCATATGATCAGTTTATTGTCAGGATACCCTTCTATCAGACATCTGTTCCCATAGTGAAGTGCAGCTACCAACAGGTTATCTGTCTCTGGAGGACTCAATTAATGTAATTTCTGTGGAAACGGTGTAATACTTTATTTAGCTTGTTGTTATAACATAGTTACATAGTAACATAGTTTATAATGCCGAAAAAAGACATCTGTCCCTCCAGTTCGGCCTGTTATTCTGCAAGTTGATCCAGAGAAAGGAAAAAACCCCTGTGAGGTAGAAGCCAATTTTCCCCACTTTAGGGGGAAAAAAATTCCTTCTCGACTGTGGGGAAACTGAACACTTGCTACTGGACTTCCCTACAGGTTAAAGCTAATTGTTGGGATAATAAGCAGTTGGTCACCATGGAGGGAGTTTATCGTGAGGACAATATTTGAAGTCAGTTTGCTAGAGTCTACATTAGCGTATTTTGTGCCAAATTTATCAAATGTTGGATGTTGTTTGTTAAATTTAGCACAATATGAAAACTAACATTTTTGTCTACAAAGGTTACTCCCATATTAGTAACTAGAGATGAGCGAAGTTTTGAAAAATGTAATATGGCAAATTCACCGAAGTTCGCCAAGCAATTTGATTAGTTCTGAATTAATTTGTTACAAATTGCTATAAATCAGGTATACCTAGGCTACTCTGTCTTAGGGTATGGCCATACGGAGCTGCTGTGCTGTGGTTGGGTTGTGGCCAAGTTGCGGTGATGAAACACGTGGCCAATAAGCCTGCAGCTGCCTTTCATTTAATCAAGACCGCACAGTACAGTTCTTCTTCATTGTTAATGGCCACGTGGCACCTTTAAACAGGGGCTGTTCCTGCTATCTGCAGATTGGCTGGCTGTACGGTATTATGGGTGATCTTGCATTCCCGGGCTTGTCTCTTCTACACTTCATTTTGCATTGTAACACGTGCAGCTACCATTTTAGGAAAACTTGATTCATTACCGCAAGAAAATTCGGATTCTTTGCAAACCAAAGTTATCCTAAACTTTGGACTGAATTCCTCTTTGAATGCTTTGCCCAGGGGTGATGAAGTCCCTGTGTTTAGGAATGCGGTATGTGGAAAGTGGTATGTTGTAGCCCTAATAATTAGTGTCACGGTGCTCCTACCAGGATACGCTTACTTCCCTGGATTAGGCTCAGTAGCAACAAATGGGTTGTAGTTGGTGGAGTAAGTAGAGTCCAGACCTGGTGAAGTGTAACTGTTTTAACTTGAATAAACTTGCAATAAACTTGTGTCATCCAAACAATACTTGATCTTTCTCTTGGCTCCAGCAGGCTAAGGATAAACAGACAGATAAACTTGAATACTTTGCTCTCTGCTCATGTGCTAATCTCTGGCTTTTGTCTGGTTACTCGACTTTCAATAGGTTCTGGTACCGTTGAGTGGGGTGGCTGTTGACCCCCTTGTAATACTCGGTCTATAAACTGCATATATATTGTCTAACACTGAGACATTAAAACTGTGCCAGATTTATCACAGTGGCCGATGTTGGATCATAAATCTGGTACATCCTTAGACTATCTAGATTTTTGCCTAGATCTGTTTGTTGGCTTAGTTGGTGCATTTTTGGCATGTGAAAGCCATGCCCCTTGTCAAAAAAGTACCTAAAAGTATCTAACACGGTTAATAAATGTGATGTATGACATGTCCGTCAGTCTTTTTGTAGCTCTGTAGCTTTTGTAGATCTGCCCCAACCCTACCTTGTTGTGGTGGCATCAGATACATAGTAACATAGTTTATAAGGCCGAAAAAAGACATCTGTCCATCCAGTACGGCCTGTTGTCCTGCAAGTTGATCCAGAGGAAGGCAAAAAAAACCCTGTGAGGTAGAAGCCAATTTTCCTCACTTTAGGGGAAAAAATTCCTTCCCGACCCCAATCAGGCATCAGAATTACTCCCTGCATCAACAACCCATCTCTAGTAACTATAACCTGTAATATTATTACCCTCCAGAAATACATCCAGGCCCCTCTTGAACTCTTTTAGTGAACTTACCATCACCACCTCCTCAGGCAGAGAGTTCCATAGTCTCACTGCTCTTACCGTAAAGAATCCTCTTCTATGTTTGTGTACAAACCTTCTATCCTCCAGAACCAGAGGATGTCCCCTCGTCACAGTCACAGTCCTGGGGATAAGTAGATGATGGGAGAGATCTCTGTACTGACCCCTGATATATTTATACATAGTTATTAGATCTCCCCTCAGTCATCTTTTTTCTAAAGTGAATAACCCTAATTTTTATAATCTTTCTGGGTACTGTAGTCCACCCATTCCTATCTAGGTCCATCTGTAGCAGTGTACTGTCCACTTCTGTGTTAATTACTTTACACAGTTTAGTGTCATCTGCAAAAATTGATATTGTACTGTGCAAGCCTTCTACAAGATCATTCATAAATATATTGAAGAAAATAGGGCCCAATACTGACCCCTGTGGTACCACAGTAGTGGCAGTGACCCAATCTGAATATGTGCCGTTAATAACCACCCTCTGTTTTCTATCACTGAGCCAGTTACTTACCCACATACAGACGTTTTCCCCCAGTCCAAGCATTCTCATGTTATATACTAACCTTTTATGTGGTACTGTGTCAAATGCTTTGGAGAAGTCCAGATATACGACATCCATTGATTCTCCGCGGTCCAGTCTAGAACTTACCTCCTCATAGAAGCTGATTAAATTAGTTTGACATGACCGATCCCTCATGAAGCCATGCTGATATGGAGTTATTTACTTATTTTCATTGAGGAACTCCAAGATAGCATCTCTTAGAAAACCTTCAAACAGTTTACCCACGACAAATGTTAAACTTACCGGCCTATAGTTCCCGGGCTCTATTTTTGGACCCTTTTTGAATATTGGCACCACATTTGCTATGCGCCAATCCTGTGGAACACTCCCTGTCAGTATAGAGTCCTTAAATGTCAGAAATAAGAGTCTGGCTATGACATTACTTAATTCTCTTAGGATACGGGGGGATACTAGATCGTCTATGTAGTAATCCAGCAGCTACATATCCATCTGGTGCTGGATTAAAGAAATCTTACTGTATATGTTTTAGATTTTCCTTAGGTCTGACTCTTTACAGAAAACTTTGGTGCTTCTGGAGGCAAAAACAATTCTAGGCACAAATGAATAAAACATAGGACTGTTCTTGAAGCAATGACCAGGGAGGGGTAAACCTGGGTTACGTCATTGTCTGTGTACTCATAGATTATAGTGTTTTTCTTTTGAGGATTATGCTATGGTTTGGTGCTAGGGAGATTTAAGTGCAGCATCTTTTGTCTGCATTTCTTTCTGCTTGCAGAAATCAAAGAAGAACCCTGGGGAGGTTTATATCCCAGGAAACGAATAAAGCTTGAAGGATTTTCAGTAAAAAGTTGTTTTTATTACTACACAGGCACTCTTATTCTCTGATGTAATTCCTGCAAATACTATTATACCTTCATGGAAGTTACAGCATGTTATCTACAAATATTTTTGCAAAATATTGTATTTTTATTTTTGAGTATGTTATTTCAGATATATATTATTTTTAATTTAATATATGTAATAAATATATTACTTTTAAAGTGGTTATCCAGACTATTAATATTGATGTCATATCCGTAAGAAAGACAAAAGTAGGAGAGCAGCACCTCCGTTCCCTCCAGACCTCCACTAGGAATGCAGGAATGCCTCAGGATAAGTCATCAATATTAGATCAGTGGGTGTCCAAAACGCAACACCCCCACTGATCAGCTGTATGAGGAGACGGCGCTCACAGTGTACACGTGCCATCTCCCCCTCTCTTTCTGCTCACTGATGCTTTGCTATAGACATAACAGCGATGAGCAGGAAGAGAGAAGGGAGACAGCATGTGAACACTGCGCGCACTGTCTCTTCATACAGCTGATTGGTGGGGGGAACCAGGTGTCGGACCCCCATTGATCTGATATTGATGACCTATACTGAGGATAGGTCATCAATAGTAAAAGCCCGGAGAAAACCTTTAATGGTAAGTTTTAGTCCAGGTTGAAATGTTGATGTTTATTATATATTTTTTATTAGCAGCTCCATTTTACTAACTATAGGAATTTTCACCTTAACCTGTTAGCGCCATGAACAGTTCTCATTTTTAGCTTTCATTTTTTCCCTTCTTACCTTTCAAAAAGCATAACTTTTTTATTTTTCCATTCACATATTTTAATGAAAGTTTTTTGTGGATCAAGTTATAATTTTTAACAGCACCATTTAATAAGCATTGGGAAGCTGGAAAAAAAGACTAATGGGGTGAAATTGGAAAAGAAAAATGCAATTGCACCCTTGTTTTACAGGTTTTGCTTTAACAACGTTAACTGTGCAATGATACACATTATCGTTATTCTGCAGGTCAGTATGATTAAAATGATACCAAATTTCCATAGTATTTGTTTGATTTACCGTGGACTCTAAGTACGGGTACAAATAATTTTAAACCATGGCTAAGTAAATAAAAGATTCAAGGGCCCTTTACACTGGCCCAAGAATCGCACAGATTATCGCTATCGATTACCCTCTCGTTCATTGAGTAATCCGATCGTTTGTGCGCATGCAAAAATGATCGTTTATCGGCAGCAGATCGTGCCTTATAAACACAATCTGCTGCCAGCCAACAACGACTCCTTATGGGGAAGAGCGATGGCATTAGTGATCGCTCCTCCCTATACTCTGGAGCAGCGGTCTCCTCCGCTAGCGATCAGCGAATTTTTGGGAAGGAACGCTTCCTTCCCGACAATCTGCTGTAATATCGTCCAGTGTAAAGGGACCTTTACTAAGCAGTGATAAAAGTCATATAAAGATCACATACAGCATACAGTAAAGAAACAGTCACTTAAGCTGAAATTAATTCTTGGGGAAGCACCTCCTCTTAAGCTGACTTTATCTTTTATAAATTTCCATCTATGAAGTTGTTAGTGGACTTTTTTTATTTGCAGGGCCAGCTGAAGTTTTTATTGACACCATTTTTTATCATTGACCAATTGATCTTTGGTTTTGTATTTCTTTACATTTTATGGGTATTTTACTTTATCCCGGACTATACATGCAGGGTACTTATTCATGGAATTTGGTGGTCTGTGTGTCTGTGTTTGGGTTTCATTTTTACCAGCACATGGCCTATTGTATACAATTTTTAGATGTTTGTATAATTGTGTTGTCCAATAAAACTACAGTACTTCATTGCTTTTACTATTGTTGGATGTGCACTTTATTGTGGTTTTCTTTTTTTGGTTTTGTGTTAATTGTTTTTGAACCATTTTTGCACTCAGTTCCATTGTTAGTGTGCCCCCTATTCTCTTGGTTATCCATGTTCATATGTGCCTACATTGCTGAGAAAAATGAAGGCTTAAATATGCAAATGAGCCTCTAGGAGCAATGGTGGGCCTTGCTGTTACTCCTAGAGGCTCCTCTATCTGCAACTGCTGCGCCCTCTCCACTCTCATTGACAGGGCCAGGCAAGCGTGGTCCTATTTACACTGCCTGGCTTTCTAACCAAAATGTAGAGGGAACAGCAATTGCAGAGAGAGCTGAGCCTCTAGGTGTAACATATGGACATGGGACCAACACAGATGCCTTCAGCTGCCAATCGCACATACAACAGGTCAGCCAGTGTCATAGATACAAAACTGCTGACAGAAGCCCTTTAAATGATCGTGATTGATGTTGTCTCTGATCACGGACCCTGCCGGCAGTTGTCTGCTGTCTAAAACAGCAGATACCTGCTGGCCATGGCAAAAACTCAGCTCCAGAGTTGGAACGATATTCAAAGACCCAACAAGCAGCACATATATGGAGGATTTTCCTAGTATGCTCTCAAAAGTGAACCTACACTGTAAGTACTTTAACTGACTGGAGCTCTTGCTGGAGTATTAATTTTAAAAATTTGAGGCAGTGAATATAATTTATTTTAATTGTTTGGGAAGATGAGAGATGAAAGGATTACCAAACACCACAGAGTGTTCTGTTAGCTAGATGCTGGCGTAGTAAACGTCGGAGGAGAATGTTTCATTATACCTATTGTTCTGTTGTAAATTAGACGTATATCTTTACTACGGCCATTCCTCTCTTTTAATTCACATCACGCTGACACAAATGAGATTGAATGCAATTAATACAGAAACTTGTCAGAAAGGAACAGCTTTATTCATTGGTTTTATGGTTTTCGGGAAGTTTTAATGGTGATAACCAGCAGTATTTCCATTTATTTAAGCTAATTATCTTGCCTTTTTTGCATTTACACAGAAGCAGATTAATAACATATTAGATTGGGATGTAGGTGAATTATTTCTCAAGTTTTGAATAAAAGGTTCAGTTGTGTCATGAGTCGCTGGAGTTGTCACAGCTGAGGCGAGTCACCTTACATGACCGATTTGTAGACCAACATGTTGGTCCAACTTAAAGGAATCTATGGCAATTGGACTGAAGTAGTGATGCAGTTTTTGTCATATTTTAACTGGGAAGTGTAGAATTAAGGAAGTATTGCTTCTTGAAGTTCTTGGCCTTTTCGACTAAGACCAAAAGATGGATCTACACTTGGTGGTAGGTATTAAACAAGTGGTGTATACCATGGGCTTAAAGGAGTTATCCAGGGGTAAATATTATTGAGAAAGACCTCGGAGTGTCCTAAAAAGAAAATAAAAAAATATTCAACGCACCGATCCCCAGCCAATCCCATTATGACTTTTACCAGGTCACCACTAATCTGTACTTCCTAGTCCTATTCCAACATGCTGGAAATGCCTGGAGATGCCTCCTCAAAAAAGCACTAGTTGAGGTGGGTCACCACTGTGACTAGTGATTTACTGAACAGACGTGTGTGGCCATGAGGTTCTTTGTACCGTGAAGCTTCGGATTCCCCTTCTGGAGGAGTCAGACCCTTCAACTTGTGGATTCTGATTAAGGCAGAGGTGGTAGCCCCAATGGAAATAAATGGGTCTATATCCATGATACAGAGCGCACACTGCCAGTGCCTATATATTGAGGACCCTCTGTTTGAGGGCCACAATACAGGCATGGTCCACAAACCTTTGTGTACATGAGCCCTTAGACCTTATCTCTGTGAAGGCTCCAATTTTGGTTTTGGGTTATAATTAGGGATGAGCGAACCGAACCGTAACGAACCAGATTCGTTACGAACTTTCCCAAAAGTTCGGTTCGTTACCGAACCGAATTTTGACAAAGTTCGTAACGAATCTGGTTAAAATAACGACGACGCAAAATATACGCATATTTATTGAGAATGTACGCTAATGCGTGCATATTCAGTTAAGTAGCGTACCTTTGACAACGCTAGACTGTATGTTCGTTACTTGTGTAGGAATGTTCGCGGACGCAGTGCATGCGTACGCTAATGCGTACATATTCATTTAGTTAAGTAGCGTACCTTTGACAACGCTAGACTGTATGTTCGTTATTTGTGCGGGAATGTTCGCATTAGCGTACGCATTAGTGTAGATTCTCAAATATGCGTAGATTTTGCGTCGCCGTTGTTGAAGTCACTTGGATTTTTTCCACTTTTTTCATTGTAATATCAACTGCAAGTAAACGAAACTGTATCCTATCTGACTCCCATTATTGTAGAAGCAATTATTCAGCCGTTATAGCAAGGTTCGTTTTAGGTTCGGTTCGTACGAATCCGAACTTCAAGAAAGTTCGCCGAAGCGAACCGAACCGAACTTTTCAAAAGTTCGCTCATCCCTAGTTATAATCACTGATGAAAATCACTGACCCAAGACTAAAGTGTGAATGAGGCTTTAGATTGTCGGCCATTGACTATGAAATTGTCTAGTTTGGCCATAAAACATCCAGTGTGTATGGCCAGCAGGGGGCGACAGTGAGCTTCGGCCATAGCCCCTCTTAGGAAAAAGATCACTTGATATTTGTCCCAAAAAGACTTCATTGTTTATTTGAGACCATCCAGTTCATATTACGTGTACGTGTTTTTTCTAACGTTACTTCCATCCCTAAGACAAAACAGTGCTTGGCAATAAAAGACAAAGGAAACTTTTATGAGTTTTTGTTGGACGTTGCTAAAGTAGAAACATTAGGATTAGGGTTTATACATTTTTCCAGAGCACAATCGTCTTGCATATTCCAAACTAAATAGATGTTTACCAGCAACCATTAATGAGCGCCCACTGCCTATAAACAGCATAGTCCGTAATTATGTGGGCTGAATGTTCAGCCAGTCTATTAGCAGCCAGTGATATCACTGAGGCATGAGTCAATTTGCACCCCACGCCTCATTTATGTCACTGAATCCTATTGAACTGAACATGGCTGCCTTTGAACTGGCATAAGTAGTAACAATGTAAGAAGAACAATGCCTCCTTCCATTGTGAATTAGACAAGCGCTTGGACTTTGGATGACTTTTTTTTTTGCAAATTAATATAAGAAATGTAAACCTGCATGCATATTCCTGGTCAGCTCAGACAGTACCTTGTTCTGTTACAACGTGACCACAAAATAAGTGTCTCCACTGAAAGCTTTGGATTGTAATGCCTACAACTGCTCATTACGATACCACAGATGCGGTCTGTCTGCAGCCACCACAGAATACACGCTCAATCTGTGGCTCCTGATTTGCACCGAGACAACCAGCCTCAATATATTATCTGTCTGTTCCCGTCAGGTTTTGGCAACCGTATCAAGAAAATAGGCGTCCGTCCAAGCCGCAAGAGACATGTCAGCAAACAGTTTAACTTCCTTTTTTCTGTGTGGGTAACCAATGAAATGGAAAAAAAAACAGTTTTTATTGAAACCTCATGTGTATTCCTGCTCCATGTGATCTGTAAATGGATCTTTACCTATTGAATCGAGATGTATTGGGAAGTTAATTATAAATATATTGTACTACTATGTAATACAGATATACAGTATATAAAATACCTAAAAAAATAATAAGAATTGGATTTATTCTAACTTGAAGGCTGTGTGCAAAAATGGAAGGGTTTTTGTACCCCTCCCCCCCTAATTCTGCTGAACCTGTAAAGGGAAGCTCACTTATCTGCTTCCCAGCGTTGTCTCCCCGCTCCTTCCTCTCCCGGCCTGTGATGCTCCGCAGGGCTCCATCAATGTCAACATCCAATCACCAGCTTCAGCACTCTCTGGCTCCCCTTGCGTCATGACAAATGGTCACATACCTGTGGAAGAAGGATCGGGGAGCAGATAAGTACGTTCCCTTTGCAGGTCCCATTCTTCAAGAAACCTTTTAAGCCTTATGCAAATAACTGTGTTGAGGACTCTCTGTTGCAGTCACATTTTTTGCAGACCTATTGACTTCATTGGGTCCGTGTTCTGCAGTTTTGCAGCCATGTTTCCTTTTTTGAAGAACGGATATACGGATTCAGAAAGCACACAGATAGAAATAAAGCAAAGAGATAGGCCCCCAGAATGAGTCATGGGTTGAAAAAAAAAAAAATGCAAAAGGCACATGTACCACAGCTGCATTTGGTGAATTTGCAGTTTTCAGACCACAAAACGGACAGAGTCATGTGCATGAGCCCTTAGTGTGTTGCTCCCATGTAAGAAAAACTTAATTACCCTTAATTATTATTATAGATACCAGGAAGATGCTATAAAGTTGGAGATGGCTGAATTACTTACAGTATACCAAACTAAAGTTACAGCCTGTATTGTAGTCATCTTTCTCTCTCTTTTTCTGGAGTTAAATATAAAATAAAGAGTTAAAATCTTCTGCTAATGAAGTCAATGAGCCCAATAGCAGCTCTGGTTGTCTGCAGGATGTGGACATTTCAGTTCTATTTTTTCCAGAGCACAAAGCTTAGAGGGAACAGTGATTATAATCCTAAACTGAATTCACAATTTTGCTGACTGCTATTGTAAACAGTCAACATATTCGTTGTCAGACACACCCCTGGTTTGGTTGAGCTCCTTTAGTAAAGGGAGTATCAGGGAATCAGGGAATAGTGCAGCCCTGAGCTCAGACCCACACCTACTTGCACCGTCCGTCCTAAGTGACGGTGCGCAACTGGATGGCAGACCCTAGCTTATGTACATGATGTGGCTTACAGAGAGGGGAATAACGGGAGAAAACAACAGACAAAGACAGAACACACAGGCAAGAGAATATTACCAAGTCAAGATCAAAGAGCCAGGAGGTCACATCAATACCAAGGGATAACACTGGAGCAGAGTCAAATATGAGCCGAGGTCAGAAGCCGAGAGGTAACATCAGTACTAGGGGTAACATGAGGACAAGGTCAAATACTAGCCGACGTCAGGATCCAAGAGGTTACGTAGTACAAGGGGAGATACAAGGACAGGGTCAAAGCAGAAGTAGCAAGAGTACATAAACGCTGGTGAAGGTAATAGGACTAGAGATGAACATGCTCGGGAGCAATTTTCGAGTAGTAGCGTACGCATCTTCCAATCTGTACGCTAATGCGTAATTTGTACGCATTAGCGTACAAATTTATAAGATGCGTAAGCATTAGTGTACAGATTAGAAGATGCGTATGCATTAGTGTACATATTATAAAATGCGTACGCTACTACTCGAAAATTGCTCCCGAGCATGCTCATCTCTAAATAGGACCAATCACAGGCAACCTGTGACCAGCAGGTTGCCTGTTTAAATAGGCCTACCATGTAGGACACGTGACGGGGCCAACGTCACGTGACCCTAGTTAGTATAGTCAATGCAGCTAAGCACTGGCTTATCCAAGCCGGCGCTCAAATACCCCCCTTGCTCGTTGCCTAGGGGATGGAGGACACCGGCCGCGCAGGGAAGCGCATGCTGCTGGGTCCTCTCTGCCCCCTGGTCACCATTGAGATGAGGACACAGGCCGCATCCTCGCTCCAGTATACCAGCAGGAAACCGCCGGCGCTGCAGGGAGGGAGCGCACCAGAGCCTCCCCGTTACACAGGGGCAGTTTTTCTAGGAACAGATTACTACTCAGTAATCAATTGCGAGTTGAAATGAATTCATGTGAGGAGTTGTGGAAAACTTTGATAAGTTCCATCATAGGAGGACAAGCCAAGATACAATTTTGTAAAACAGAACAAAGGGTGAAGGGTGGAGAGAGGGCAGTGATGTGGGTGTTCTCTATTTTCTGGCAGGATCCATTGCATTTTTCTGTCCTCAAAAATGGTGATTGATAAAACTGTCTCCTCCAAGCACATTCCTGACCGTCCACGAATATGACGTGTAGCTGCTGTGCTTTTCAGCTACAGGCTCAATGATACTGTCAAGACAACTTGACACTAAAGGTGCTGAAATAAATTAGGATGAAACAATCTCTTCATAATCCTGAACGGCTGAGATCTTTTCGTTAAACTCCCGTTTGAAGCATGAATGTTTTATTATGTCTAGTGCAGCTGTCGCCCAGAATGATGTTTTGCTGGTGAAGCAAAGAGGGCTGAAATAAAAACGAAACCAGCATTGAGCATAAAAGGGTAATAGAAACTTTACTCAAGTTATGTTTTTTGTAAAGTTCACGGCGGAGCCTGAAACAAAAGATTAGATCATATTTATAGTACGTGGTCATTGTGGTTGATAGCTTAAAGGGGTTATACAACCCCCTATAATGCCTCTCAAAATGCCATACAGGTTATACTGACCCCGCTCCCTAACACACGCGTCATTCCTACAGAGCCACTGCTGCTTCTCCCTGTTGTGTGCATCAAAACATCTAGCGATGGTGGTTGTTAGGGGCGGCAGCCAATAGCAGGCTGCAACAGGGATGAGCCTCCCCAGCATCACCCGCGATGCTAGGGAGGCTTGTTCCCATCGCGGCCTGCTATTGGCTGCATTTTTTAACTTGCATTTTCAGATCATTGCATACATTTAAATCCCACCTCACGGACCAATTTAAGCTCCCCCAAGAATACCCCCAAAATTTCCAGAAATTAAATCTGCACAAGCCCCACCACTTTGATATATCTTTCCAACCACAGTAAAACTTGTGGAGTTTTAGCATTTTTTTTTTTTTACCCAGAGCTCTAAACCACCAGACAGAGTTAAAAAATAAAGTCCTGACCTCCCATAAGTGGGACGATTGGACTGCAAACTGTTTATGCAATGATTATTAGTATTAAACTGAATATTAAATCTTTATGTAACATGCTTCCTTGGAATGCAAAAGGCATTTGGGGATCTAAGTCTGTGTACTATATCCAGGGGATTTGGGAAGATGTTGAAGCTCCTGGGTAAAAGCTAAACTCAGGCCTATCCTTTCACTGGCACTGACATCAAATAACATCAAATTTTCTTCTGAATGTTCTAATATTACCACTTTACTAAATATTCTAATATTGTAATTTTTGGGTTACACATTACTACACATAAGAACATTTCTTCCCTCTGTTTTTATGCTTCTGTTAGATAGAATTTTTCCATGCCTAGGCTACAGTGCACATGTACCGTAACTTTTTCTGTGTCACACTACTGTAAGAATTATGAGTGTTACAGTAGGGTCCCAACCTGTGAAACAGTAGGAATAACAATTTAGTACTCTAGTAGGTAATGCATTATAGAGATGAGCGAATCTCTTAAAATTCAGATACCATTCAGGTAAACTGGCCCACCAATTCGATTTGGGTCCAAATAAATTTAACCCAAAAGTATTCAAGCTGCCCCTACCTCTCTCACTTTCTCTATGATCGATTCTCCTGAATCAAATCACACAAAATTTGGGTTCCTTAGAATCGTAACTTTTTGAAAAATTCAGGATGAATTTCAGAATTTAAAAATTGATTCGCTCATCTCTACTTATAAAGGTTTTTATTAGATGGCAGTGCAAAATATATTGTGACATTTTGGTCATATAGACCTTCTTCAAATAGGCTTGATAAGGATGGGACTTCTGTGTCTGTTAAGTGTCCAGAGACGCGATTCCTGTTTTCATCTTAGCACCGAATTGAGTGAGGCAATTGTAAGTAAAGAAGGTTTTTATGACTGAAACATCATAAATAGGCATGAGTGAATTGATTCTAACCAATAGATTCATCTCATGAGCAATAGTTAACTATGAGGGGCTGTCCACACAGTTGAAGAAACACCCACCTGCCTCTTGATTGACAGGACCAGACATCTCGCCAGACCAAGATAATCTTGTGCTTAGGCCATGACTCTGAGTAGCTGCACAAGCACAGAGGCCCTGCTCTAGGGCAGTGACTGTTCATGCACCACTGGAAGTTTCTGTTCCTTAAGCTGAAGAAGAGCCTTGTGCCACTACTCGGTGCAGCAGTGCAGGCTCAGGATTGTCTGGGCTGGGCGAGACAGGCCCTCACAGGGGAAGAACTCTTGCTGATAAGTTGAATCAATTTGCTCATCCCTAATCATAATATATTTTGGATTGTCTCCTTATACAAACTTTTATAAGCTGGAGTGCAAAGTTTTTCTTCCTACTAGGCAGGGGTGGATTGCCCATAGACCTTACAGGGAAATTACCCGGTGGGCCGATGACCAAGGGGACACCTGAGCCCTCCTCATGGCCGGCTATTGGAAACTTTTGGGGATGTATTTTATGCTAATTGGGGCAGTATTTTGTGATGGACTGTGGTATTTGGCTCTGTTGGGGAGGTATAATGTGCAACAATATGGTATTACTGGCCCTGCCTACTTGTGTTGGCCCTGCCAACAGGGCCACTTTTAGTATTTTTTCCAGGACCACCTTAAGTTCACAATCCACCCCTGCTACTAGGTTATGGTACTGTTATAATGTAATATATCAATTTTTGCAGATGACACTAAACTGTGTAAAGTAATTAACACAGAAGAGGACAGTACACTGCTACAGATGGATCTGGATAGACTGGAGGCTTGGGCAGAGAAGTGGCAGATGAGGTTTAACACTGACAAATGTAAGGTTATGCATATGGGAAGGAATAATGCAAGTCACCAGTACATACTAAATGGTAAAATATTGGGTAACTCTGACATAGAAAAGGACCTAGGAATTTTAGTGAACAGAAATCTAAGCTGCAGAAACCAGTGTCAGACAGCTGCTGCCAAGGCCAATAAGATAATGGGCTGCATCAAAAGAGGCATAGATGCCCGTGATGAGAACATAGTCCTGCCACTTTACAAATCACTAGTCAGACCACACATGGAGTACTGTGTACAGTTCTGGGCTCCTGTGAACAAGGCAGACATAGCAGAGCTGGAGAGGGTTCAGAGGAGGGCAACTAAAGTAATAACTGGAATGGGTGGACTACAGTACCCAGAAAGATTATCAAAATTAGGCTTATTCACTTTAGAAAAAAGACGACTGAGGGGAGATCTAATAACTATGTATAAATATACAGAGGTCAGTACAGAGATCTCTCCCACGATCTATTTATCCCCAGGACTGTGACTGTGACGAGGGGACATCCTCTGCGTCTGGAGGAAAGAAGGTTTGTACACAAACATAGAAGAGGATTCTTTACGGTAAGAGCAGTGAGACTATGGAACTCTCTGCCTGAGGAGGTGGTGATGGTAAGTTCACTAAAAGAGTTCAAGAGGGGCCTGGATGTATTTTTGGAGGGTAATAATATTACAGGTTATAGTTACTAGAGAGGGGTCGTTGATCCAGGGAGTAATTCTGATTGCCTGATTGGAGTCGGGAAGGAATTTTTTTCCCTAAAGTGGGGAAAACTGGCTTCTACCTCACAGGGTTTTTTTGCCTTCCTCTGGATCAACTTGTAGGAAAACAGGCCGAACTGGATGGACAGATGTCTTTTTTCGGCCTTATAAACTATGTTACTATGTTACTGTGTGTGTATGTTTGTGTGTATGTGTGTATATAGAGGGTGGGCCATTTATGTGGATACAGCTAAATAAAATGGGAATGATTGGTGATATCAACTTCCTGTTTGTGACACATTAGTATATGGGAGGGGGGGGACTTTTCAAGATGGGTGGTGACCATGGCGGCCATTTTGAAGTCGGCCATTTTGGATCCAACTTTAGTTTTTTCAATGGGAAGAGGGTCATGTGACACATCAAACTTATTGAGAATTTCACAAGGAAGAAAGAAATTTCACCGCAGAAGAAATGCTAGCACAGGCTTCCAGTATCCCTAGTTTCAGGTGCTGCACATCTCGTATCTTCACAGCATAGACAATTTCCTTCAGATGACCCCAAAGATAAAAGTCTAAGGGGGTAAGATCGGGAGACCTTGGGGGCCATTCAACTGCTACATGATGATGTGTTTCCCTCTTTATGCACTGAAGCTGGCACATTCCCTGAGTTTTTCCAGCAAGATGGTGCACCACCACATGATGGGTGTCCGGTCCGAGCATTACTAGATAAACAGTTTCTTGGAAAGTGGATTGGTCTTCATGGGCCAGTTGAATGGCCCCAAGGTCTCCCGATCTGACCTCCTTAAACTTTTATCTTTGGGGTCATCTGAAGGCAATTGTCTATGCTGTGAAGATACGAGATGTGCAGCACCTGAAACTAGGGATACTGTGCTAGCATTTCTTCTGCGGTCTTGCTATCAGTGTGTGAAGAGTGGGAGAAGAGGGTTGCATTGACAATCCAACACAATGGGCAGCACTTTGAACACATTTTATAAGTGGTCAGAAACTTGTAAATAACTCATGAAAGAATAACGTTACGTTAAAACCAAGCACACCATTGTTTTTCTTGTAAAATTCTCAATAAGTTTGATGTGTCACATGACCCTCTTCCCATTGAAAAAACTAAAGTTGGATCCAAAATGGCCGACTTCAAAATGGCCGCCATGGTCACCACCCATCTTGAAAGGTTTTCCCCCTCCCATATACTAATGTGCCACAAACAGGAAGTTAATATCACCAACCATTCCCATTTTATTTATGTGTATCCATATAAATGGTCCACCCTGTGTGTGTGTGTATATATATATATATATATCAAATGTATAATGTTATACCCACCTATAGTTTTAACGTTCTCCTATGTTGCATGGAAAACTATCACATCCCCCGCATTAATACAACCCTGCCTTTGCATATGAGGCGCTATATTATACCAAGTCTGTCTTTAGTACAATCTGCACCCGCTGGTTTCTTGGCTTTTGTAAGTTCATGTTCTTCAGCCACCATTGTGTCCAGATTTGCAGGTGTTGAATGGCGTGCTATGAGAAATGAGCTCTGTTAGTTTACTAAAGGTTACTCTGTGGGAATGATTATAAATGGGTTTTAGATATAATTATCCCGTCTTGTTCTCTATGCAATTCCTATTCTCCCGCAGTCATTAATCCTTCCTCCTGGCAGCACAAGGCTCAGCAGCCTGATGTGAATATTAGTATATCTGTAGAAAATCATAAGCAGCTCTCTGGGAAGAGATAGGGGATGCACGAAACAAGGGCAACTCTGTAGCTGCAGGTCCTACACAGCTGAAAACTATTCATATTACAAAATGAGTATCCAAGACTTTATTGTATGAGCTATGTATGTTACATGACCGGTTCTCTGCTGAAGGCAGGATGTGCCCAAATGACCAGACCATGGGGCAACGGTACTAAATAATCATGAATTGTGTTATGTAGTCTTAAAAATATAGTATTTAATGACACAAAACTTGTGCTTGCTTATAGTTAATGCCTTCATACAATTGCCTCCATAAATTTTACAGCCACAATCAAAAATGCCCTCATAGCAGTGACAGAGTCAACATTGCTAGAGACATACGTCTACCCAAGTATATGGAAAGGAAAGAAAAAATGAGCTGCTACAGGGAGAAAAGGGCATTTTTTCTTTTAAATGAGATGAGATATATTATAAAGTTTCTTATATCTACATGTACTACTGAATTATGCAACATTTGTTGAAACAACATTGACCTTTTACAGGGTTTTTCTGGTAATCATTATATTTTATGTAAATCTCATAGCATGCCTCCTCAAAAAGAAGATTCATGCTTACCTGCTCCATGCTGCACTGGTCCTACGTTGCCTTCATCTTCTGGTTCCTACACTGTTTACATCCAGTTGACCATGGGCATGGTCACATGCACTGCTCCAGCCAATGAATGGATTCAGTGATGATGTGGTCACAATCAGCACATTGCCGCTGAGGTCTGTTATTGACTGGAACAGTGCATGCGAACTTGCCCATGGCCAAACGGATGTAAACAGTGTGGGGACCGGAAGATGAAGACAGCGGAGGACCAGTGCAGCATGGAGCAGGTAAGCATGAATTTTCTTTTATCCCTACGTCCTATGACAGCACCAGGAGAGAGGGTCACACCCCCAGGAGAGGAAACCTACAGGTATACATTTTCAGGTGAGCCTCCCCTTCAGTGGTTTCCTGTCCTGGAGAGGACAACCTACAGGAGCGTTTTGTTGTTTTTATGGGGAGTAGTTTCTCCCTGAATGTTGGGCTGGCTGAGCTGAGGTGTGCGCCAGGTGATGTCCCCGCTACACACACCTTGAATACTGGGAGCACCGCAGCAAGACTCACCAGGAAAGAAGAAGGTCGGCTGTTTAACAATGTAATCAGGAGCAGGAGAGGAAGCGGAGCATAAAAATGTGTCAGCTATGATTGATAAAGAGTGGAAGCATCCGGACAAAAAGAGCTTTGTTCCTAGTTCTGTTAAAAGAAAATATCCATTCTCAGAAGTAGAATGCAGTTTTTGGGATAAAGCCCCTAAAATAGATGTCCCGATAACTAAAGTGTCTCGTAAGTCGTCTTTACCATTTGATAATCTGGGTCAATTGAAAGACCCTATGGACAAAAAGGCAGATAGTTTTCTAAGGAAAACTTGGGAATCTGTGGGAGCTGCGTTCAAGCCAAACATTGCTTCCACATGCACCTCCAGAGCTCTTATTCTCTGGTTAAAACAGTTAGAGGAGCAAATTAGAGATAGAGCCCTGAGAGATAAAATTTTAAAATCACTTCCGGTCAACGCCAAGGCAGCGGATTTCCTTGCCGATGCTTCGGCGGATGCAGTTAGGCTTTGTGCGAGAGCCTCCTCTATGGCTAATTCAGCTCGTAGGGCACTATAGTTAAAAAACTGGTCAGGGGATGTAGCATCTAAAAGTTGATTATGTGGTATACCATGTGAAGGTAAATTTCTATTCAGTTCGGCACTGGATGATATATTGGAGAAGGCGGGAGATAGAAAAAAGGGATTTCCCACTACCTTCTGTAGACAGGATTTCTCTTTTCAGAGGGGCAAAAAGTTCAGGGAAAGACAAAATAGTCCAAATAAGAAAGGTGACAAATGGAAGTTTTCCATTGCTGCCGGAGATTCCAACCCTTCTCGGTCAAGGTCCTATTTTTCACCCTCCAGTTAAGGGGCTGCACTTGACAGCGTGGTTTTTGAACGGCGCTTGTTATTAGAAAAAGGTTTATCGGAGTCAGTGGTGTCCACTATGATGAAAAGTAGGAAGCCAATAACTACAAAAATTTATGCTAGAACCTGGGGGGCGTTCTTTAAATTTCTAGGGATTCAACCATCCACATCATGTAGGCTTAAGGTTCCAGAGGTCTTAGACTTCTTACAGAAAGGAGTAGAGAAGGGTTTGTCATTAAGTACCTTGAAGGTTCAGATTTCAGCCCTCAGTGTGTTGTTCCGATTACAGATTAGCCTGCCATCCTTGGGTTATCAGGTTCTGTAAATCAGTGGCTAGAAGTCTTCCTGTGGGTAAGGTTAAAACTCCCCCCTGGTATCTTAAGCTAGTTTTACAAGCTATGACAAAGCATCCCTTTGTTTCTCCCGACTCCTTGCCAATTAATGTCCTTACTCTAAAATGTATTTTTTTGGTGGCAATCACCTCAGCCAGAAGAATTAGTGAATTGCCGGCCCTGTCTATCAATCCTCCCTACACTATCATTCAGGAAGACAGAATTGTGCTGAGACCAGATCCAGCCTTCCTACCTAAAGTAGTCTCAAATTTCCACAGGTCTCAGGAGGTCATTCTTCCGTCATTTTGTGCCAATCCAAAAAAACAGTAGGATACCATGGGTTAGATGTCAGGTCATGTGTGCTGGACTATTTAAAATCCACTAGAGACTGGAGGAAGTCTTCCTCTTTGTACTCTTTTATGGGCAAAATAAGGGCAAATCAGCTAGTAAATCTACTATTGCTAGATGGATCAAGCAAGCCATTACTCTAGCTTATCTTTCTACACAGAAACCGATTTCATCAGGGTGGACAGCTCATTCTACGAGGGCACTTTCCACATCATGGGCAGAGAGAGCAAAGGCTTCGATTCAAGAAATATGCCGGGCAGCTACTTGGTCCTCTGCCTTCTACTTTCTTCAGGCATTATAGACTTGATCTTTCCGATGTGTCTGATCTGTCCTTCGGGCGTAAAGTCCTTCAAGCTGTGGTCCCTCCCTAAAATTTCTTCACTCTCTGGGAGATCTCCTGGTGCTGTCATAGGACGTAGGGATAAATGATAATTACTTACTGGTAATTTTGTTTTCTGGAGTCCATGACAGCACCCTTTATATTCCCCCCTTTTGTTTCTCCTTCTTTTACGTTTCCTTCTGGTGATGGTTCATGTTCACGGGGTTTGCAGTAGAAAAAAAAACAAAACAAAAGTTTTATGATGTGCAGTTCACTGGCATATCGAACTAACCAAAATAAGAGAAAGAATGGGCTGGTCCAGTATAAGGGACAAAAGAACAAAGGTAGTCTCACATCTCTGAAAACAACTGAAGAAGGGGAGGCTCACCTGAAAATTTCCTGTCCTGGGGGCGTGACCCTCTCTCCTGGTGCTGTCATGGACTCCGGAAAACAAAATTACCGGTAAGTAATTATCATTTTCAGGAGGCATGCCATGAGCATTACATAAAATATAATTATTACCAGAAAACCCTTTTAAGTCTGATTAAAGGGGTTCTGCAGTTGTTTAAAACTGATGATCTATCCAGAGGACCTGGGACCTGACCTGGGACCAATCAGCTGTTTGAGAAGGCAGCGGCGCTGCAGGAGCGCCGCGGCCTTCTCTGTGTTTACCGCAGGCCAGTGACGTCACGACTAGTATCACTGGCCTGGGCAGGGTTAAGCTCTGTTCACATGAATGGAGCTTAGCCGCGCCCAGGCCAGTGATAGTAGTCGTGACGTCACTGGGCCTGAGGAAAACACAGAGAAGGCCGCGGCGCTCCTGCAGCACCGCTGCCTTCTCAAACAGCTGATCCGCGGGGTCCCGGGTGTCGGACCCCCGCCGATCAGATTCTGATGATCTATCCAGAGGATAGATCATCAGTTTGAAAAAACTGCAGAACCCCTTTAAGTCAATATTTCTTATCTATGAAAACAGCATCCATAACTTTTTCCCTTTTTTCGTTGTCTCAAAAATATTTTACTTTATATTTATGCATACAGATACATTTCATTTTGATTGACAGGGTTAGGCAGGCATGGTCATGTTTTCACTGCCTGGCCCTGTCAATCAAAATGCAGAGGGAACGGCAGTTGCAGAGAAAGTAGTAGCATAGTAACGCTCCCGTTGCTTCTTGAGGCTCATTTGCTTATATTGAAACATCATCTTTCTCAGCAATGCAGGCACATATGAACATGGGACCAACACAGTTGCCTTCAGCTGCCAAGTGCACATGGAACAGGTCAGCCAGTGTCATAGATATAAATCTGCTGACAGATGTCCTTTAAACCAGTGGTCCCAAATCTTCTCCAGTTTACCTCATATCAAATCTAAAGATTTTAATTTTTTTCTCCATATTAAATATTCTTAAAGTATTATAATTAATATTATTTTATTAAATATTATATTAAAAATTATCCATCCATATTAAGCATTCTTAAAGTATTATAATTAATATTATTAGATTAAATCGCCATGTTTCCCTTTTTTTGGCTATAAACACTAGAAGCCATCAGAATAAACTATAGTAACTTATTTTTACAATTACTAACCAACCACTAGGCTTCACGCCAAATAAAAAATAAGTCAGGAAATTCCAACCTTTTCCTGAATACACTCATCAGTACAGCACATCCAAAATCTTTACCCAAAATTATTGCACTACCGGACAAGCCTTCCACACGTATCGTATTATCTAATTCTCCACAGCCTCAAAAACATTTACCATCACAATTTCTTCTCAGTTTTTGTGATGTCAGATAGACTGTATGTGCAAACTAATTTGAACTACTGACCCCCTCATTTCTCTGGGTGTCCCCACTTTCCAGCTCTTAACACACAGTCTGAGCTAAGGTTGCTAGTGCATAAACATTGCATGGACATAAGCATATTCTTAGAGTCTATTTGACCTCCATCTGACGATAGTTTCTGAGACTTGAAATTCTCTTGCTGTAAGAAGGACTTTAAAAATGCATTTTTTTTTACCTCTGTGTTTTTTTGTCTGGAAATGTGTCAAGTCTTTGCAGTATTCAGTCAGAGCGAGCGCACGTCCTGCATTTCTCATGTCTCCCAGCCACCCTTTTGTCTTCACTCCTAGATGCTGTATAAAACTCATAAATAACAGAAAGTTTATTGGCAGGACCGCGCATTAAGTACAAGTTTTACTAAAAAATAAATTACATACTCGTGATGTAGATTGTAGCTTCACTTGTGCCCCTGACTTCCGCAGTGCACACTAGAGACAGAGCTAAGCATTATGATTTAAAGTTGTCTCCTGTGGGGAGAGATGAATTTTTGATTGTCTGGGAATGACAAAGTGATTTATAATCTTCCACAAACTGAGCTATAATATACAAAGCAAAGCAAAGAGGAGCGTGTAAACCATCATAGAAGGTGTTAAATAATAGTACATTCCAAAACTAGAATGCACCGAATGTATCACTTTCATTTATTTGGCTAATACAAAGTCGTAGTTGTGATAACTAGTACAATGTTAAAGAGCAACGGCTAGCAGGATCAACCCTATTAAATCGAACCTACTGTCTGGTAGGGCAGATCTTGCTGATTAAAATGATTAGAGAAGTATTGGAAAATTCGATTTGGCTCCTAGGCCGAATTTTACCAAATAATCCGCTTTGTGATGAATTACTTCGTCCTGAAGAACATTTCTTTCTAAGTAGTGGGTGCAATGACAGGGAGCATTGATTGCGTCGCTCCCCCCCCCATTGTACCCCTCAGATACCGCATTCATACATGATCATGGCATCTGATGTACTTAACATGGTGTAAAATTAAAATAAATAAATAAATAAATCGTACTTACCTGACACATTTGCTTGCGACGGACCAGCCACCACCATCTTGCTTGAAGTTCTGGAGTGAAATCTTGCATGGTCCAAGATGACATTGTTGAGTCGCTATCACGAAGCACAAGGAAATTCGGCTTTGCGGCAAATTGAGTACATCCTGAAGTTTGGATCAAATCTAGTACATACCAGCCTACTTCTAACACAGCTAGTAACAGCCCTTTACCTCATATGGATCCAGAGATCTCATTCATTGCTCCAATGGTTATGCTAGAGTTATTATAAGCTGTCAGATCAGAGGATGTGTCCTTTCTCAGGAGTGTGTACTTTCTGCTGCAGTTGGTGGCAGTTGAAGGATGGAACTGAGCATGTGCGGCCATCTCAGTGAGCAGGACAGAGAAATTGAAAAAAGAGGAAACAGCATGTGGTGCTGTACAGATAGATTTCATTAAATAACTCAGTGGCTATAATACGTTTTTAATTACATGCAATTACAAAAGTATTCAGATACAGGTGCTGGTTTGAAAATAGTAATTTTTTTTCATGGGACAACCCCTTTAACTAGTACTGCTTGTCATATAACTCAATAGCACTGCACACACTGTCCATATTTTCTGGTGGCGAGTTCATGCAGCATATTGCCCATCATGGTCTTGCCTCTGTGGACTCCTTCCATCTCTCCTTTTGTCTTATTGATTTTTCATTCGGTTTTACTTGTTTGTTTGATTGATTATTATTATTATTATTATTATTATTATTATTATTAACGCCCTAAAAAAATGAATAACATGAACTCTTGTGTTTGTCAGATCTGTATTTTCAATGTTACTGCTGCTTTGATCGCACAAGGACAGTCTACATAATGATTAATTGCCTAAAACTATCTCCAAATACGCAAAGTAATTAGTCTGTGCAGGCTGATAGGGCGAGGATGCTGTGTCAGCAAAAACACCGCCACGTTCAGTCTCTCGCCATCTGAGCCATTTATCAACATTCAGCTCCTGACAGCAGCGGCAAGAGACTATTGTGTATGTACATGTGAGGAAGTCATCGCCCCCGCCTTTTACATGGACCGGTGCACGTTCTGCTGTCAGGCACTATTTACCATCAGACCATAGTGATGGTAATGAGCGGCCATTAATTAGTTTGATAACATCATAAAACAAACTAATTTGCACTTCTTTTTTTTTTTTTTTTGCAAATAGTAATGAATGAATATGGTGATGTCATCCATCATCATTTAATAGGTGCAAAAGTTGTAAAATGGAATTATATAAAGCAAATGTAACCTGTAATTGGAATACGGTCCCTTTAAATGAGAGCGTCTGAAGCCAGGGGTCGTACAAGTGGAGTGAGATCCTGAGAAGCCTGGCCTTGGCCTGGTTATTGACTTCACCATCCATCGGCCCCTGCCCTTGCACCCAAACAGACGAACAGACAAACTGTTCACCATTAAAGGGGTATTCCCATCTCACAAATGTAGTTTGTATAGTTAGATATAGCCATACCAATATTATTACTAATAGAATGTATTTATATAAAATGTACAGTTTAGAAGATTTGCCTATTTGTATATCCAGTGTCCCACACACACCAGTCAGGTCGTTGCCCCTGGTTACGGCCACCGCGGCCATGTAGTAGTGGTGGCCGGCTTGCTCTTGTTCAAACCCGCTCTGAGGTAACTGCTGTATTGTGAATACACATTGCATGAGCATTCAGAGACACATCTTAGGGTTGTAGCATTTTTGTCTGCGCTTTCAAAACGCAGAGAAACGGATTCTGTTCCAAGATCAATTCATCTCTATGGAGCAGGGTCCGTTTATAAAGTCTGAGTTTTAGACGGATCCTGACCATTGTGTTTTGGACTGGTAGCGTCCAAAACGCAGATGTGAAAGTACCAGAAGATGTGTCTCCGCATGCTCATGTAATGTGCGTTCACAATACACAATACAGCAGTTACCTCAGAGCAGGTTTAAACAGGAGCAAGACGGCCACCACTACTACATGGCTGTGGTGGCCGTAACTAGAGGCAACAGCCTGACTGATGTGTGTGGGACAATGGATATACAAATAAGCGAATGTTCTAAACGGTACATTTTAAAATAAATACATTCTATTAGTAATAATATGGGTATGGCTATATCTAACTATACAAACTATATTTGTGAGATGGGAATACCCCTTTAAGGGCACCCCAACTACCACCAGGAAGGAACTCCAACACCAGGAGTACCCCAAGACCAGGAAGCACCAAGGTGGAGCTAGCTATCATGAATTAGTAGCACCATCTTAGCCACTGCCACTTCCTTCCAGGTCACTTCAGCCGCATTCCAGAATTCTGGCTTCAAAAGGTTGCAAAAGAGGGCTTCGAGATTTTTATTTTTTTTTGCTTATTTCTGCAACAATTTTGCAATATTTTGCACTTTTACACCACTCTCAGTTTTGAAAAGTGGTTGAAAAGTGAGCTTGGTTAGTTATGTTAATTATTTCCACTCCACATTTATCATTGGAATTTTTCACATTTTTTAAGTCACAAAAAAGGCAAAATCTCACTCTAGTAGGGGGATGGCCTAGAATAATCGGAGAAGTATCTCCAGACAGAAGTGTGCCAAATTTGACAAATTTGTTGCAAATTATTCCAATGCAAACTAGGGAAGAACTGACTATAAACATAAGGGTACGACCACACTGTCAAGTTTGTGGATGCAGTTTTGGAAGCTAAAACTAGGAATGAATTCAAAAAAAAGAAGTTTTGTCTGTCCTTTATACTTTCTCTCCTTTTATGACCAACTCCTCATTTTGGCTTCCAGAATTGCATGCAGAAACCTGACCGCGTGGCTGTACCCTATATCTCTTTAAGTATTTGCGGTCACTGGGACTTGAAATTTTATTTCCTATGCTAACCAAATTTTTATGAAAGTGTTGCTCCACTGCCATGGTCAGCAAAGGCTTCAGCTGCAACCTAGTACAGTGGGAGGTATAAGCATGAAGTGAATTTTCCATTTTTGGTTGGACTGCTGCTCTAACAACTGAGAAATATGTACTCTTAATGTCTCCATATGAAATATTTGGGCAATCTGTGTTCATAGGTGCAAGCATGAACATTGAATGTCTTCAGAATGTTGTATCAGCTGGAAACAATGGGCCTTAACAAGGATAAATAAAAGTTTAATTCGGTCTGAAACTAAATCTTCTTTGTGGCTGCAGCTGTTATGTTGAGTTAGCTTAAAGATAAAACAATTCCAGAAGTGTAAAAACCCTATTACCTTCAGAGATTCCTTCAAGCAGTATTGCAGTAGGTGTCTGGCTATGACTCTCTGATGATATTGTGGTGGATAATGATCTCCGTCACCATGGACTCGGTGTCAACTGGGGTTTATGACTTTTTGAGTGCACCTTGGGCTCACCATAGGTACCTGGCTCCCATAGGTAATAAATGTAGACCCCGTATATAGAACAAGGCTTGGCATCATAAATTCCCCCATTAATATCCCACGCAACATTAAGGCCAGGTTTACATCACCGTTTATTTTTTCCGTTCTTCTGATCCATCAGGAGAACAGAAAAATAAAGAAAGAAAAGGATCCTGTATTTTAAGCAACCATTATGCTCAGTTATGCACATTTGGTATCCATTTTAGCCATTTCCGTCTGAGATCCATTATTTTAGACAAGATGCATTGTTTAGGATCTGTCCCAGCATCACACCAGAACTTTGGCCTATTGGAAGGTTCTCTGGTGACCCAGTTCAACCTTGTTGGACTTGTATCTCACTTTTACAAATTTGTAAATTAACTCTAAGGCCTCTTTCACACTAGCGGCAGTCCGGATCCGGCAGGTTAAGGGTGCCGTCGGATCCGGACTGCCGCAGGGACAAGTGTGGGGCCGGAACGCGGCCCACACATGTCACACAGTACCATATACAGACATACATACATACACACAAACACATACATACTTACATACTCCAGACAGGCAGGCAGGCCGCACGTCTTCACGCCCAGGAGGCGCGCAGCTATGACGATTCCCCACAGCGCCCTCTGCTGGGTGCTGTAGGGAATCGTCATAGCGGCGCGCCTCCTGGACATGAAGACATGCGGCCTGCCTGCCTGGAGTATGTAAGTATGTATGTTATGTATGTCTGTCTGTATGTATGTGGTGACGGATCCGTCCTGATTTCCATTGAAAGTCAATGGAGGGCGGATCCGTTTACCATTGTGGTCACACCAGACGGATCCGTCCCCATTGACTTGCATTGGGGGTCATTCCGGATCCGTCTTGGTGCGGATGCCTGGACCGGAGAGAAAACCGCAGCATGCTGCGGTTTGTTCTCCGGTCTGAAGACGGAACGGAATGCTTTCAGGAGCATTCCGTTGTCTTCAGTTCAGTTTTGTCCCCATTGACAATGAATCGGGACAAAACTGAAGCGTTTTTTTCCGGTATTGAGCCCCTATGACGGAACTCAATACTGGAATTTTAAAACGCTAGTGTGAAAGTAGCTTAACATTTCTTTATAATATCCATGGGCCTAAGGTATGTACTAGCTCCTACTTAATGGGATAATGTTCATTTCTAATGTACTTTTGCTACAGTATGTAACGTTTTTAATCCAAGAGCTAAAATGTCCCCTGCTCAGAGACACTGAAGATGAATGGATAGATGGATAGACAGACATCTAGATTCTCACCAAAATGAGTTACACAAGGGAAGCTTGCACTAACGTGTCTGGTCATTGTGTCTACCATTGGATCACCAGGGACTATGCATAGATTATAGCGTACCATTGCACCATCAAAGACAATTGTACTAAACACTTATAATATATTGGAATTGCCTGCTGTATTAGCACTTTGAGGGCTTCCTCTTTGGGTGGTTGGTACTTTGTCATGTTTGTCTAATTAATCAGAATATCTAGTCTTGCTCTTGCATGTACTGTTGGCCCAGATGAGTCAGAGTGTCTCATACTCTTGTCTTATCTCCCTGTGTGTTCTCGGCTTTAGGCAGAAAGTCAAATATTCTTGTTCTACCTACTCTGAGTATTTTGTGCTTTAGATATCACTCCTTCTTCATCTTGGCTCGGCTTTCTGCTCACTGATATTTGCCTTGTAGTTTGCACTGCCAGGTACCATGCCTGTTATATTTTCTGTTTTACCGGGATTCTTTTGACATTATGACTTAGATGGCAGCTTCACTCTCCTTGTTCTTTAGCATCGGAATGTATCAGAACGTATTTTAAGTTGTTTGTGCTTAGGTCTTATCCGAGCTCCAGCAAGTGTTACTTCTCTGAAGTGGCATTACACTGATTCCCTGATACAGAGATCTGGTCTTCGTTGCAGAGAACCTCTAGGTCACTACCACATGAGTAGTCTTCCTTTGCAACATCTGATGTGACAATACCTTGTGACACCAGGGTTTCATACAATATTGTGAGATGGTAGTCAAAAGGTGGACGATATTCAGGTAATATGATAGACAGGCAGAAGTTTGGGCAGGAAGCACATGTAGTTTTGGATTGCTTGGTCAGAAACAGGAGTAAAAAACAGAGAGGGAACACTGTAGCACAGAAATAGAACACTAGCAACCCATTACTGAGGGCCAGAGTGAAGTGAAAGGGCATGTGCCACAAGCCCCGGAGGAGTGGAGCAGAGGATGGGAGCGGTAGTGGCTCTCAGTTTTTCGCAGTGGCAGTCTTCACACCAATGGTGATAGGAAGGTGCACCCTTTTTTCCCTTGGGACTCATCCTGATCTTAGGGCTACAACATGATGGTAGTTGGGGTGCCCTTGGTGTTATAAGTGTTTTATGGTGCAATGATGAAGATGTAGGTGCTGTGGCTGGCTAATGCTGCTGAAGTTAGTAACCAGGCCAGTTTTAGAAAACAAACAAGTCTCATTTTACTAAAGTGCAGAATTAGAGTTGTGGTACATCCAATGGTGTTAAACACGGTTCCAAACAACTCCCAGTCTAAATCTTCCCAGATAGCAATTTATAGCTATAGACTAGAATGGGGGTTGTAGTACTCCTTCCCTATATCTCACAAAGGGTTCTCGCTGCAGAATCTAAGGCTTGCACATTGTCTGTAAGCTGAGGGGTACAGGATTAAGATACGACTGGCCAGGGCCTTGTCCAAGTGTGAAAGGTGTATTAGCAATGTCCCGCTCACTGCAGTAAAGTCTTTATCAGCCTAAAACAGCAAATGCCTAACTGACTGACTCCAATTCTTGGCTATGCAGATTCTGGACCTTCTAGTTCTTTCTCACTCTTTCTGGAGTACTGTATAGTAGAGATGGTTTTCTTGATGCAAAGTTCCATGGTTTGATCATATGTAGCTCCCCTTACGTCCTCAGCTAACACACACACTCAACTCTGAACTAGGGGCAGACCTAAGTCCATCACCTAGCTTCCTACTGGGTCAGAGGCAGGATTGTTAACTCTGACTGATCCACGCAGCCCTATGCAGTTTGCAATACATCTGAACATTATACAACACAAAACACTTTGTAAATACCCTATTCTGGGGTACTGTGCATATACTGAGGCAGAATAGTATTGCACATGTGCACAATTCAACAGCAGAGGCCCCCGTATTGACCAGGAGAGAGAAGGCAGACAGTGGGGACACCAGGCAGAGCAGTGAGAGTGGAAGGCCAACCTGGACCACAGACCATGACACTTCCATTGTGAACACAATACATAATAAATATGTAAATAGAGTCATAATAACTTATTAGTGCATGTCATTTATCGCACGATCATTCAAACAACTACAGTATATGCCAGAGCTGAAACCGAACAACATCCAGAATGTTCAGCAGCTTCTGTGGCATCATAGCCACTTTCCATAAATGATACCCACCTTCTTCGTCTCGTTTGCTCTATCTAGTGTTTGTTACTGTATAGAATTGCTTCCCACAACAAGTCTTCTATGTGACCTTTCCAAGTATTGTTCATTAAATTGTTTCTTTTGAGATGAGCCTACCTATTGGCCTCCTGGCACTTCTCTAATGACTTATCCATCATCATCCTGTCACGAGAATAGAAATGAACGCATGGCACATCCGCTGGCAAATTCATTTAGTATTGCATCTGGGATCTACAGCGTGAAGAGTCAGCACATCTCAGATACTGTTTGCCCAGTCATTTAAACAATTCCGTGGGCTGAAAATGCTGAAAAGCGAATCTACGGGGAGTTTAACTGAACAAGTACGAAGCCTAATAATAATGTTGTAGCCACTTTATCTTCATTGAGAAGTGAAACTCCACCTTTTATCATCAAGTTGATTTTATATCTAGCATCCTGTGCTGATTAATTTCTTGATATATAGCTACCATATAGTGGTAAGAGCTCTGTTTTTCTAATACAGAGCCCTAAACACCTCTGTATAGACCAGAGGTGGGCCACATGTGGCCCTCAATATCATTCTGTGTGGCCCCCAACCACCTGGTGACAGACATGTATGTCTATGTCTTGTGGCTGCTCACATGCATTTTTCATATATTCTGCCATTAGATGGGAGTCCTGGAGATGTAACTAGACATTTATAGTATATACTGTATGTACAGTATGCAATAAGGACAGTATTTCAGTTGGTAATACCACTTTAACTTTTATTTTCGGCCCTTGGGATTCCTTCAGTCTGACAATGTGGCCCCCAACCAGAAAAAGTTGTGCACCCCTGGTATAGCAACCTTCGGCACTCCAGCTGTTGTGAAACTACAAATCCCAGCATGCTCCGTTCATTTTTATGGGAATTCTGAGAAAAGCAGAGCAATTATGCATGCTGGGAGTTGTAGTTTCACAACAGCTGGAGTCAGTGGCATGCACAGAGAAGTAAGGGCCCCATAGCAAGGATCAAACCAGGCCACCACACAGGACAGAAGGGTTTCTGCCTGAACTCCTTTCAGTGACCCTTGGGCCATTTTTCCACTGCCTCATTTGCTAAAAGTTTTTCCTTTAGACGGTAGAGTCCTGACCAAGTTTTCATCCCCAGTAGAAGAGGAGATAATCCCAACTCACTGATCCAGTTACTTACCCACATACAGACATTTTCTCCCAGGCCAAGCATTCTCATTTTATATACTAAACTTTTATGTGGTACCGTGTCAAACGCTTTGGAGAAGTCCAGATATACGACATCCATTGATTCGCTGCGGTCCAGTCTAGAACTTACCTCCTCATAGACACTGATTAAATTAGTTTGACATGACCAATCCCTCATGAAGCCATGCTGACATGGAGTTATTTGCATATTTTCATTGAGGTACTCCAAGATAGCATCTCTTAGAAAACCTTCAAACAGTTTACCCACCACAGATGTTAAACTTACCGGCCTATAGTTCCCGGGTTCTATTTTGGGACCCTTTTTGAATATTGGCACCACATTTGCTATGCGCCAATCCTGTGGAATACTCCCTGTCAGTATAGAGTCCTTAAATGTCAGAAATAAGGGTCTGGCGATGACATTACTTAATTCTCTTAGGATACGGGGGTGTATGCCATCCGGTCCTGGCGATTTGTCTATTTTAATCTTTTTAAGACGCAGCTGTACTTCTTCCTGGGTCAGACAGGGCACTTTTAAAGGGGAATTTACTTTTATATTCTGCATTTCATCTGACAGTTTATTTTCCTCAGTGAATACAGTGGAGAAAAAGATATTTAGTAGCTTCGCTTTCTCCTCATCGTTCTCTGCAACTCCCCCCTCATTACTCTGTAAGGGGCCGACACCATTTATATAATTGAAGAACATTTTAGGGTTAGTTTTACTCTCTTTGGCGATTAATCTCTCGGTCTCTAGTTTGGCTGCTTTTATTTGTCTTTTACATGTTCTATTTTTTCCTTATAGTTTTTCAATGCTTCCTCGCTCCCCTCCTGTTTTAGTGATTTAAATGCTTTGTTTTTGTCATTTATTGCTTTCTTTACAGTTATTTATCCACATTGGCTTTTTCTTGTTTCTTATCCTTTTATTCCCATAAGGTATGTACCTCTCACAATTAGATATTAGGATGCTTTTAAAAATATCCCATTTTGTGGCTGTATTTTTTTATTTTTGAGGACTTTGTCCCAGTTAGTTAGGCCTATGGCCTCTCTTAGTTGGCTAAATTTTGCTTTTTTGAAGTTTGGTATTTTTGTTCCTCCCTGAAGAAACGCTCTTTTGAATGACAATTGGAAGGTTATTATGTTATGGTCACTATTTCCCAGGTGTCCCCCAACCTGCACATCTGTTGTTCTGTCAGGTCTATTGGTTAATACTAAGTCCAGTATGGCCGTCCCTCTAGTCGGGTCCTGAACCAGTTGGGAAAGGTAATTGTCTGGTTATTGCCAAGAACCTGTTTCCTTTATGAGATATTCTGGTTTCAGTTTCCCAGTCTATATCTGGGTAGTTGAAATCCCCCATAATAACGACCTCATTATGTTTTGCCGCCTCGTCTATTTCATTTAGAATTAGATTTTCTGTGGACTCTGATATATTAGGTGGTTTATAATAAACTCCTATTAGTATTGTATTATTGTTTTTGGCTCCATTTATTTCTACCCACAGTGACTCCACATGTTCATGTCCCTCACTTATATCTTCCCGAAGTGTGGGCTTTAGACAGGACTTTACATAAAGGCAGACCCCTCCCCCTCTCACTGCCCAGTCATAGGTATCATCCAGCCATGTCTCAGTTACTCCCACTATGTCATAGTCCTCCTCACACATCACTAATTCCAGTTCACCAGTTTTATTAGTCAGGCTTCTGGCATTAGTGTACATACACTTAAGAGGTCTATGTATATTTTTTCTCCTACACCTTTCCTTCTGCACTGTTCTAGTTCCTCCTTCCATTCCTCCCCCAGTTCCATTACCTTGCCCCAGGTCTCTATCTGCACTATCTTCCCCTCCTATAATGTAGTTACCCTCCCCCCAGTCCCTAGTTTAACCACTTCAAGTCTGCCCATTGACTATAAGCGTCCTTGAGCTTTGCCCCCTGTGTGCAGCACCTGTACATAGAAGCTCCATGACTCAGCTGCCTCCTGACAGCCAAGAACATGGAGCTTTAACCTGAGACCTTTTTTCCTGGTCTCCAGGCTTTTGATCACTCTGACAAGCTGTCAAAGCGATCACAAATGCTTGTACTATCTCACTCTCATTACTGCCGGTCACAGAGCAGTTTACAACTACATATTGGGTGTTTTTGCAAACTTCAGAATCAGGAAAATAAATATTCAGGTTTGATTTGCTGTTTACCCTTGCTATCTTATAGGAAAAATGAATTAAAAATAGAAAATCTGCGAAAATATATATATATTTTAAATTTCACCTTCCGTTTTAATTCTTGTGGGAAATCTAAAGGGTTAACAAACTTTGTAAAATCAGTTTGGATTACATTGGGGGATGTAGTTTCTAAAATATGTTCATTTATGGGAGGTTTCTATTATTTAAGCCCCTCAAAGTCACTTTAGAACTGCAAAGGTCCTTTAAAATTAACTATTGGAAATTTTCATGAAAATCTTAAAAATTACATCTAAAATTTGAAGCCTTCTAACGTCCTAAAAAAATAAAATTACATTTCCAAAATTATGCCAACATAAATTGGACATATGGTGAATGTTCATTAATAACAATTTTATTAGATATCCCTATGCAACTTAAAAGCAGAGAAATTCATATTTAAAAAATTGTGATTTTTTTTTCAAAATTTTCAGTAAATTTTGATTTTTTATAAATAAAGGTAAAACATATTGACTCAAATTTACCAATAACATGAAGTACAATGTGTCATGAGAAAACAGTCTCTGAATGGCTTGGATAAGTAAAAGTGTTCCAAAGTTAATACCACATGAAGTGACACATGTCAGATTTGCAAAATTAGGCCTGGTCTTGAAGTGGTAAACACTCCTCCAACCTTCTAGCCATCTTCTCGCCAAAAACAGCTGCCCCTTTCCCATTGAGGTGCAGCTCATCCCTACGATAGAGCCTGTAGCCGACAGAGAAGTCGGCCCAGTTCTCCAGAAGATCAAAGGAAAGCAGATGTTACATCCGAAGTTGCTTTGTTCAAAACTTCGGATTAATACTGTATAGAGATCCGTTTCTTAAAATGTTTGTGCTCCGATGAGCCGAAGTTAGACTTCGTTGAATAACTTCGGTAGTTGATTTTTAAAGTGGAAAACCACTTTAAAACTTGACACTGAACTCAGTTTTGGTTCCGAATGGGAACCTCTGAACCGAAGCAGAGTTCGGTTTCAAGTTTAAAGTGGTTTTCCACTTTAAAAATCAACTACCGAAGTTATTCAGCAAAGTCACTTTGCGAGTAACTAACTTCGGCTCCTCGGAGCCCATACATTCTAATAATGTACGGAGATGGATCTCCGTACATTATTAACCAAAGTTTTGAATGAAGCGACTTCAGATATAACATCCGAAGCTCGCTTCACTCATCACTAGTCCAAACCTGGAAAGTACAGAGGTACCCAAATCGTTACCCAAGAGGTTAATTAGTGGAAATAGCCAAGAGGGTAAACGAGAGAAGAGGCACAAGTCACAGGATCACATACAGGAGTCAGGACATGATATACAATCACTGGCACTGACCGGGTATCAGTGCCCAGTTTGAATTCCCTGCCTACACCTCTGCCTCAGAACCTTCAGGAAATGGCCATGTGACAGTTAAATGCACCTTCCCCTGTCTCTTCTGGAAAGACCACACAACAGCTACCAACCAGGGGAAAGTTACTCTTCCCTACTCATGGGCAAACACTTTGCATATGCGCAGGTTTTCCGCTCTACATTTATGGGCAACCCAGGGCAGGCTTAAAGATGACTGAACAGGACATCTAGACAGTCCAGAAATACCCAGTGAACTCTTGAGCCTCCCAGTGACTAATGGAAATAACGTTGACAAACTTGTTTCAGGTCACAAACTGCAGTGAAAGTGGATTATCAGATAAGAGAAAAGATAAACTTTATTAATCCCTAAAAATAGGGATATTGCAGTGTTGCAGCATGTCAAAACAAAAAAAGGGACAACTCATTCTAACTGGTTCCCTTTAAAGGGACTATCACATGATTAATGTAAAAAAAAAATAATCTAAATCAGACATCATATGCTTCAAGGGAAACTGACAATCTCGTTCTAACAAAGCTAGAACCAGCCCTGTACCTCACATGGAACCCGAAATCTCTCTATTCATTACTTTTTAGCTCAGCTAGATTCATTTCAGGGTGGCTGCTCAGGAGGCATGTCCTTACTTCTGCAGCTCTTCCCCCTTAACTGTCACAGCTTCTAACAGTAGATACAGCTGGTGGTATTTGAAGGATAGAACTGAGCATGTGCAACCACCTCAGTGATGTTACTGAGGTGGACAGAGAAATAAGAAACAAACAAACAAACAGCAGTTACCTTTTATTAAATAACTCAATGGCTATATTAAATTTTAAATTACATGCAACTATGAAAATATTCAGATCCAGGTGCTGGTTTGAAAACTGTAGAATGTTATATGTGGTACAATCCCTTTAAATAATAACATGTCATCTGTCTGTAGTCACCGCTACGAGGAGCTTAGGATTTTACTGTATACTGTTCTATTATTGAATTCAATTTAATCATGTTATGTAGTAAGCACTCAATCCTTCTTTGCTCTCTTTAAAGTGGTTATCTGGTAATTAATATTGATAACCTATTCTCTGGATAGGTCATCAATTTCAGATGGTATCCGACACCCGGTACCCCCAGCAATAAGCTGTTAGTAGAGGCTGGCGCTCCGTGAGAACCGCGGCCTTGGCCATGTCACGTCACCGTACATTAGTCACATATGCAACTCTGCCCCATTGAGCTGCAATACCAAGCACTGCTGCTATACAATGTTCGGCTGCCAGGAGGCCTCATCAGAGCTCCGGTAACCGCAGTGGCTCCATGAAGCAGCTGATGGGCAGGAGTGTCGGGACTCGGACTCCCACCAATGTGATAATGATGACCTATCCTGAGGATAGGTCATCATGAGCAATTCCTGGATAAACCCTTTAAAGGGGGAACTCCAGGAATTAAGGAAATGAAAATACTTAAATATTACTTTAGTATAAATATATTCCCAAATACTTTTCATTAGCTAGAATGGCTCATTTTGTCTAGGGAGCAATCATTAAGAGAAATAAAATGGCTGCCGTCCTATTAGTCCACACAAAACCTGTCCTAATCACACAGGAGGACAAGTTACTTCACAATACTAAGGTAAAGAGCTGCCTCATCCTCCTCTCTGCTTGTCAGGTTATGATCCTGAATACAGTTTAATATGAGCTTCAGCTAAATGTCTGTAGGTATGGAGTCCATGAGGAGACATGAAGTACAGAGAGGACGGACAGGACAGACGGTAATGGAGACTGCATATAAGTGCTTCTGCTCATTATCTACACCCCACTATCCTCTCTGTACTTCATGTCTCCTCATGATCTCAATTCCTACAAAGATTCATCTGAAGATCATATTAAACTGTATTCAGGATAATAATCCCTGACAAGTAAGAGAAAAAGGTGGTGCAGCTCTTTAACTTGTCCTCCTGTGTGATTAGGACAGGTTTTGTGTGTACTAGTAGGATGGCGGCCATTTTATTTTTCATAAAGATTGCTCCCCAGACTAAATGATCCATTATAACTAATAAAAGGTATTTGGGAATATGTTTATAAAGTAATATTTAAGTATTTTCATTTTCTGAATTCCCAGAGAACCCCTTTAAGGTCGCATTAGATGTTGATATTGCAACCACCAACGTGCTGGTAGATCCCACTAAATGGCCAGACAGTTGTGACCATGTTTCTGACTATTGCAACCATAACTGGAGAAAAAAATCTGAAATATAGGTTATAATATCAGCTCTCAGTATCTGATGTAAGAAATGGAGTTAAAGGTTAATAATAGAGCCCAAGACGACCATCATGTTGTCTGACATACTCCATATTTGCTTCTGGCAATCTTTTATACAGTATATGAAATCATTTATCTTATGGCTGTTCCTCTGATTTACTGAATGTATAATATCTACATCCTTTTGTTTTTCTCATGATCTATGATTTATTTTCAGATGTAAAGGAAAATGGCAGGGAACGCGATGTCACATCCGTTCTTCTGAAGTATCTCTGAATACACCAGAATCTGATAACACAGGTAAGAAGAAAACGCACACGCTGAGCGAACTAAGCACCATGGTTCTGCAATTTTCTGTATAGCTTGCAGAGTTGCCTCATTCTTCAGGTTTTTTTATATCCATTGGCCACAACCCATAGTCACGGAAAGATCTCACCCACACTTCACCATGACTGAAAAGGGCTGCTGTCTTTTTTGGTATATATTGTATGGAACAGGAACGTTTGCTGGAACATGTAGGTTTAAGCACTGGGATGCAGGCATTTAGAAACCCCTTAAGCTCCGTAAAACCAGTAATTTTTGATGATTTTACTAAATTTGGGATATCTGTCTTTAGAGATGAGCGAAGCAATTCGTTGATTAGTTGATTCGTATCGAATCTTGGAAATTTTCAGCTGCGAAGCGAATCTTAGGTGATTCGCTTCAGCTTTGTACGCATTTGCTACATAGTTTGTCCTATAAATTATACTCTATTCCTGTGTATAAGTTACTCTATACGCTATTGCGTACGAATTCAATTCATTAGCGAACTTTTACTGTTCGTTTGTTAATCGTGCGCAAAAGCCCGGGAAGAAAGCGGTCACCTGACCTAGTGGGCAGGCCTTGCTCTGATTGGCTCAGGCTTGGTAAGCCAGTGACTCATCACTTCTGCTGCGACTGCTGAGATGAGCAGAAGCACTGAGTGTGAAGTTCTGAGACTCTGAGACCTGTTTTGTTAAAATTGGGGTGTAATTGCTCTGGGAATCCATATTACACACCAGGGATACTGCAGGGCAAGTGCAGGGCCAGTTCAGGGCTAGTAATTAATCAGGCAGGGAGAGAGAGACAGTGAGATACAGGGACAAAGACAAAGAGCAGCTGCAGGGCCACAGAGTAAAGTGACAAATATCTGGAATGGATAAGCAAAAGGGGTCCAGTTTCAGCCAGACCTCGAGCTCTAAAAAAAGGAGAAGATGGAACAAGGCAGCAGTGCCAAAGGACCTGTAGCCAGAGCATCTACTTGTAGTATTCGCCATACTTGGCCATTGTTCCACCAGGCTAACCCACAAATGTGCAAAATATACCTGCTGGATCACCTCATTTTTATGCTGGTTTGGGTGGCGGTGTGTGCCATCATAATTCTGCCAGTCCATCAGCCGGACTATGTATTTCAGCTCTGCAGATGAGGATCGCCTGGATGCCATTTTCAAAAATTAGCTCTGCCTCTGAGGAGTGCACGCCGCAGCCTCTCAACTCGTGCGTGCCTGCGTATTACGTAATCGCTAGACAATAGTACATGTTCGACTAATTATTTTTTGAATGATTCGCTCATCTCTATCTGTCTTCTATCCATACAGGTCTGTGGATTGGTATTAGTATTGGATTAGCGTCTCTTTTGACGGGAGCTATTATTGTCTTCTTATTCTACTCTTGTAAAGGGTAAGTTGGTCCCTTTACATTACTGGATCTCATAGATATCTGATAAATATTAGTTCGATATGAGATAGATAGATAGATAGGAGATAGATAGATAGATAGATAGATAGATAGATAGGTAGATACAGATAGATAACATAGTTGCTAACAATCCTGAATTTGCACAGACTGTCCCTAATTTTCAGAGACCGTACCTGTAAATTCGGGCTGTTCTGGGCCGAAAACAGGTGGGGTTACGTAGTCTTCACCCATAAGTGGGCGATCCAAGGGTTTTTGACATTCCCAAGGGTGGGGCTTACATATTCAGAATTTACCAGCAACAGTGTTTGTAAGTATGAGACAGATAGATTAGACACATAGCCAGATAGATGGATTAGATAGATAGATAGATAGATAGATAGATAGATAGATAGATAGATAGATAGATAGATAGATACAGATAGATAACATAGTTGCTAACAATCCTGAATTTGTATGGACGGTCCCTAATTTTAAGAGACCGTACCTGCAAATTCAGACTGCCCCGGGATGAAAACATATGGGGTTATGTAGTCTTCACCCATAAGTAGGCGGTTCCAGGGTTTAGGTCGTTCCCAAGGGTGGGGCTTACATATTCAAGATTTACAGACATCAATGTAGGAAAGTATGAAACAAACAGATAGATTAGATAGACAGACAGACCGATAGATAGTAGATAGATAGATAGATAGATAGATAGATAGATAGATATGGGATAGATAGATAGATAGATAGATAGATAGATAGATAGATATGGGATAGATAGATAGATAGATAGATAGATAGATAGATAGATAGATAGATAGATATGGGATAGATAGATAGATAGATAGATAGATAGATAGATATAGGGATGTAGGGGGGAATTTATCAAGCCCTGCACTCCAGAATTATAGCTTCTAAAAATTTGCAATATAGTGCTTTACAACTTTTACGTAAAACATTTGTGACTTTTTGCAGTTTAACAAAACTAGCTTCAGTTTTGAAAAGTGGCTGGGACAGTGGGCATGATTAGCTATGGTAATTCATTTCACTCCAGATTTAACACTTATTTAAAAGTAGCAAAAAAAGTCACAAATTACTCTAGGGCATTTCTGTCGGATATCAAATTTAGCAATGTGTGACATTTGATAAATTTGGTGTAAAGTACGCCATCGCAGACTTAAGCAAAATTGGCTTTGGATACTCCCATCATGATTAATACCCCATATAATTTATAAGTGGCAGAAAACTTTGCGAAAATAATTGAAACTGGAACTAGAAATCCAAAGGATTGATCCTGGAATATTTCAGGGTTTCTTTACCACAATGGATGTTTTCACTTCAGAAACAAAATGTTCTTCAGGAGAACATATAAAAATCAATAGTCTACAACTTTTCTACTTAACAGACGACACGAGGGTTACCGCTGAGCGCGCAGATTTCTTTTTGTAAATCAAAATTGCTTTCCCAAATGCAAACAAAACAAAAATCACACAAACGCTTTAGGACTGGTAATGGTTATATGGCGGGAGAAAGCTGAAAAGTTCATGTCCACGGCCACAGGTGGTCGGACAGCTGGACCGTATTTACAGTTTGTGATACCCCCAAAACCCCCTGTGAAAATGACTTCAGGTGGACTGTAAAAGGAATCTGGGAACCAGAGAATTTTGCTATAATTCATTTCAATTCAAAGGATTCCATTACAAATAGTCTTTTTTCAAGTGCCAACTTGGCTAGGGCTTAGTGCAGTGATGGCTAACCTCCGGCACTCCAGCTGTGGTAAAACTACGACTCCCAGCATGCTCCATTCATTTCTGTGGAGTTCTGAGAACAGCCAAGCAAGTGTCCATCTTGGGAGTCGTAGTTTTACCACAGCTGGAGTGCCAGAGGTTAGCCATCACAGGCTTAGGGTATGTCCACTCAAGACGTAAATGCAACAAAAAAAAATGGTGAGGAATCGGTTGCAAAATGTGGATTTGCTGTGGATTTCACCCTATTGCAAAGGATGGAATTCACAGCATACATTGGCAAAGTACTGATCTAAAATCCTCTTGGGAGGAGTATTATAATGCAGTTCCAGACAGAAAATACACGGTATCGGCCAAGAAAGGTCTAGCTACCCTTGCAGGACTTTTAAAGGGGTTGTCCCATGAAGACAACTTATCCCTTATCCAACGGGATATCTGATCTAGTTGGATACTGCTGTTCACCGATGGACCCTATTGACTATAATGGGATCCAGCGCAGATCCGACTGGTTTCCAATATAAGTGCCGGTTTTCAAGATTGCAAAAACTATTGCATGCAACGGTTTTTGTCTGGCCGAAAGTCGTCACTTGAAAGAAGGAACTGAGCATGTGCATCCACCTCAGCAAGGTACACAGAAAATAAGGAAAAGAGAAACAGCAGGTGGCACCATACACATACATTTTACACGCCCCCTTAGCTGCAGCAGAAAAGACACTCCCCTTGAGCTTTCAGCTTGATATAAATCTAGCAGAGCAGTGAATGTGGAGATCTTTAGATCCATGTGAGGTACAGGGCTGGTTCTAGATTTGTTAGAAGGAGTTTGTCATGTACTATATGATGTCTGATATTCATTTTTTACATTAGTCATGGGAGGACCCCTTTAATATGTAAATTAGTTACTATTTTTCATGGTTGTACCACATCATCCACAGACTGGACACAGGGGAAGTCATTATTTCTCTAACTGTATTCCTTCCTGTACTGACTTTTATTCCTCTGCACAATTTCTCATCTGTCTCCGCTTGCGCGGTATATGTGAGTAGCAGGAAAATAATATTTGGCTGTTATGGTCTCGTCCGTTTAGATATCTCTTACTTTAAAACTTTATGATCTCGTGATTTAAAATTAATGCTTCCTTTCATTTTATTCTCCAACAGGAAACATAAAGGCAATATTACCAGTGGGTTTTCAAATCCAAATTATGCAGGGAGCAGCACGACTTCTCAGAATGAGGTGCATAAAATCTTTATCAACCATTACAGCGCATTCGCTTTGAGCCATAGAGAAACAGCAAAGCAGCTCTCAGTCTTTATTCATGCACTTCTTCTTTCATGTAATACGTTCTTTGTTTAGCAGTCGAGCTGTGTTCACCGGGTCTTATTGTATTATTCTGCTCATACTGAGTACATAATCCTACTCTATACCTATATCATAGTATAAGGCGCTATACAACACAGTGCTAAAAGTCCCCGCTTTTATATCAGATAAAGTACTGTAGATGATGCCTGATGTTATCACTGGTGTTATCACTGGGATGTAAATATGTGAGGTTTCTGTTATTATTTTTTTTAAATATCTGATTAATAAGGCAAACTGATATTTTTATTTATTGAAATATCTGATTAATAAGGCAAACTGAGATTATTTTTTAAAATATCTGATTAATAAGGCAAACTGAGATTTTTATTTTTTGAAATATCTGATTAATAAGGCAAACTGAGATTTTTATTTTTTTGAGATATCTGATTAATAAGGCAAACTGAGATTATTAATTTTTGAATATCGGATTAATAAGGCAAACTGAATTTTTTATTTTTTGAATTATCTGATTAATAAGGCAAACTGAGATGAAAATGGGTTGATAAGAAAGTGTTAAAAAAAAAATCAAAATGGTTGGATGGATACTGTACATCACCTAACAGTAGTGCTTCAAAGGACTATATGGGTGACTTTTTTATTAAAATAAGTCACTGATACATGATCAGCTGATTGTAGGGGCTGTGGGGCTCTGGTGACCCATCTCTTCATTGTTCACCAGGCACAGTTCTGTACATTTTGTAGTGATTGTGCCTGTAATTGCAGATGAATTCCACTCATTGAATGGAGAACTGCAGTACTGGGCACAATCACTGCAAAATGTAGCGGTAATACGGTGTGAACAGAGGCGAATACAGTGCACAAAAAGCTCCAAGGCATCCCCTTGTGGTTGCTGCAGGCAGCCAGAATTTTGTAATTTGTATTTCTATGCAAAAATGGAAGTGTCAGAAAAAATATAATTTAATTTATATTAGTAATTCATTTTAGTACTAAGTGTATGTGTCTATGCATATATATAAAAAATTATACATTTTTGTACTGTTATCATTCTTCATTCTCTTGTAGTTTTATGATACGGTGCATCCAAATGTCCATATCAGCGTTTTTCCCTGGAAATCAGCCCATGAGGTACATGTGAGTGATATATTATTACTGTTACTGATCAAATATATGACACTAGAAAATAGTTTTTACTGCACAGTATCTGCTTTCGAAGAGATTCTGCAGACGGTGTCGTATTAATATGTACCCCCATTACCTTCAGTCACAGCAGCCAGGTAGAGGAAGATGGAGGCTGGGATTGGGCACTGAATCATTGGTGACTTGGCACCAGTTTATTAAGGTCATATGCAAATAAAGATAATTCATTCTATTTATTTCAATTCTACTTTGCTTCAAAAACGCAAAATTCTCTAGATCTCTGCTTGCTGTCAGTAACTAGATGCATTTTTATCTGCATAAATGGGATAGTTCCATCCGAGAGGAGCATTTTGTAAATTGAATTTTTGTAGAAAATGTTTTTTTTTACATTTTTGGCTGTTTTTCTTTTTCATTTGGACAGTACTATACCATTGAAAAATTAAATACAAAATGTTGTTCTTCTTTAGCGGTCAGCACAAATGATGAGCACTTCTATATAGAAAGGTAATTCTTTGGTTTGAGGAGAAGATTTTATCTGCAGGGTAATCCTCATAATAATAGTGGGTGTAGAACTGGGATAACAGGAATGGCTGCTCTATTGTTTTCTTGATAAAGATATCCACAGATGACTATTGCATTGATTAATTGTGTAATGTGTGATGTTCTAATTGAGTCACTTATCCTCTTCCCTCTCTGGTCACAGTGATGGTCTCACTGAGAAAGTTAAGAGAAACTGTTTGCGGTGTTAAAAGTCCAAACAAAGAGGAAGTTAAAGAGCCAGGACAGGAAGTAGAATACATGGAATGAGTACAAAAAATGATATCCAGAAAACCATCCAGCCAATTTTTAAAAAGAAAAATTGCATAGAATATTCCCATACAGGACGTTAATATGTGATACAAACATTTTGATGGAAGTATCCGTTAAGAAGGTTCTGTTACATTGTATCAGTCCAGTAGTACACGTTTTCTGAGACATCTGGTGAGCCTAACTCGCTTATCAAAGTGGTCTATGTTTAAGGGACAAAAGTGAGGCTAGACTTGGATTATGGCTTGTTTACTATGTGAGACTTTTGAAAATGTCGTACAAAAGTTGCATCTCCACGTGAGGCAACCCCCAGTCTACTTTTACACGTATAGATGTAAACCACATTGCAAGCATGCCAAATATATTACTTAAAGGGCATCTGTCAGCAGATTTGTACCTATGACACTGGCCGACCTGTTGCGTGTGCGCTTGGCAGCTGAAGACATCTGTGTTGGTCCCATGTTCATATGTGTCCGCATTTCTGAGAAAAATTATGTTTTAATATATGCAAATGAGTCTCTAGGAGCAACAGGGGCATTGTCGTTACACCTAGAGACTCTGCTCTCTCTGCAACTGCTGCACCTCCCTTTCACAGGGAAAGGCAGTGTAAATGTCATCACGCCTGGCCCTAACTTTTACTAAGGTCAATCAAAGTGTAGCGGACACGACAGTTGCAGAGAGAGCAGAGCCTCTAGGTGTAATGACAACGCCCCCATTGCTCCTAGAGGCTCATTTGCATATATTAAAACATAATTTTTCTCAGCAATGCGGGTACATATGAACATGGGACCTTTAAGGTGCAATATTCATAAACTTGACGCAGACACACAAAGCAAAGACAGACTTAAAAATGATACAAAATCACCCACAAATGATAAATGTCCCCCTCTGACTTATTTTCAGCCTCTTTTTAGAACAAAAATGTTTTCCTTTTGAAAAGCCGAGATCTTGAAATTGTGAAGAATAGGAAGTTGCATAAGTTTTTTTTTTGCTGGAAAATCCCTTTAAACTTATACTTTTGCACTTCTTAAATGTATAAATAAAAACTTTATACTATTTTTCTCTACAACTCCTACTGTATATAGACCGGTGTGTTTCCATGGTTAATGACTACAAATAAACCGCATAGTCTGATCCTGCAGGCATGTGTTTCTACCTTCCCTGTGCCCACGCTTCAGAAGACAGAAGAGAAGCAGATGTAAGGGAGTCTCAGATGAATGTAGGATCAGAATACGCACAGGGTTTGTCTGTAACCATGAATCCGAGGTTTCCCCAAACTTTCAGAATTGCAATCTACAGGCTGGCACGCGCGCTCACCGTTCCCTGCTGAGTAGGGCCAGAACATGATGAATTTTACACGGACATCCTTGTCTCTGTTTGCATGGGGAACGACTATCTGTGAATTGTAACTGACAAAGTATTTTGGGGATGGTTTCCAGTGCACAGATTAAAATGATGAACCTGAGGCCATGAGTGATAACATGGAGAGATTTGATCTGAAGAGCGTGAGAAGGGAGACTTGTAGACATCTCGCTGTCCTACATCAACCACTTGTAGATGAGCGTGTAGCTATTCCCATAGGCACATCCAGTAGTGTTACTGACTGATTCTTTGATGTTGAACTAAAACTAGCAATATCTCCTTTGATTGCAACATTGTAACAGGTTGTAGACCTCTTCATCATAATTAAGGGGGTTGTCTCATTCAGATAGCCCCTTTTAACCCCTCTAATACAGAATGGCGTCCATGTATATCCAGTGCAGGCGCTGGCCACGGAGGCCAGCTCTTCCTGACAACTGGACTCTGGTCTCAACGAATGACATAGACAATAACATTTAGCTTCTTAGATGCCATGGCCAATAGTAAATACTAGTGTTGAGCGAACATGTTCGGCCGAATACACTATTTGGCCGAACATGGCGTTGCTCGGGACCATGCGGTATTCAGTCGAATACCGCGTGTGCTCGAGTGCCATGCTCGAGTCACCTCCCTGCACGCTAATTAGCCAATTAGTGTGCGGGGAGGGGTGGCATTCAGTGTAATGCCAGTAGCCATCTTAGCTACTGGCATTACCCTGATTGGCTAGCTGGGTCACATGTCACCGGGTGCTATAAAGCACCCGGTGACTTGTGACCCAGCCAGTGTTAGACAGGGAGAGCTGCTGCATGCAGGGACAGACAGTGTAGAAAGAGAAACACGATAGGCAGGGATAGAAATCGCTAAAGAAAGATCCAAAAGCCTTTTTAAGGGCTATTATATCTGGCACAAAACTACATTTTATTATTTTGGAAGACTTTAAAGGTGGTGAAAATAGCGCCAGGTGGCCTGCCATTAATGCCACATGCACTACTGCAGCAAGGAGGGACATACACTGTAGGGAGAGAAGCACGCTAGATAGGGATAGAAATTGCTCAAAAAAGACCCAAAAGCCCTTTTAAGGGCTATTGTATCTGGCACAAAGCAATATTTTATTATTTTTGGGGTGTTTAAAGGTGGTGAAAATAGCACTAGGTGGCCTGCCATTAATGCCACATGTGCTGCTGCTGCTGCATGCTGTATGATACTCTTTGTATACTATATACCTGACATACTTTTGTTATAATGTCTGCTATTAAGCCCGCAGTACTTATTTTGTGTCTTGCTGTATAACATTTGCGTAGGGATAGAATTTCTGTAGGCAGGGTTAGTATCATTGTTCAAAAGACACAAAAGTCCATTGTTAAATCCTTCTGCATTTTTTTTTTGTGGCAAAAAAAACCCAGGTGCGCCCTGTCAGTAACGCCAGGTGCACAGCGTATTACAACCGTTCAAAAGTCTATGTAGCTGACATCCGTTGTTACATTTAATACCGTTAATTTAGGCCGCAGTTCCTCATTTGAGGCTGCTCTATAACGTTGGCACATTCAGAATATTGCACATTCGTTTACATTTTTCTGATCATACAGTTAATAAAAATCTGCAGTACTGTAGTTGTGACCAAGTTGCATATATACTATACCATATGCGCAAGGTGAGCACTAAGGGATGGGGAAGTGATGGTGACTGCAGAGGCCATGGCTCTGGGTTCGGTGAAACTGTGCCTGCTTGCAGAGCCCAAGAAACAAAGTCATCCAAAACTCCTAGCTTCATGTCACAGTTTTCAGGGCGGCACAAGAGACAACTCTTGTCACCACACCAGTGCGAGCAGGTAGTCGGTTGGATTTCAGCTGATAATGCTTCCAGTCGGTTCAGCACCACCCCCTCTTCCACAAAGTCCAGTCTCAGTAGCCAAGAGTCTGGGCAACCGCATCCTCACCCTGATCCTCCTCCCTCCCACCATGCAGAGTCTGGGCAAAGAACTAATCCCACATTGGGATATTCCGAGGAGCATTTTTCATCACCGTTCCTTGGCTATGGCCTCTCGCCAAGACCACTTGAAGTGGGACATGAGGAGATATTGTGCCATGATTCCCAACCTATTGAGCAAACACAGTGTGAAGAAGATGACGGAGGGGACCGGCAACTAGTGTCTCACGAGGTGCATGATGATGATGAGACACAGTTGCCAAAAAGTCAAGGGCAATTAGTGTCTCAAGAGGTTGTGGATGAGGATGATACGCAGTTAAGTCAGGTTCTTGTTAGTTCACCATGTCAGGAGGAGGACCAGAGTGAGGATGTGGAAGAGGAGGTGGTGGACGATGAAATAGCTGACCCAACCTGGGAAGGTGGCAAGCCGAGCGAGGACAGCAGTACAGAGGGGGAGGGATCCGCAGCAGCGCAACAGGCTGGAAGAGGCAGTGGGGTGGCAAAAGGGAGAAGGCAGGCCACGCCAACCAGGCCCGCAACTGTTCCCCAGAGCAGCCCCTTGCGGCAAGCTCCCTTGCCAAGGGTTAGGTGTTCGGCAGTCTGGCGTTTTTTTGAGGAAAGTGCTGATGATAAACGGATTGTAATTTGTAACCTGTGCCGTACCAAGATGAGCAGGGGCGTAAACACCAGCAATCTGACCACCACCAGCATGATCCTCCACATGGCAGCAAAGCACCCTAAAAGGTGGGCCGAACGCCTGGGTCCACGATCTGTGTCTGCAGGTCACACCACTGCCTCCTCTTCCCCTCTGTTACCTGCTGTCCAAGACGCAGGCCCACATGCCTCCCGCCCTGCACCTTCGCAGGAACCATCAGCCAGCATGTCCACTTCAATGTCCCAGTGCAGCATTCAAATGTCCTTACCACAGGCATTTGAACACAAGCGCAAAGAACCCTGCCACCCACCCACAGGCCATAGCTCTAAACGCGCAACTTTCTAAATTGCTGGCCTTGGAAATGTTGCCTTTTAGGCTGGTGGACACCAAGGCTTTTCGCAGCCTGATGGCGGCGGCTGTCCCTCGTTACGCAGTCCCCAGCCGCCACAATTTTTCACGGTGTGCCGTCCCCCGTCTTACACCAGCATGTGTCCAGAAACATAACCCGTGCCCTGGTCATTTCTTCTTCGGTCTGCTCTTCAACAGAATGTCACATCAAGAATATAATTTTTTCAACGGTCAGCTTGGCATTAGCGTGTCACACTTAAATTTTTTTAACGGTCTTCTCTTCAGCAGAATGTCACATCAAGAATAAATTATTTTGGATGGTCAGCTCTGCATTAGCATGTTACACTTAAATTTTTTTAACGGTCTGCTCTTCAGCAGAATGTCACATCAAGAATATCATTTTTTCAACGGTCAGCTCGGCATTAGCGTGTCACACTTAAATTTTTTTAACGGTCTTTCTTCAGCAGAATGTCACATCAACAATAAAAATTTTTAGACGGTCAGCTCGGCATCAGCGTGTCACACTTAAATTTTTTGGACGGTCAGCTTGGCATCAGCGCGTCACCCTTAAACTTTTTGGACGGTCAGCTCGACACCAGAGTGTCACCCTTAAATTTTTGGGACGGTCAGTTTGGCAGCAGCGTGTCACCATTAAATTTTTTTTATGGTCTGCTCGTCAGCAGCATGTCACCCTTAAATTTTTTTACAGTCTGCGCAGCAGCAGCATGTCACCCCTATTGTTTTGGAGTGTCAGCAGCAGGCCATCAATGATAATTTTTGACGGGTGTCTCTGATGCCCTCCTTTATGTGTAATAAAGGGTGTATTGGAGTGCCTGTTCCTTGTAATTTTTGGCAGCCCTTTCACTTAGTGCATAGGCTTTATGAGTGTCGGAGTCCCACAATTATACCACAATGTGAATGAGGCCCTCCTTTATGTAATATACCTGTTGTATGGGAGTGCCTCATCCATGTAATTTTTGGCAGCACTTGCGCTTAACGTACAAGTAAATCATCATCTTTAATAGCAGCGACTTCGGTGTCCAGGATGCATCCAGACATCCTCTCCATGCTGTTCCCTAACCATTTCTGTGGTGTTCTACCATTTTCTAAAAGAGTTCAAGAGGGGCCTGGATGTATTTCTGGAGGGTAATAATATTACAGGTTATAGTTACTAGAGATGGGTCATTGATCCAGGGAGTAATTCTGATTGCCTCATTGGAGTCGGGAAGGATTTTTTTTCCCCTAAAGCAACTTCGGTGTCCAGGATGCATCCAGACATCCTCCCCATGCTGTTCCCTAACCATTTCTGTGGTGTTTCCACCATTTTTTGACGTTTCCCTATGGACCAGACACCCTCCCCTCATGCGAGCAGGGGGTGCCTGGTCTTCTCCCATTGACTTCCATTATACTCGGGTGCTCGGCCGAGCACTCGAGCACAACCTAGTGTTCGTCCCGAGCACCCGAACATCAGGGTGCTCGATCATCACTAGTAAATACACAAACATAGAAGATGATTCTTTACGGTAAGAGCAGTGAGACTATGGAACGCTCTGCCTGAGGAGGTGGTGATGGTAAGTTCACTAAAAGAGTTCAAGAGGGGCCTGGATGTATTTCTGGAGGGTAATAATATTACAGGTTATAGTTACTAGAGATGGGTCGTTGATCCAGGGAGTAATTCTGATTGCCTGATTGGAGTCGGGAAGGAATTTTTTCCCCTAAAGTGAGGAACATTGGCTTCTACCTCACAGGGTTTTTTTTTTCTTTTTTTGCCTTCCTCTGGATCAACTTGCAGGATAACAGGCCGAACTGGATTGACAGATGTCTTTTTTCGGCCTTATAAACTATGTTACTATGTTACTAATAGTGAATGTGGCATCTATGTGGTGTTTCAGACGGAGGGTGTTCCCTCTTTTTAGGCCCTCCATGGCTGAAAGCTTATATTATGGTAATTTCACTAACCCATAGAATAATGGTAACACTTTATGTATGCTGCATATGTAACAGACAGAGGCTCACAGGGAGAGGTGTGGAGTGGAGAGGGAGGGAGTGGTGGCTGCAGCAATGATGGTGGTAGTAGTTCTCATTGTTATTGTGGCAATCCCTTTCCAGCTTTTACTGGGAAAGTGAAGTACAGTGAAGAGAGGCCACCCCATTGTTGACTCGGGGCTCACCCTGGATATTAGAGTTTCCTGCCTGGTGGTGGCTGGGGTGCCTTTGATATTAGATGGCTCGGTAGTGGGGAGCAAGGCAGGAGAGCAGGTAGAGGTCTGAAGAAGGGTGGAGGCAATGATCAGACCTTGAGGATATAATAAAATAAAGTCTTTTACTTAATAGATGATGGGTGTCATAGTGCAAATACAAGCAGTAGGCTTCTCAAGTTCTTAAATTTCATAAAGTAGGCTTTTTCCAAAAGGCTTTGTATAGAGAATAGGCAATATGATGGTTCCCGCTAAGTCTGTCTCTAGATACCACGCAATATTCCCACATGACTAAAGGTGTTCAGTCGCTCTCATTATTTCTCTGCAATGCCCAATTAAGGGGTGCAGTCCTAGATAGGATGACCAGTCCATTTCAGAAGTGTAGCGGGCACCAGAAGCTATCAACCCTCCCCATATGCAGTAAAGTCCAAAGCCATAAATGTGCATTACCTTTACTATCACTGTCCAAGTGCAGCCTCTTTATGGTCCTCAACCATCTGCAGATATTCAAAGCTTCTTTCCCTCAGAGGTTGGGTCCTAGTAAAGTTGATTTTCTGGCAGCTTTCACTCACATATAAAGGCTTTCCTTCTGTCCTACTTGTCAGCAGCACACACAGAAATGGTCCTCTCTCTAGCTTGCTTACCAGAATTCTCACTGACCAGGGAAAAGTGGGGCCAGCCCACTACCCAGCAACTGTTACCAAGGCTGCCAGATTAACTATTTCCTCCCATACATAACCTTTTGGAATACCTGATGCATAGTTATCATCTTCGTAAACATCCTAACAACTTTAAAGTGAACCATAACACATTATAGCATTACCTTTTTAGCTGTGGACCATTGCCTTAATCCTCTTAGTAGTGAACCAGCAGGTTACTGCACATGGTGAAAGGTTTAAAATTTAAAATGCGAAAATCAGTGGTTGAGTTGTTTTTTTTCCTCCCCCCCAAAACAAAAAAAAAAACATTTAGGCCCCCATGCACATGACATACATGACATATATATGCAAATTAGCTATTCATTTTAATGGGGCCTCAAAAAATCCGGACAGCAACCCGTGTGCCGTCTACCTGCGTATGTCCGTTCCACTGTCTTGCAAGAAAGACAGAACATGTCCTATTCTTGCCTGTACTGCGGACAAGAATAGGCATTTTTAACATATGGCGAGGCACAAGGAAACGGGAAAATGCGGAATGCACACGTCCAGTATGCGTGTTTTACCTTCCACAAAACAGATATGGTTGTGTGTGTGTGGAATGTGGCCTTAATAAAAGTTAATCTATATTGTGATATGTAACCCAAAACCCCATCCTCTTGTAAATATACTGTATACTGTCAGCTGTGTAGAGACACTTGACAAGAGGAATGGTATCAAGCTGCAATGGTATGGTATCCAGAGCAACAACAGATCACAGATTTCTAAAAAAAAATTAAAATAAAATAAATACATAAATAAATAAACAAATAAAAAGCCCCAAAATTGTTATTTCATAAAGAATGCAAATATTAAGCTAGACCTGACAGGAGCGGTGAGGAATAGTACCTGGCTGTTAACTTATTTATATATTTCCAAGAGGAGTACCAGAGCAACAACAGATCTCAGATTTTTAAAGAAAAAAAAAAGCTCCAAAATTATTATTTTAGGAAGAAGGCAAATATTTAGCTAGACATGTCAGAAGCAGTGATACACCTCTTTGAAAAGGGGAATGGTATCCAGCTGTTAACTTTTTTATATTATATTTATATTATATTATATACTGTTTTTATATGATATACTTTTATATATATTTCCAAGAGGAGATTTCTTAAAAAACTTGGAGCGGTGACATGTCCTGTTTATTATTTCTAGTAGCTAATCATACACCATTTACTCATTTCATTTTTATATTATTTATATGGCTTTCTAGCAGAAATGCTTTCTTTCTAATCATATTTTTATCTTGTAGGGTTCCCAGAAGGCCTGCTCATTCTCCAACCCTCTGTACGGCAAAAAAGAAGAAGACCTGTAATTTCCATGTCACCGTCATCTCGTTCCGTGCAGAAATTTTCTAGTGATAAATTATAATATCATTTACAGCGGCAGCGATTGTTAATGTAAATATCACCTGCTGCTGCAGACAGACAAAGCAGTTAATATGTGCTGATATTAATACTCGCCGCTGGCTCGCGGGGAAAAGCGTTTGTGAATGGATGAGTTACTGGCGGACACTGGAGCCAAACATTACCACATGGAAGAAATCCATTTCCCTCTATATTATTTCTATATATGTTTAAAATGAAATCATTGCGGCAAAGATCATTATATGATTAAATCTTATGTAAACCTTCACATTGTGTGGTTTGAGTTTTTTGGGATTGTCCCACAAAAAATATTCCACATTTTTCAAGCAAGCACCTGGATCTGAATACTTTTATAATTGCATATATTTAAAAAATGTATTATAGCCACTGAGATATTCAATGAAATCTATTTTTATAGCGCCACCTGCTGTTTGCTCTTTTTCTAATTTCTCCATCCTCACTGAGGTGGACGCACATGCTCAGTTCCATCCTTCAACTGCCACCAGCTGCAGCAGAATTCATACACCCCTGAGAAAGTACACGCCCCATAAGCTGACAGCTTGATATAAATCTAGCAGAGCAATGAATGTGGAGATCTCTGGATCCATTTGAGGTACAGGGCTGGTTTTAGCTTTGTTAGAGAGAGATTGCCATGTACTAGATCATTGGTGGAATGCGTTCTAAAGGGGCACTCAGAGCCCTCTCTGTGGGCATGAGGCTCTGTGTGGGCCATGTGTAGAGTTGCCACCTGTGCACAATTACTAAGGAGCACTTCCTTTGTGGAGTGCTCATAAATACATACTTTGTCCCCCCTCATCCATCTGACCACGACGCGGGGAACACTGGATGTGAAGGTCAGGACCTGCGCTCCAGCGTGATGACATTTCACAGCATTAACTGGAAGCAGCAGGATCTGTGAGACGTCATCACGCTGGTGCGCAGGTCCTGTCCTATGCATTCAGTGAGCAGCGAGTGTTCCCTGCTGTGCGGTCAGATGGATGAGGTGAGTTTAATTTTTTTATTTTTTGCACAAGAAGAGTGGGGAAGGGGGCATTAATAATACTGTGGCCTCTAATGGAGGCATTATTAATACTGGGGGCCACTAATGGAGGAAAAGTAATATTAGGGGGCACTAATGGGAGCATTCATTTACTGGGGGCCATTAATGGGGGCTTTATTAATACTTGGGGCCACTAATGGGGCATTATTAATACTGTGGGCCACTAATGAGGGCCTTATTAATACTGCGGGCAACTAATGGGGGCCTTATTAATACTGGGGGCCACTAATGGGGCATTATTAATACTGGGAGCCTTATTAATATTGGGGGCACTAATGGTGGAAAAGTAATACTAAGGGGGCACCACTGGGGGCAATAATTTTACTGAGGGCCATTAATGAGGCCTTATTAATACTAGGGGCCACTAATGGGGCATTATTAGTACTGGGGCCACTAATGGGGGCCTTATAAATACTGGCTTATTTTTTGCAGGACAAGTTGTGCATTCTAATGCCACCATTTAATATGGCATACAATGTAGTGGGAAGCGGGGAAAAAATTCCAAATGGGATGGAATTGAAAAAAAAAATTCCACCACCATTTTACGGGTTTTGTTCCCACTACGTTCCCTTTGTGACAAAACCCGCCGTCCATGACTCCCGCTGTGCGCGCGAGCGGGCGCCATGTTTGTACTTTGTTCCAGGGCTGCACATGTACGGATTTTGATATTGGGATCCTGAGTATAGGTCATCAATATAAGCAGTGGCGCACATAGAGATTTAAGGCCCCATAGCAAGGATCAAACCAGGCCCCCCACACAGGACAGAAGGGTTTCTGCCTAAAACCTTTTCAATGACCCTTGGGCCATTTTTCCACTGCTTCATTTGCCAAAAATTGTTCCTTTAGAGGGAAGAGTCCTGATCAAGTTTTCACCTCCAGTAGAAGAAGAGATAATCCCAACTAAGAATGGGCCCCCTCTTGCCCTGGGCCCCATAGCAGTCGCATGGTCTGCCGCTATGGTAGTTACGCCCCTGAATATAAGATTGGTGGGGGTCCGACTCCCAACACCCCTGACAAAAAGCTGTATAGAAACATAGAAAATTGACGACAGAAAAAGACCACCTGGTCCATCTAGTCTGCCCTTTTATTATTCCTTTATTGTTATCTTAGGATAGATACATGTTTATCCCAGGCATGTTTAAATTCAGTTACTGTGGATTTATCAACCACCTCTGCTGGAAGTTTGTTCCAAGCTTCTACTACTCTTTCAGTGAAATAATATTTTCTAATGTTGTTCTTGATTTTCCCCCCAACTAACCTCAGATTGTGCCCCCTTGTTCTTGTGTTCAGTTTCTTATTAATAACCCTTCCCACCTGAACTTTATTCAGTCCTTTAACATATTTAAAGGTTTCAATCATGTCCCCCCTTTCTCTTCTTTCCTCCAGACTATATATATTAAGAACTCTGAGTCTTTCTTGATAAGTTCTATGCTTTAGACCTTCCACCATTTTTGTAGCTCTTCTTTGGACCCGTTCTATTTTAGCAATATCCTTTTGCAGGTGAGGTCTCCAGAATTGAACACAGTATTCCAGATGTGGTCTCACTAGAGCTCTATACAGAGGGATCACAATCTCCCTCTTTCTGTTTGTTTTACCTCTAGCTATGCAGCCAAGCATACGATTTGCTTTCCCTACCGCCTGGCTGCATTGGTTATTAATTTTGAGGCTGTCAGAGATGACTACCCCCAAATCCTTCTCTTCTGAGGTCTTTGTATGAAGAGACAATGAGTGCTTAGGCTGCTTCCTAGGCCATGTGAGGTCACGTTGGTCACACCGCCTAGGCGCAGCTCAGCCCCATTCATTTGGCGCTGTGCTTGGTAAGCTGCGAGGAATCAGCGGCACTCACTGTAGCTTCAGTGAGTGCAGCGGCTTCCTCAAACAAAGGAAAATACATACAATACAACCGCACACTGCTACCAGATAAAGCACAAAATGCCATAGTGATATAGAGCAGTGATTTTCAACCAGTGTGCCTCCAGCTGTTGCAAAACTACAACTCCCACCATGCCCTTCTGTAGGCTGATAGCTGTAGGCTGCCTGGGCATGATGGGAGTTGTAGTTTTGCAACAGCTGGAGGCACACTGGTTGAAAATCACTTATATAGAGTATTCCAAAGCTCATGCTATTCTTGTTTGATAAATCAGAGACTCTTGGCAAATATATTTTGTACAAAATTATCTGAGCCCATTCACCGAATCGTCAAGGTGTTCTCTGCAGAATGGGAACCTAACATTATCTCCTACCTGTTATGTGCCAGACTTGGCTTCCATATAATCAGGGGGTGTTTTGTTCCACATGCATGTAGTATCCACTCTGCCTTTTGCCATTTCTGGTGCTTCAAAGGCCTCCCCTAGTTCAGGAATGCAGATACTAGCATGCATGCCGAATCACTCGGCTTTATAGTTGCAATGATTAAAAACAACCTGTGGGGCAAATGGGCTGGTCAGGAGTGCATGACCAAATGGAGTAGCCACACCTCCAGTACAAACTTACAAAGAAAAAAAGAGAAATTTCAGTCAGCACATCCCAGAGTGCAGGTGCTGGTTGCTATGGCTAAATACATGTCAAAGGAAAATACATAGAGGGAGATTTATCATAACTGGTGTAAAGTAGAACTGGCTTAGTTGCCCATAGCAACCAATCAGATTCCACCTTTCATTTTCCAAAGGAGCTGTCAAAGATGGAAGATGGAATTGGATTGGTTGCTATGGGCAACTAAGCCACTTTTCCTTTACACCAGTTATGATAAATCTCCCCGATAGAATGCAACCGCATTTGTATTTAGCCATAGCAACCAGCACCTGCACTCTGGGATGTGCTGACTGAAATTTCTCTTTTTTTCTTTGTAAGTTTGTACTGGAGGTGTGGCTACTCCATTTGGTCATGCACTCCTGACCAGCCCATTTGCCCCACAGGTTGTTTTTAATCATTGCAACTATAAAGCCGAGTGATTCGGCATGCATGCTAGTATCTGCATTCCTGAACTAGGGGAGGCCTTTGAAGCACCAGAAATGGCAAAAGGCAGAGTGGATACTACATGCATGTGGAACAAAACACCCCCTGATTATATGGAAGCCAAGTCTGGCACATAACAGGTAGGAGATAATGTTAGGTTCCCATTCTGCAGAGAACACCTTGACGATTCGGTGAATGGGCTCAGATAATTTTGTACAAAATATATTTGCCAAGAGTCTCTGATTTATCAAACAAGCATAGCATGAGCTTTGGAATACTCTATATCACTATGGCATTTTGTGCGGTTGCATTCTATGTATTTTCCTTTGACATGTATTTAGCCATAGCAACCAGCACCTGCACTCTGGGATGTGCTGACTGAAATTTCTCTTTTTTGGCTTCCTCAAACAGCTGATCGACAAGGAATCGATATCATTGATGTCATCAATATGAAAATCCTGGAGAACCCCTTTAAAGCATCGGTTTCTTATGCTTTGATATGTGAGTAATAGTCTTTGTTACCACAGTGTTACCTGTATAGTACATTTTTTGGCAGTCTTCCCTCTCCTCAGGCTTCCTCTACAATTTTCAGTTTTTTCTGAGCTTAGCTCTGAAAGTGGCGGCATTATACTACTACTATGATTTTCTCCCAGCTGTATGGTGCGGGTTAATGGGTGACACAGCAAGGCAGCCGTACATGATGTGGTGCAGCAGCAGGATCTGCACGTGGATCATTAATAGCATATACAGGCAGAACACGGTAATTAGTGTTGTTCCACATGTGAATCCTTCTGCCGCTCTGCATTTTGTACATGAAGCTTCAGACATCACGGCAGCTAAATTATTATTATAGGAAATTATTTAAAGGGGTTGTCTCACTTCAGTAAGTGGCATTTATCATGTAGAGGAAGTTAATACAAGGCACTTACTAATGTATTGTGATTGTCCATATTGCCTCCTTTGCTGGCTTGATTCTTTTTTCCATCACATTATACACTGCTTGTCTCCATGGTTACGACCACCCTGCAATCCATCAGTGGTGGTCGTGCTTGCACACTATAGGAAAAAGTGCCGGCCTCTCTGGTGGCCGGGACCACAGGAGCGTACATAGGCTGGTGCTTTTTTCTATAGTGTGCAAGCATGGCCACTGCTGATGGATTGCAAGGTGTTTGTAACCATGGAAACAAGCAGTGTATAATGTGATGGAAAAATGAATTCAGTCAGCAAAGGAAGTAATATGGAGAATCAAATACATTAGTAAGTACCATTTGCTGAAGAGACACAACCCCTTTAAGCAATCACATTTTAAAGGTGCAGAGTAATTGTAGGGCCTCATGCACACGACCGTGTCCATTCCGTATTTTGCGAAACGGAACAGCTGCCCCTAATAGAAAAGTACTATTCTTGTCCGTAATGCGGACAATAATAAGACATGTTCTATTTTTTTGCAGAATGGAAATACGGACATACGGAAACAGAATGCACACGGAGTAAATTCTGTTTTTTGTTTTTTTTTTTTGCAGATCCATTGAAATTAATTGTTCCACATACGGTCAGCCATGATTGTCATAACCCCTTTAAGTATTAGGGCTCATGGGCACCAACGTATTTTCTTTCCGCGTCCGTTCCGCTTTTTTTTTGGTCACTTTAACATGGTGGCCTCTGGGATTAACTAAGAATATTATGAGTAACTGAGTGTCCACCATCATTATCTATGTACCTCCCTTGCAATTAGACCCGTTTCCCCAGTGTCCTTTTCAGGGTAAGTCTCTGGCAGGCTGCTCTGCTCCGAAGTGCTGATGCTCCACAACGATTTCCTCTGATAGGCCAGATACGCATATCACACACTGGTTGGCCCAGACAGTGACTCTTCCCCAGGTCCCATACCCTAGCTGCTAAATACCTTTGGGTGGGAAGCCCCTAGAACCTATGCTACCCATAATCCACGGTGGGATACTGTATCAAAGCCACAGATCTTGCTAGATCTCATGGCTCTAACCAAAAACATTCAAGGACTCCCATAGACTTCAGTGGAAAGGGCAATGTGAACATGTAGTCACCTACAGTAGATGGGTCATGTAGGGTGCGTTTCCCAGAAATAGGATGGGAGGAGGTGAGCGCATATTATATCAATCATACTGGCGGTGATAGTGTGAGCTGGTTTCATCAAGTAAAGACAGTAAAATGATAGCTGTGCTGGACTCACATGAAGCATCTAGAAGAACATACATCATGAAAGTCTCCAACATCAAGGGAACAATCCCACTGAAGCTCTGCAGTTTCAGCAATGTACATGTGTTTGATTTTACATTCAATTTGATTTAACACTCAATATGTTAACCTTAGCAAAAGAGTTTTTATTTTCCTGCTTTCCTTGATCTTTTGAAGGTATATCTATCACTTCAGGTCTCTTGTTGATGCTTCTGACATGCTAAACAGATGCATACATCCAAATGTACTTAAAGGGCATCTGTCAGCAGATTTGTACCTATGAAACAGGCAGACCTGTTACATGTGCACTTGGCAGCTGAAGGCATCTGTGTTGGTCCCATGTCCATATGTGTCCGCATATATGCAAATGAGCCTCTAGGAGCAATGCGGGCGTTACCATTACACCTAGAGGTTCTGCTCTTTCTGGAATTGCTGCACCACTTTGAAAGGCCAGGCATGATCATGTTTACACTGCCTGACCCTGTCAATCAAAGAGGAGAGGGCGCAGCAGTTTGCAGAGAGAGCAGAACCTCTAGGTGTAATGGTAACACCCCTGTTGCTCCTAGAGGCTCATTTGCATATAATAAATCATCATTTTTCTCAGTAATGCGGACACATATGAACATGGGACCAACACAGATGTCTTCAGCTGCCAAGTGCACATGTAACAGGTCAGCCAGTGTCATAGGTACATATATACAGTATACATACACTCTACATACACTACTGTTCAAAAATTTAGGGTCACTTAGAAATTTCAGAAAGAAAGGCACTTTTTTTTAATGAAGATAACATTAAATTAATCAGAAATACACTCTATACATTGTTAATGTGGTAAATGACTATTCTATGTGCAAACGTCTGGTTTTAAATCTACATAGGTGTATAGAGGCCCATTTCCAGCAACCATCACTCCAGTGTTCTAATGGTAGATTGTGTTTGCTAACTGTGCAAGAAGGCTAATGGATGTTTAGAAAACCCTTGAAAACCCTTGTGCAAGTATGTTAGCACAGCTGAAAACAGTTTTGCTGGTTAAAGAAGCTATAAAACTGCCCTTCCGTTGAGCTAGTTGAGAATCTGGAGCATTACATTTGTGGGTTCCATTAAACTCTAAACTAGAAAGAGAAATGGGAGGCTCCGCTGCACAACTGAGCAACAAGACAAGTACATTAGAGTCTCTAGTTTGAGAAATAGACGCCTCACTGGTCTTCAACTGGCAGCTTCATTAAATAGTACCCGCAAAACGCCAGTGTCAATGTCTACAGTGAAAAGGGGACTCCAGGATGCTGGCCTTCAGGGCAGAGTGTCAAAGAAAAAGCCATATCTGAGACTGGCTAATAAAAGGAAAAAATTAGTATGGGCAAAAGAACACAGACATTGGACAGAGGAAGATTGGAAAAAGTGTTATGGACAGACGAATCGAAGTTTGAGGTGTTTGGATCACACAGAAGAACATTTGTGAGACGCAGAACAACTGAAAAGATGCTGGAAGAGTGCCTGACGCCATCTGTCAAGCATGGTGGAGGTAATGTGATGGTCTGGGGTTGCTTTGGTGCTGGTAAAGTGGGAGATTTGTACAAGGTAAAAGGGATTTTGAATAAGGAAGGCTATTGCTCCATTTTGCAACGCCATGCCATACCCTGTGGACAGCGCTTGATTGGAGCCAATTTCCTTCTAAGACAGGATAATGACCCAAAGCACACCTCCAAATTATGCAAGAACTATTTAGGGAAGAAGCAGGCAGCTGGTATTCTATCTGTAATGGAGTGGCCAGCGCAGTCATCAGATCTCAACCCCTGTTGTGGGAGCAGCTTGACCGTATTGTACGCTAAAAGTGCTCATCAAGCCGATCCAACTTGTGGGAGGGGCTTCTGGAAGCATGGGGTGAAATTTCTCCAGATTACCTCAGCAAATTAACAGCTAGAATGCCAAAGGTCTGCAATGCTAGAATTCATGCAAATGGATCATTCTTCGACTAAAGCAAAGTTTGAAGGAGAAAATTATTATTTCAAATAAAAATCGTTATTTCTAACCTTGTCAATGTCTTGACTATATTTTCTATTCATTTTTCAACTCATTTGATAAATAAAAGTGTGAGTTTTCATGGAAAGCACAAAATTGTCTGAGTGACCCCAAACTTTTGAATGGTAGTGTACAATATGTACCTAATGGTCTACATTTACTTATGTTATTGCGCCTAAACCTTTTTGTAGAATGCGCCAAAATTTGGCACAATTTGGCACATCTAGTCTAGTAGACAAATTCCCTGCACCAAAAAGGTGTGGCTAAGTAAGCAGGGGTGTAACCTAGTGGGAAAGTGGGTGTGATCTGAGATGCAAGAATTTGCACCAAAATTTTGTAACAAAGTAATCCATACAATTGTTGGTATAAAGTCAGACCAAAGTGACCAGCCCTGCACCAAATTTATCATCCAGCCGAAGCCACTGAGATAAATTTGGCATATCTCTAGACTCACTGTTGGACTGGCCCACCAGTGTACCAGAGAATTCTCCACTTGGCCTAGGCTTTCATACCATAGTAGGCCCCAAAGCTCCAGGAGAAAAAAAACACTTGGCGCTGCCTTTGTAGACAATCACTTGTCACTAAGGGTCTATTTCTCTGAAAAAAAAATCTATTAGACTTTGACGATATTAGGTTTGGGCCCTGGGAATAATTTTATATACTGTATATATATAATCTTTGTTTAGTCTTTCAGCTACAGATTTGCATTCTGGCTTCACAGTAGGAATAATGGTAGGAATCTCATATGAATGTGAACAATTAGAAAAGTGATACAGCTGTGATAATTACAATACATCAACATGAACAGGGGATAAACAAGGTAAAAAATCCTAAATTAGCCAAAAACTCAGCTGCAGCGCTCGTTGTATGAGAGGTAATTTAGGTAGGATTACGACATGGGACCTTTCTAGATCCTGGATATTGATTTCTGTGGTTTCATAGTAGAGGTCTGTACCGATGCCTGTGTTCCCGACTCTTAGGTATTGGATTGAATACCAGTTATTTTACAATCAAATAGTCATTCTCGTAAAACAGGTTTATAGGACGCTCAGGTGGATTTTATTCTATAATGGAAGAATTTAGCAATACTGCTTGTATACTCTACTTATTTAATGTGCAGAGTCCCCTGTGTGAAGGGAATCGCTTCATGGTGTTATAGGGCGGTCCAACAATATAGTATTAAATTTCTGTATAAAAGTATATACACATAACATAATAGAATAATTCAACAATATATTTTTTTAATCTCCCGTGTCTCTAGACATTGCTGTTTTATACTTGCTATGGTTCCCACTGGCATTCTTTTCATTGCCTTTCAGAACTTACATGTAATTTTTCTGATGCTATTGGTCGCACGTGCTCAGTAACTCAGGCTCACTGACTGCAATGTCTTGTACACAGGCAGGGGAGTAATATATGTGTATGATATTATGCAGTCAGCTAATAAGAGGTGACTTCTCATCACCTCTGGACACATTAGTTCTAAGAGAGAACGAACACTGGGGCCACCAAAATAAGAACATAACCTTAATGTCTGGATACAAGAGCATGTTTATAAAAATTTGAAAAAAAGTGGAAAATTGTTGTTTTACATGATCAAACAGAAATATAATATTTAAATATTGGATAACCCCTTTAAAATTGGAAACATATTACTTAAAGGGCATCTGTTTGTGCCTATAAAACTGGTTGACCTGCTGCATATGCTGAAGGCATCTGTGTTGGTCCATGTTCACATGTGTCCGCATTGCTGAGAAAAATTACGTTTTCATATATGCAAATAAGCCTCTAGGAGTAACAGGGGTGTTACAGCTACACCTAGAGACTCTGCTCTGTCTGCAACTGCCACACCCTCTCCACTTAGACTTTAGGAGAAGTCAGGGCCAAGTGTAATGATGTTTCACACAGTCCTTTGCTCATTGATATCTGCAAAACACCTATGGAGTCAAAATGCTCCCTATACCCCTCAGTAAATCTAGTGAGGGGTGTGGTTTCTAAAATGGGTTCACTTCTGGGGGAGGGGGTTCTTTTTTTCCTTTAACCTCAGAGCCTCTGCAGATGTCGGCTACTTCTGTATAGATCACCAAACTAGGCCTCAAATGCACATGGGGCTCTTCCTCCTCTGAACCCTGCAGTGAGCATTCCAAAGTTATTAACACATAAAGTGACACGTCAAATTTGCAAAAATAGGCTTTGTCAGGAAGGTGCAAAATGACTGTCAGGAAGGGGTTAAAGAGGAAGTAAACCCTGAAAAACATAAATCATACAAATAAATTCCATAGTGCGCTATGTCTGTAAGGTGCTCCCAAAACTGCTGTCAAAAGCAGTTTAGGAGAGGTCTTGCAGACAAAGTACTTTCCCCTTGTCCTCATCCATTTTCAGCTATAGAACGGCTGAGTGAACAAGCCTGACCTAACATGCACACACTGAGCAGGAAGTTCAGGAAAGAGGCATGGCTTAACCACTGAGTGGACTGCTGGCAGAATGATGTGTCTGCAGTGCTATACGAGTCCCTTCCCTTGGTCCCCACAACCAATTTCTCTCCCACTCCCCTGAGATCTATCATCTGCCTCCCTGCCTTGCTTATTCCACTCCAGCCAATTTCAGTTCACCCATTTACCTACTGAGACACAGCTCAGCAGTGTAGAGAAGTGATGAAGGACCTGTTAGGACCTGAGTGATGTCACAATGTGGGCGGAGCTCCAATACTGTGTAATTGTGAGAGGTTACTGTTTCCTTTTATAAGTTATCAAATACCAGGAGTTGTAATGTCCTCTGGTAGCCCATAATAGTATCCTAGAAATGCTGGAATTTTGTAGTTCTCTCCTATAATATTCCTCTCCATGCACCGTATTTTTCAAAGGAGGAAAACACCTAAGATTTAGAGGAGGAAAATAAGAAAATAATATTTTTCATCAGACCTCAGATCAGACCCCCATTCTTCATCAGACATCCATTCCCCATCAAACCCTCAAATCATACCCCCAAAACCAGACCCACATTCCTCATAAACCTCAGATCAGACCCCCATCAGGCCCCCAAGCTCTATCAGACCTCTGATCAGACCCTAAACAAAATCCACAAGCTCCACGAGCCTCAAATTAGGCGTCCCAACCTCCATCAACCACAGATTAGACCCCCATCAGACCATCAGACCCCTCAACCTCCACCAGCCTCACATCAGACCTCCATCAGCCTCAGATCAGACCCACCGACCCCCATAAGCCTTGGATCAGACCCATCAAAGTCTAAAAGCCTCAGATCAGACACCTCAACCTCCATCAGCCTGAGATCAGACTCCCATGAGACTCAAATCAGACCTCACATAAGACATTAAAAAAAATAAATAAACTTACCTCTCTGGATGGTGCAGCCACTGTGCAGATCCAGCACTTACTGTTCCCTGGTTTTCTTCCGGCCTGTGCTGCACTGTGACGTGGCGTCACACAGACTCAGGTCATAGTGTGTGTCTACTTGCACTACATCCTGACACTGTACTCATCCAGGACACTTGCAGCGTGGCACCTGGAAAAAGACCAGGGAATGAAGAGGCCATGGCGCTTCGTGAGCGCTTTAGCCTTTTCCAAGGCCATGTGACATCACGTTCATCGGTCACATGGCCTAGATGCAGTTCAGTCCCATTCATGTGAATGGGGTTTAGGTGCCACACCAGACACAGTCGCTATCCAATGGACACCGCTGTGTTTGGAAAAACTGCAAAAAGGCTGTGGCGCTCACTGGTTTTTTGGTGAACACTGTAGCTTCCACAGCTGATTGGTGGGGGTCTACCTACAAGCACCCCCACCGATCGGCTGTTTGAGGAAGTCTGTCTTGAAGATAGACCATCAATATGAAAATCCTGGAGAAGCCCTTTAAACTGTAACTTGACCTGGCCTAATCCCTACTTACCATCTTGTTTCAGTGTGTTCCATCATAACATACTAGCACCATAGTGTGCAAGATGTGCAAGATCTTCAACATGAAGGCCACAGTGGCCTCTTCGCGCCCAAATGAATAAGGTATTCTTTTTTTTTTTTTTTTTTTGAAGCCAATTAACCCCCTGAAAGCTAGATGAGGTGAGCATTATTTTTTTTCTATTTAACGCCATTTCAGGAAAAATTGGTTCACTACCACGAAGCACAAATAAATTCAGCTTAGCAGCTAATCGAACTTTCCTTGAAATTCGGATCAAAGTCCACCAACCCCAAACATAACGTTCCTCCATAAACGCTGCTATATCCCCTTTATCATCAATTTAAAAGTTAAAGCCAAAATAAAGGACCCCACTTGTAAAATGAGGATTTAATACATCCATGATGCATTGCTGATAGCAGAGGGAAGCGCGGAGCTTACATGATGAAGTCGCCAACCTGATACCAGTGTATTTGTTCCATCATAGACAGGGTTTCTGGGCAACAGTCCATTTACTCATTCAGCCGCTACAAGACTCCGATCACATTTATTTTCTATGGAAATGGTGCCAGATATTTCAGTATGATTAAAAAGAATCTGGAGAAAATAAACTGTACAAGTGTAATGGAAATGAGATAAATCTGCTGTGATGTGAATACCTGTTACCACTCCTGAGGACGCTTCAAGAAAATGCATGCCATCCAAGGAACCAATGCTGCCAGCGAAGATGACAGCAGTGTAATGTCTCGTGCACATGAGATGTGTGCATGGAGTCTATATGGCGGCCCATGGAGTCCATGTAGCTGCCTACTACAGTGCCAAAAGCACTCCATGTGCCACCATATGGCATCCCTATACAGTAGGTGGAATTGTGGAGATACTCTCTCCTAGGATCATTGCATCTAGGGGAGAAGATCTTGGTTAAACAGTATGACAACTAACGCAGCATGCTAGGATAACTGGTACATGAGGCCTCGTAGACTGTATGGATGATGTATTAGGGCTTTTTATAACTTGTGGGTTGGCATGAGCCACAGTGTAGTAGTAGAACCCATAGACATTCACCTCAAGTAAGTATATGCTGAGAGTCAAATATTATATAGAGTTTCACTATCCCACAAAATTGTTCTACTGTTGTGATCAAGCTACAGTTACCTGAGAGATAGATATAGGGTATGCAGATGTAGCAGTCACACCTAGGCACTTAAAGAGGTTTTCCATTTTGATATTGATTGCCTATCCTCAGGATAAACCATTAATATCAGATTGATGAGGGGCCAACACTCCACATCCTCACCAACCAGCTGTTTGGAAATAACTCCGACACCAAAACTACATATCTCCATCCCGAGTGTACTGGACGGAGCTGGTTACTGCAGAACTGATGCTATTAAAGTGAATACTGCAGTAACCAACTCTATCCACTACACAATGGTTGGATCCCAAACAGTCAGTTGGAGGGGTGTGAGGTGTTCATTCCCCATCTTATCAGATAGTACTGCCTTGTGTAAGTGCATCAAGTCCCTGAGAAGCTGGCACAGAGGATTGGAGTGGTAGTGCTCCTGATGGGATGTTGTGTCATGGTGCACTCCTCAGGCCGTTGCTCCCTGGGGACGTGTGCAGTGAAAAGATAATATAAGGAATCAGACCAGAAGTAGAAGAATAAAAGTCTATCTTTACTAACTGTGAAATAGAAGTTGTAGTTCATCCAGCAATAGTTCGGACGAGAGCAATTTGTCTTCCCAGATGATGAGGTATGGTGGCTGGTAAAGTGGCAGATAATGGCAGCTCTGGTATGCTGTCTTGCTGATGACTCTCTCCTGAACTCCTGGCTAACAGCTGAAAGCTGACACTTGTGGGTGTGGTGCCCACTGTCTAATGCAGGCTTTTTTTAGTTGAGTTGTGTCTAGCCTAAATGGGATCTTGGTGATGGGTATCTGAGCTGTAGTCCCTCATCTGCAGCAGGGTCTGGATAGCTGTGGTTGCTAGTCTCTCTGCTGACTGTAAACTTTCTTTGAAGTCTCTCTGGAGGAGTTGGTTCTCTGGTCCCTAAGGCCCTTTGGAGCAGGGACAATAGGACTTACTTCCTCACTCATCACACTCCTTGCATTCCCTGGTAGGAAATAGGATCAGCCCACTCCCTATTCCTGATGCCAACCATACCTCACTTTCTGGTGTAAAGTTCAAACATTAAATGACATTACCAACCAAACCTTTGCAGACACGCCGTGTACTGGGGTACTTCATAAGCATCTCCACCCTGTCCCAACATGGCTGCTGATGGAGGGTCACATCACAAGACCAGTCAAATAGAAACCTCCACTGAGCAGTACCGAGCATGGTCCTGCGCATACACTGGTTACCCATGCCATGCATAGTGTTACTCAACACTGTCAAAGTTATCTCCAGTCACTGTGGGTGGGTGCCAACTGTATAACACTGCCAGTAATTGTCACTTTTGGAGTGGGCTCAGCTCCTGAGCCCGCTCCATACATTCCTCTGTGACATTATGATATATATGTCTAAAAGAAAAATTGTTTTTGTTGCCCATAGCTACCATGCTATGGGCAGCAAAGGACAAGTTTTTTTTTTTTTTTAGGTTTCGTTTGTGATATAAGGATGTGCTAACGATCACAGAGTGTCTCACAACACAGGATTTTAGTCACAGATATCTACATTCTCGTTGTGACTGAAGCTTCAAATGATTTTCCATTATCCTTAGAAAAGAGTTAACTTTAGCTCCAGTCATCTGTGATAAACCTGAAAACTATGGCCCTCAGGAAAATGGTTGTTTTAATCACTATGGATATGGAATACTAAAATACTGAACAAAATATTCCCCCAGTGCCTTCTACTCCAGTGGATGTGATGGTGCCAGCCCCGGGATTCACAACTGGTGTTTCTTATGTGAAACTAGATCAAGGAATTATGATGAGAAGTAAAATCTGAGAAATAGAAGCAGGTCTCCAGAGATTCCCACATGCGCATTGTAAACTTTCATGATGACACTATTCCCTTTTCTATAATGATGCCGGCGTACCGTATTGAGCTTCCGTGCAACTATTAGCTGGAGTGTCAGTACTCAAGAGTATGGAGGCAGTATAATCAATTTATCCTGTAGTTAATGGGGTTACCCTAGGAAAATTATTCATTCCCTAACAGCAGGACAGGTTATAAATAAGCAATCGTGGGGGTCCAACTGCTGGAAACCTCCTAATCCCCAGAAACAAGGGTCCCTGGGTCACTCTATGAATGCAGCGGGAGTGCACATTATCTGTCTGGTTCACTATTCAGTTCTATGGGACTGATGGAGGACTGTCTACATCAACCCCATAAAAGTGAATGGAGTAGTGGACCAACATGCACATTACCGCTCCATTCAGAAAAAGAACTTGAGGAACGTTTGTTCTCAGGATATGAGCAAGGTTATTAATTGGTTCTTCCCCTTCATTAAGATATATATATATATATATATACAGTGCCTTGGGAAAGTATTCGGCCCCCTGGAACTTTTCAACCTTTTGCCACATTTCAGGCTTCAAACAAAAAGATATAACATTTTAAATTTTTGGTGAAGAATCAACAACAAGTGGGTCACAATTGTGAAGTGGAACGAAATTTATTGGATCATTTAAACTTTTTTTGTAATAATAAAACTGAAAAGTTGGGCATGCAAAATTATTCGGCCCGTTTACTTTCAGTTCAGAAAACTCCCTCCAGAAGTTGATTGAGTATCTCTGAATGATCCAATGTTGTCCTAAATGACTGATGAAGAGAAATAGAATCCACCTGTGTGTAATCAAGTCTCCGTATAAATGCACCTGCTCTGTGATAGTCTCAGGGTTGTGCATCATGAAGACCAAGGAACACACCAGGCAGGTCCGTGATACTGTTGTGGAGAAGTTTAAAGCCGGATTTGGATACCAAAAGATTTCCCAAGCTTTAAACATCCCAAGGAGCACTGTGCAAGCGATCATATTGAAATGGAAGGAGTATCAGACCACTGCAAATCTACCAAGACCCGGCCGTCCCTCTAAACTTTCATCTCAAACAAGGAGAAGACTGATCAGAGATGCAGCCAAGAGGCCCATGATCACTCTGGATGAACTGCAGAGATCTACAGCTGAGGTGGGAGAGTCTGTCCATAGGACAACAATCAGTCCAACACTTCACAAATCTGGACTTTATGGAAGAGTGGCAAGAAGAAAGCCATTTCTCAAAGATATCCATAAAAAGTTTCATTTACAGTTTGCCACAAGCCACCTAGGAGACACCAAACATGTGGAAGAAGGTGCTCTGCTCAGATGAAACCAAAATCCAACATTTTGGAAACAATGCAAAATGATATGTTTGGCGTAAAAGCAACACAGCTCATCACCCTGAACACACCATCCCCACTGTCAGACATGATGGTGGCAGCATCATGGTTTGCACCTGCTTTTCATCAGCAGGGACAGGGAAGATAGTTAAAATTGATGGGAAGATGGATGGAGCCAAATACAGGACCATTCTGGATGAAAACCTGTTGGAGTCTGCAAAAGACCTGAGACTAGAACGGAGATTTATCTTCCAACAAGACAATGATCCCAAACATAAAGCAAAATGTACAATGGAATGGTTCAAAAATAAAGGTATCCAGGTCTTAGAATGGCCAAGTCACAGTCCAGACCTGAATCCAATTGAGAATATGTGGAAAGAGCTGAAAACTGCTGTTCACAAACGCTCTCCATCCAACCTCAAAGAGCTCAAGCTGTTTTGCAAGGAAGAATGGACAAAAATTTTAGTCTCTAGATGTGCAAAACTGATAGAGACATACCCCAAGTGACTTGCAGCTGTAATCGCAGCAAAAGGTGGCGCAACAAAGTATTAATGCAAAGGGGCCGAATAATTTTGCACGCCCCATTTTCAGTTTTATTATTACAAAAAAAAGTTTGAATGATCCAATAAATTTTGTTCCACTTCACAATTGTGACCCACTGTTATCATAGTTTTGTAAACTTTTTATGCACCCAAGTTGTGTTAAATCTATTTTTACAGAACTACTGAATCCACCATAATACACCCCCGCACCGCGACAACCCCAAGGGGGGCATTAGATACCACAGTGCTATTTATTTGTGGAATCACTATGTTTGAGGGACTTTTTATATGTTGGGGAGCAAGGGCTTAACAAGAGATGACTGCAGTGCACTCCTGACTAGTGTTACTATTTTCCGGTATTGAGATCCGTCATGGGGTCTCAATACTGGAAACAAAACGCTTCCGTTTAACCCCCCTTTCATTGTGAATGGGTACAAAACGGAACTGAGCAGAACAGAATGCTCCAAAGTGCATTCCATTTCATTCTCATACCAGAGAATAAACCGCAGCATGCTACTGCGGACAAGAATAGGACATGTTCTATTTTTTCTTGCAGAGCCGTGGCACTGAGCCGCAGCTAGTCAAGATCCCATACCGGCCATTGAAGTGAACGGGGCCTCATCTACTCCACAAAATTGCGGAATAGATGCGGACCCGTCCTAACTCTGACACCATCTGTCACAATAGAAAACAGATCCGTCCTCCATTTGATTTTCAATGGAGTTCGTGACGGATCTGTCTTGGCTATGTTAAACATAATACAACCGGATCTGTTCATAACGGATGCAGATGGTTGTATTATCAGTAATGGAGGTGTTTTTGCTGAACCCTGCCGGATCCAGAAAAACACTAGTGTGAAAATAGCCCAAGAGTAGTGGGAGTGTTCAGAAGGCATTCAATCAGTCAATGACCCTATACCCCTTGAAATGATCTGGTTGCTCTTTCATCAGATTATACCGTTTTGTTTTCTACTTCTATAACCAATTTTCTGAAGTTCTACAGTATATCTTCGATGAGTGGGTAATTCTCAATGAGCGAGGGTATCCCGGCCAGCGCCGGTTCAGCGCTTTCTCAAGCTTAGTGATGTCACATCCAGAGAACTGCAAGAGCCAGAATCCTACGCGTTTTGGAGATAATGTCCTCCTTCCTTAGGGATGGCCTTGCATAATCAGACGTTCATTAAATAGATTATGGACACAAACAAATCGATCTCACTGTTCAGTCTCGTCATAGTATTCAAATAGTATATAAATTAAAAATTCACTGACTTTTTAAATACGACATGTATTTAATAAAATCTCCCCTGCCAGTGGTGTACATAGAGAAGTAAGGGCCCCATAGCAAGGATCAAACCAGGCCCCCACACAGGACAGAAGAGTTTCTGCCTAAACCCCTTTCAATGACCCTTGGGCCATTTTTCCACTGCTTCATTTGCTAAAAGTTGTTCCTTCAGAGGGTAGAGTCCTGACCACACACTTCTGAATTTTGGAATGATCCACTGTATTAGTCAATATAGTGTTTTAACAATGTGTGTCCCTTATTCAAATACTCCCTAATTTGCTTATATAGGGGCTGTTTTACTCGCCCTAAATATCTTATCTTACATGGACATAATATACTATAAATGACCCATTTTGTGTGACATGCGATGGTATCTTTAATAATTGCTGTACAGGTGCCACCCATACTCTTAATGTCTTTCACAGGCGGATTAGAATGCAGACTATGAAAAAAAAAACTAAAATTTTTACAAGAAATGTATTTTCTTCAGATGGTGCTATCAAGTCCAGAAATTCCTCAATTTCTTAAAGGGTTTTTTTAAGTGTTTTCTTTTTACTGATTACCTATCCTCTGGATAGGTCATCAGTATCTGATAGGTGGGTGTCCGACACCCAGGACCCCTGTCAATTATCTGTTTGAGAAGGTATTGGAGCTCACATCCTAGCATCACATCCTTCTCCAGCTTTGTCTTGGCCATGTGATGACACATTTATTGGTCATGTGGCCTAGGTGCAGCTCAGTCCCATTGAAGTGAATGGGGCCGAGCTGTGATACTAAGCAGAGTCGCTGTACAATGTATGGAGCTGTCACGCTCTGGTGTGGAGGGTTTAGTCACACCAAGCATAAGAGGGAAGGGAAAAGGACCAAACAAGGGAACAGGTCACCTCCTGCAGGAAACCCTGAAACTAGGCCCTGACTGACTACCAGTATTAACAGGCCTTAGACGTAGGAGAGTTCATACACAGGAACCTAATAACACCTGACCCTAGAGAACCCTGCCACTAGTGACAGGGGAAGGAGTCAACCCGTTCCTCCAAAAGGACGAACGAACAGGAGACTCCAGAATGGCAAAACCACAACAGGGAAAAGTAGGATAAACACTACAACAGGGAAAAGTAAGATAAAATTGCAGCAACCGGATCTCAGCCGAGATCCACACCACACACAATGTCAGCAGAAAGTATAAACCGCAAGGGATTATGGGAGAGAAAGGGATAAATAGGGGAAAGACAATCATCACACCCACAACATCTGAGGGGAAGGGGTGTGGTAAACAGCAACCAAACCAAGAGGAAAACATGTCAAATTATGTCACTTTTGAAAGTGTAGCCGAACGCCTACAACCTGATGCAGGCACGTTCGTGACAGAAGCTGTGCCTGGTAAACTGATTGTTGGTCGCGCTGCTCCCTTCTCAAACAACTGATGGTGGGAATCCTGGGTATTTGACCCACAGAGATCAGATACTGATGACCTATCCAGAGAATAGGTCATCATTAAAAAACACTTAGAAAACTTGAAAGTGGAGGTAAAAATTTTTCCTATAGTTATTCAAGTTATTGTGTAATAATTTGGATTTTAATTTTAACGTCCTCAACTATTATTTCTTTCTTCTCTTGTTATACTTGTTCTCTGGGAATATCCTCTACCTCTATTATTGTCATTTCTAATTTTTCCTTGTTGCATTCTCTATTGACAAAGCGTGCCTGTAATGTTTGCGCTGTAATCGCCCTTTTAAATGCAATGTCTCCGGGCCCTCCTAAGATGACTAACTAATATTAGTTAGAGCGGGTTCACATCATCGTTATGTATTCCATTATTGCTTTCTGTCATTACATGGCTATAACGGAAAATAATGGAATTTGTAAGACAGAACTCAAAACGGAAATCATTAGAGGCATTCCATTTTGATCTGTTGTAATAGAGGTCTATTGACAAGCATAACAGATCTGTCTGGTTTCCGTTGTGCAGGACGGAAAAGAAAGTCCTGTCGGTTAACATACATGGATAGACAGATGTCTTTTTTCAGCCTTGCAACCTTTGGGGCACGTTTATTAAGACCGTCATTTTAGAAGCCTGTCTTAATAAAGCCCCATAATGCTAGCCTCTACATAACTTCGGTGCATCCAGTGCTGATTCTAAATGTAAGACAACTTAATTGCCGGCCTGCCCCCTTCCCCGCCCATGCCACACCCAGTTTTTAGACCTGGTGTGAGCAGGGGAGAAGTTGCCGATTCTGCTGCACAAATGGCGTATATCTGGTCATAAATGATCCCCTATGTTACTATGTTACACTAACACAACACAATAACAATGGGGGGAATTTATCATTCACCACTCCCCAGTTTTCTGGCATAAAAACGTCATAACGACCTAAATTTAAGCGCAGGCTTCTATGCTGACTTTGCATCTTTCCTGACAAAGGGCGGGGGCAGGGGCAGCAGGCCCTGCTTATTTATCTTCTTTTACGACAGTCTTATGGTGTAAAAGAAGACTGAGATTTATGCCAGCTCCAAGTACTTTATTTTGGTCTTAGTGTCATATGGATAAATTGATCTTCCTGTTTCCATTCTATTTGTATACCTGTAATATTAAAAAACATATATATTTTAGAGCAAAATTTCTCATATTTTTTTTTCCCCAATTAGAGATGAGCAAAGTTCTAAAAACATGGACTTGGCTGCTTCACCGAATTTCACAAGGAAATTTGCTTTGTGACGAATTACTTAGTCACAAAGCGCATTTCTTTGTAATAGCAGGTGCAATGACTGGGAAACACTGAACCCCTCAGATTTCCCTTGTTTTTAGATAATTGCCTACCCTACATCCCTTCCTGATTTTTTTCTTCCTCTTACTTGGGTTTAACTTGCTAACCCTTTATTCTTTTTATTGTTAACCTTTTTGATGGTTATTAGTTTGGGAGTCTTTTTGCTTATTCTGTTGTATGTTCTTTTCTATTTCACTAATATCCCTCATTTGTATTGATGACTCTACTGTTGATTTACTATATTCTTCCAAAATCTGAAATCTATTCTAACACTCTTATTCATAAATAATAATCTCCTGGGAATATTTACTACTGGTTTAATAGGTACTGGATTTTTAGTGTGAAGGGTGTCTAAACTGAGTCCCTCACAGCACCAAAGTCTGAATGGCTGTAGTAGCAGGTTACCTTGTTGACTCCTATGCTTAGCCATACAGATTCCAACTCCTCAATTTCTTTCTCTTTCTGTTTGTAAATACCGCAGTCAAAGATCTGTTAGTCTCCGGGACTGGAGGCCTGAGGAGAAGTTGCATAGGTCACGGCTTCCATCCTCTCTGAACTCTGTCTCTCAAATAAATGTGCTGGCAGCAGATCATAGATCCCCATCGAACCTCCTGCAAAGGGCAGAATTGTTAACTCTGGTTGTGCTAACCATACACAGCTATACTGGATATAATACGTAATATTCCCAATAACTCATTGTCGTATTATCCTAAGTTGTCCAAAACCACATGCACCACGCTGCATTGTTATTTCAGAGTTTGTTAAGCTGACCAATCTGCTTTCTGGGTTTTGCCATCTGGTCATTCCCTGAACAAGACTAAATATTAATTACTGTGTAATTGACTTTTCAAACTTGATGCAATAGATAGAAATGTATGCCTGCCAAGTAATGATGGCATCAGTATTCATTTCCAACTCCTGACACACATATTCCTTGCGTGCAGCATCTACTAATATATCATAAAATAAAGATCGATTGGTAACCTGAAAACTCCATGCACACCAGCTATCTGCGCAGAATTTGCTCCCACCCTTATTGCTTTGAAGGGCAACAGCAGTCATATGAGAAATGTTACTTGTTCTGATTTACATTCTTGCCTATAGAGGGCAGAATTCTAGTAGTCAGTGCTGGTACAGTAAAGGCTGTCACCAGGGTTATTCCCATCTCGAACAATGGGGGCATATCGCTAGGATATGCCCCCATTGTCCTACAGGTGTGGGTCCCAGCTGGGCCTCTGGGACCCGCACCTATATCGAGAACGGGGCCCCGAAAGCCAAGGAGGGCGCACCGCGCATGCGCGGCCACCCTCCATTCATTTGTATGGGGCCGCCGAAAATAGCCGAGCACCGGCTCGGCTATTTCCGTTGGCTCCATAGAAATGAATGGGAGCGCACCGCGCATGCGCGGCCCAGCCCCCATTCATTTGTATAGAGCCGACGGAAATAGCCGAGCCAGCGCTCGCTATTTCGCCGGCCCCATACAAATGAATGGAGGGCGGCCGCACATGCGCGGTGCGTCCTCCTTGACTTTCGGGGCCCCGTTCTCGATATAGGTGCGCTGGGACCCGCACCTATAGGACAATGGGGGCATATCCTAGCGATATGCCCCCATTGTCCGAGATGGGAATAACCCTTTAAGGTCAAAGCAAGTTAGGTGCAGCACATGCAGCATGATTTTAAGGCTGCCCAGTTGTCTTAAGGCACAGTTCACTCCAGGACAGTAAATCAATTATGGAATAGATGACAGAAACCATATTGAAAAGGTGTCCTTCAGGCTGGAGTTACATAGCGGTCTTGGTCCCTGATACCTATTGCACAACTAAGGATCACTGTGCAGAAGTGCAGTCATAGAAATAAATGTTTTTGAAGCACGACTCTGTGACTGCATACCTCCCAACTGTCCCGATTGCAATGGCTTTCCCGCTGTCCCGGTACGGGGGAGGTATGTCTCGCTTTCTGGCAGCTGTCCCTGCATTGGTAGGATGCAGAGACAGTTGCCATAGTAAAACAAAGAGCCGGCATCGGCTCTCTGCTTCATCAACCCTCCCCCTAACAGCTCTCCATACCTCTGGTCTGTGCGGGGGGGGCAGGGCTGACTGGCAGTCAGCCTAGGCTCCGTGCACTCCACAGACTAGAGCAGCCGATGTCCTCCAGCTGCTGCTAGAAATATGGTAAGTAGGTAGTGTTTATTTTTTTTTACTTTCTGTAAGAGGCACAATGTGGGCATATTACTGGGGGGCACAATGTGGGCATATTACTGGGAGCACAGCTGGGCATAATTCTGTGAACACACAATGTAGGCATAAATACTGTGCGATGGTATGAATGGGGAATAATTACTATGTGGGGGCATTAAGGAGACTGGGTGGGACTAGGTGTATAATGAGGTTTTGGGCGAGTTACAGGCATGGCCTAGTGTGTCCCTCTTTGCTGGGAGGTATGTGACTGTTACCCCAGAATCACAAAAAAATTGATCAAGGGTGCTACGACCCTATTCACTTTATTTGACTGTATGACTACAGTATGTAGTAATCCTTGGTCACGTGATGGGTATCATGGCTAAGATCGCTGTGTAGCCACAGCCTGAGGGGGGGGTTCACATCACCAATATCGTTCCGTTTTTCTCATCCATCAGAAGAACAGAAAAAAAAAGGATCCTGTAAAAAGAACTCCCCCTTACTTAAGCCATACAGAAATGCAACATTTTGCCCCCACAATTCATAACCTTTCCCATGTCTGACTTTTTCAAAGGTCAGAATTTTGGGGGTGGGATGCTTCCTTTTTGCATGCACATGAGGTTGGCTTTAAATTTTTTTTCATACCAAAAGCTGGAAAGCGGTCGGATCACTGTAGGATCCCATTGTAGTCAAGGGGATTCATCGGTGCACGGCCATGCCCAGCTATGCCAGATACAGTAAACTCAGATAAACCGAAACTCAGTCTACCAAAACAGACTACCAGGGTTTATGTTGCATATGTGAACGTAACCTTACCCAACTTACTGTCACTGAATTGACTCACGTCCTAGGTTGCATGCTGGCCCACAAGGGGTTAACTCCAAAATTGTGCTGTCCCATCACCATCATTGCCCAAGCCGTTACCACTACCAGATTAACACCAAAGATCTGCAGACAGTCAGCAACTAGCAGATATCCCTGAGCCCTGCACTGTGTGTAGACCTAGGAGTAGCTTGCACATGGTTATTATGTATTGCTATTGTTATGAATTTCATGGTTATTCCTTTATTCCAGCAAGAGGAGGAATGGTTGACAATGTGTGGTAACAGGAATGGAACTTACCATTCCATTCCTCCCCTCTTGGTAGAAGTGGGCTAGTCCTGCTTCCTACAAGAAGGGGGAGCTGTAGCTGAAACAGCAAGGAGTGAGGTAGCACATGGCATGGCTCCTACTCCTAGGAACTGTATCCCATTCCCCTGTGAGACCAACACTCCAGTGGGATATTGAGGAACCAGACCCAGTTCTCCTGTAAGACCAACACTCCAAAGAGACCATCAGAATTCAGAATGCTACCTTGAGCTGCAGGACTTCACTTCAACGGGACCTCAAAAGTTGCAAACAGCACACCGTGTGCTGTCTGCATCCATACTTTTGTTCTATGGCCCAGCAAAAAACATACATGTCCTTTAACATGGCATTTCCATCATAGGATTGGCCATTCCATTCTGCTAAAATGTGGAACGCAAACGTATCCATGTTTTGCGGATCCGCAATTACGAACTGCCAAAAAATGGATACAGTCATCTGAATGAGCCCTTATAGACACTGCTGCGATGTGAGGGCAAACAGGCCAAAGACACCCTCCTCGCTAAACAAACACCAGGCCAGACAAACATCAAGAGAGTATTACAGTGGACACCTATATCCACAAGTGCCACTGCCAATCAATTGCCACACAACCAGCCACCATACCTCCTCAGCTGGTGCCAGAGAAGAATTGCACTAAAGCCTGCTGCTACTGCCGAGCACAGGAGTAGGGGGTGTTGCCAGGGGCGTAGCTATAGGGGGTGCAGAGGTAGCAGTCGCTACCGGGCCCAGGAGCCTGAGGGGGCCCAAAAACACTTGTGCCGCATAAGAAGACACACAGAGCACTAAGGGAAGGGGGGCCCAAGCTGAAAACTTGCACCAGGGCCCATGAGCCTTTAGCTACGCCCCTGGGCGTTGCAAAGCAGTGCTCCAAGGATTCAGCCCCACCTCCTGGTGCTCAAACTTCTCATTTGAATATGAATAAAACACAAAAATCTCTGAAGCTGTTTAGCATACAGACTAAAGAACGGTATCATTTTAATCAGCTTGATGATCCCTGCCAGACAGTATGCCTGGTTAAATAGAGTTGATCCTGGTGACAGAGCTCCTTAAACGATTCTTGTTCATTTATTTTGTTTCATTCAACTCTCAATAATATTTGGAAAGACAGGTCATAGAAATGCCAGATACACTTATTCCTAGGTATCCTGCTGCTCTACTACCCTGGAAATATTAAACTGAGCTTTAAAGCCAGTCCCTCATCCAACATTCCAAAAATTCATTCAAGATGAACTGGGAATTGGCAGCAACTAGGTAACATTCTTATTGGAAATGTAATGTAGTGACATGGTTTGTAAGACTGAAAAAGGGCATACAACATACGTGTACATACCTTCAGCATGTTATCGTGCAAATTTGAACTAGATTAAAGCAAAACCCTCTCTGAGGTAGACATCAATTTTCTTCATCTTAGGGATAAAATTTCTTCCCAACGAATTTGGCGACTCATGACAATGTGTAGCCCCCGCCTAACTCTCCGGATCATCAACCCATCTCCAGTAGTCTAGTAAATATAACTTATATAATTACAATTGAGAAATACATTCAGATCCCTTTAAGGTCTCATGCACACGACCATATGTATTTTGCAGTCCACAGAAAAGGATCAGCAAAAAATACGGATGACGTCCGTGTGCATTCTGTATTTTGTGGAACGGAACAGCTGGCCCCTAATAGAACAGTCCTATCCTTGTCCATACTGCGGACAATAATAGGACATGTTCCATTTTTTTGCAGAACGGTAATATGGACATACGCAAATGGAATACACTTGGAGTAACTTCAGTTGTTTTTTTTTTTGCGGACCCATTGAAATGAATGGTTCCGCATACCGTCCGGACACGGAAAGAAAATATGTTCACGTGCATGAGCCGTCTTTGAGGATACAGCTATTTTGGGCCTTGGGGCAACAGCATTTATTTTTACAAAATGTCGCCATTTTATGACAGCCATAACTTAGTTTTTTTATTTTTCCATTTCTATTTTTCAGAGACAAGGTGACAAAAAAACTTCTGCCATTGCTTTATAGCTTTTCTTTATGTTGTATGGCATTCACCATTCATAAATAATAATGCTTGTTCAAAGCCAAACATTTATTTTTTGTATGTTTTTAGAAAGTAGATCATCTTGTTGTTTTTATACTTTTTAATTTTTTCTTCCTTGTTTTTACGTGTTTGTAGTCCCAAATGGGGTCTTAATTCAGCAATCTCCTGATTGGAAATATAATATACTGCAGTACAGGGTGGGCCATTTATATAGGATACACCTAAATAAATGGGAATGGTTGGTGATATTAACTTCCTGTTTGTGGCACATTAGTATATGGGAGGGGGGAAACTTTTCAAGATGGGTGGTGACCATGGCGGCCATTTTGAAGTCGGCCATGTGACACATCAAACTTATTGAGAATTTCACAAAAATAATTGTGTGCTTGGTTTTAACGTAACTTTATTCTTTCATGAGTTATTTACAAGTTTCTGACCACTTATAAAATGTGTTCAAAGTGCTGCCCATTGTGTAGGATTGTCAATGCAACCCTCTTGTCCCACTCTTCACACACTGATAGCAACACCGCAGAAGAAATGCCAGCACAGGCTTCTGGTATGCGTAGTTTCAGGTGCTGCACATCTCGTATCTTCACAGCATAGACCACTGGCATAACTATAGGGGTCGCAGCGGTCGCAGTTGCACCCGGGCCCCTAAGCCAGGGGGGCCGAGAGGGCCCCCCATGCCAGTGGTGCAATAATTTTCCATAATGGAAGCTCTCGCTAGTATGCAGGAGGAGGGGGAGTGAAGCGCTGGTAGCCTAAAGGGGGAGTCAGAAGGGGGGAGTCTGATATGGGGGCTAGAAAGGGGGGTATGATATGGGGGCTAGAAGGGGGGTCTGATATGGGGGCTAGAAGGGGGAGCCTGATATGGGGGCCAGAAGGGGGGGTCAGATATGGGGGCCATAAATGGGGTCTGATATGGGGGCCAGAAGGGGGGTCTGATATGGGGGCCAGAAGGGGGGTCTGATATGGGGGCCAGAAGAGTCTGAAGGGGGGTCTGATTGTGGTCTGATTAAGGGCCTGAAGAGTCTGAAGGGGGGTCTGATTAGGGGCCTGAGGGGGTCTGACTGGGGTCTGAAGGGTCTGACTGGGGGTCTAGAGATGTTTTAATGGGGGTCTGAGGTCTAATGGGGGTCTGATTGGGGGTCTGGAGGTCTAATGGGGGTCAGATATGGGGGTTTGTAGGTCTAATAGGCATCTTATATGGGGTTCTGGAGATGGGGGGTCTCATCTGGGGTTTGATATGGGGAAAGGTAAGGGGGTATTGTTTTTCTGTGTGGTACAAGTATTTTCAGGGAGACTGTTTCTGCAGGATAGTATTGGGGGGGGGACAGGATGGGGTGTTGAGAAGGTGAGAGGATAATGGAAAAGTAGGAAAGTAAGATGTCTGTTTGTTAAACTCTGCAGAGATGAGGCGCTGCTGAAAGAAGTCACCATGGAGGTCTTCTCCTGCTATCTCATATCACCTATAGAGCAGAGACTATTTGGGCCCCAAAGTTGATCAAAGCTCATTGTTACCACCTACTGATTCACGTATTACATCTTTGATCGGTGATACCCAACTGGTTGGTACTTTTTAAGAAAGGCTCTATATAAGCTGAAATGTTGCACACCTACTTATATGCATAATGCACAGATAGACAGACAGATATTTTACTACTTTTCAAATAATAATTAACTTTTATTGTTGCTGGGGTTTTTTTTGTTTTTGTTTTTTGAGAGGGTGTGATTGAAGCAAAAATATGAGAGGAATTTAGCAAATCCTGTACTCCAGAATTAAGGGCTTTGCAACTTTTTCAGCTTACCTGCACAAAAAGTTTGCAACCTTTAGAATTTTTACACCTCCGACTACAGTTTTGGGCGTGGTTAACTATGTTAATAAGTTTGATTCAAGATGTATCACTTTTTAAGGCCAGGTTCATATCACCATTATGGATTCCGTTATTGTTTTCCATTATAACATGGTTATAACGGAAAATAACGGAATCCATAAGACGGAAGTCAAAACGGAAACCTTTAATATGCATTCTGTTTTGATCCTTCATAATACAAGTTTATGGGCAGCATAACAGATCTGTCCTGGCTTCCATTCTACAGGAGTCCAGTTCTGCAAAACTGAAATCAGGACGGATCCGTTATGCTGCTTATAGACTTGTATTATGACGGAATGCAAAACGGAAGCCTTTAAAAGGCATTCCGTTTTGCTGTCCGTCAAAATAGAAGTCTGTGGGAATTAGGGCTGCACCGGGTATCGAATTTTCGATACTCAGTCGATACTTTTGTCCCGGTATCGATACAATACCGGGATTTGCCTGTTACAGATACTAGGCTGTGCTACTGCGCAGCCTAGTATCAGAGAACATGGAGCGCACTGCTCTCAGCGCGCTCCATGTTTCCTCATCAGCATAGGGGAGAAGGAAGCAGTCTCTCCCTCCCCCCTGTGCTGCTGCTGCCACTGCCACCAATGAGAGGAGGGAGGCGGAGAAGGGGAGGGGCTGTGGCCGCTGCCCCACCAATGAACTTTACTATCATTTAATACAAGTGCAGGAGCTGGTGCCGGCGCAGAATCACATAGGGTGCCAGTTATGTGATTCTACGCCAGCACCCGCTCCTGCACTTGTATTAAATGATAGTAAAGTACATTGGTGGCACAGTGCATTCCCCCCGCTCCAAATCCCCAGTATTAAATCATTGGTGGCGCAGTGCGCCCCCCCACCCCACCCCAGTATTAAATTTTTGGTGGCACAGTGTGCCCCCCCACCCCACCCCAGTATTAAATCATTGGTGGCGCAGTGCGCCCACCCCTCCAACCCCCAGTATACTGGTGGTGCAGTGGTAGATTCCGATCGGAGCCATGGCAACCAGGACGCTACTGAAGCCCTGGCTGCCATGGTAAGCTCCCTGCTGCCCTGTGCACAAAGCACAGGGCAGCAGGGAGAGTGTAAGTCCTATGCACCCCAATAGATCTCTATTAGGGTGCATAGGACAAGGGTTCTAGCCCCTAAGGGGGCTAATAGGAAATAAAAAATTTTTAAAAAAGTAAAAAAAAACACTAAAATATTAAGTTTAAATTCCCCCTTCCCAATTTACATATAAAATATATAAACAATAAATAAATAAACATATTAGGTATCGCCACGTCCAAAAAGTCCAAAGTATTAAAATATTAAAAAATATCTCCTATGCGGTGAACGCCGTAACAGAATACATAAAATAAATAAATAAATAAATTAATTAAATAAATAAAAACTGCACTATTCGCCATTTTTTAGTCACCTTGTCCCCCCCAAAAAAATAGGATAGGGCTGTTCTATTATGGACTGAACCTTTTATAAAATGCGGAATGCAGGCGGCTTTTTTAGGTGTTTTTATTTTTTCGCGTGGTATCGAATGGTATCGAGTATCGCAATACTTTTTATGGTATCGAAACCGAATCAAAATTTTGGTATCGTGACAACCCTAATGGGAATCATAACGGATCTGTCTGGTTTTTGTATACAGGACTGTGTTTCCATCCTGCATAACGGAAACCAGATGTTTCTGTTATGATTGCCCATAGACTTCTATTATGATGGAAAGCCTCTTAAAGGCTTCCTTTTTTACTTCAGTCTTATGGATTCCGTATAACCATGTTATAACGGAAAACAACGACGGAATCCATAATGGTGATGTGAACAAGCCCTAAGCCACAGACTCACTCCAGTGTCGAAAAAATAAATAAACTGGAGTAGCATTTCTAGACAAATGTGTTAGGTTTAACCAAATTTAACAAATGATGTGCAACATTTGACAATTTTGACACAAAGTATGAGAACTCAAGCAAAACTTTATTCAAATATTAGGCTTCATTCACACGACCGTATGTGTTTTGCGGTCCGCAAATTGCGGATCCGCAAAAAAAACGGATGACGTTGCATATGGCATCCGTGTTTCCGTTTTTTTTGCGGATCCATTGTAACAATGCCTATCCTTGTCAGCAAAACGGACAAGAATAGGACATGTTCTATCTTTTTTGCGGAACGGAAATATGGACATACGGAAACGGAATGCATACGGAGTACCTTCCGTTTTTTTTGCGGACCCATTGAAATGAATGGTTCCGCATACGGTCCGCAAAAAAAACGGAACGGACACGGAAACAAAATACGGTCGTGTGAATAAAGCCTTAACATGATGATAAATTTCACTGATGTGGGTATATGTGTATTCTCTAAATTTTGTTTTATTTATTTAATGTATTCATTTTTTGCCTACTTTGCTTTTAACTTGAATAAAACTGAATAAAAAATAAATTTATTTTAGCTTCCCTTGGGAATTTCTTGATGCAGTCATTTGATCCCTTCCATAATGCCTTGATCTACTTTGTACAGTACACTAAGATATCATTGCCTGCCAGTTGGAAACTGGCCCCCACTTTGAATGGCACAGACATCCCATAGATGTAACTATAAACCCATTTGCCGGAACCAGTGGCGTACATAGAGAAGTAGGGGCCTCATAGCAAGGATCAGACCAGGCCCCCCACACAGGACAGAAGGGTTTCTACCTAAACCCTTTTCAATGGCCCTTGGACCATTTTTCCACTGCCTCATTAGCTAAAAGTTGTTCCTTTAGAGGGTAGAGTCCTGACCAAGTTTTCACCTCCAGTAGAAGAGGAGATGATCCCAACTAAGACTGGGCCCCCTCTTGCCCTGGGCCCCATAGCAGTCGCATGGTCTGCCGCTATGGTAGTTACGCCCCTGGCAGGAACAGACCCCTAAAATGGATGAACAGTTTCATCCATGTGTGCAAAAGGATTACATTTTTAAAATTCTGGCTTCTTGCAGGCACCACTAGGTGGAGCCAACTGCATATGAAGTCATATGGCTACTACTGAATTCAATGGAAGCTGTTAAAATATAGATGCAGTGAGCTACTAGTGGTGGCAGGAGAATACTGGGATTCAGTGCAGGATTTCTTCCTACTGTGGATGTGTGATGTGACAAATTTGCATAACTTTTTGCAATATTTAAGTCAAATTTATCAAGTAAAATAAGTGAAAATGGTACAGTGCTCCTTTATAGGTTTTATTTGGAATAAGATTTAGATCCAGCAATCAAATTATACCTGTTTTCCATCCAAGAAGCACAGTTCCAGCCAAGATCAGACATTACATTACAAATGTAGAAACAGAACATGTAAGAGAGGCAATAAATATTTTTTAGTGTGTTCAAGTGAGCTACAGTGTCTACTGCCCCTTGGTGTATTACTGTAGACTGATGATCAAGTGTTCTGCTCCTTCTTCATACTTACCCACAACAGGCCAGAATACAATGACAAACCTCATGTTCTGCATTATAATCCAAATTGTTTATAGCAATGACAACCCTAAGAGCACCTACAAGTGTCCGCAATACATCTACATGCACATCCTGTGTCTTTGGTGCCATTAATGGGTTCAAATCTTTACATGTAAAATATGAAAGAAGCACTCTGTTTTTTTTTTTATTGTTGACCTTCTTTGAATACTAATTAGGACATATGAGAGTGCAGTGATTCAGCTCATCAGTTGCTACTGTATATATATATATTGAAGAATTACGAGAAAATTCAAGTTTTCCCACAACAATCTGCACTCAAAATCCCATAATGAAACTTCTTTCAGATGTTTCTACACCTTGATTGGAGTCCACCTGTGGTAAATTCAGTTGATTGTACATAATTTGGAAGGAAACAGCTCTGTCTAAATATGGTCTCACAGCCTACAATGCATATCAAAGTAAAACCAACCCATGAGGAGGAAAGAACTGCCTGTGGAGCTTAGAGAAAGGATTGTGTGGAGGCAGAAACATCTGGAGATGGGTACAAATAATGTCTGCTGCACTTAAAGTTTCCAAGAGAACAATGGCCTCCTTAATTCTGAAATGTAAGAAGTTTGGAACAACCAGGACTCTTCTTAGAGTTGGCCGCCACATTAAACTAAGTAATCCAGGAATCCAGGGAGAAGGGCTTTGGTGAGAGAGGTGACCAAGAACCAAATGGCCACTGTGGCTGCGCTCCAAAAATCCTGTGTGAAGATGGGAGAAGATCAACCATTACCGCAGTACTACACCAATCTTGGCTTGGTTTGGCATGGTAGAGTGGCCAGAAAAAAAGTCTCTCCTCAGTAAAATACGAAAGTTTGCAAAAAAGCACCTAATGAACTTTTAGACTGTAAGAAATAAGATTCTCTGGTTTGATGAAATCAAGATGGAACTTGTGTGCCTCAATTCTAAGCCTTATGTCTCAAAAACACCAGACCCTGCTCATTATCTGCCCGATACCACCCCTAAAGTGAAGTTTGGTGGTGGCAGCATCATGCTGTGGGAGTGTTTTTCAGCTCCTGGGGCAGGGAGACTGGTCAGGGTTGAGGGAAAGCTGAATGGAGCAAAGTAAAGATATTTTCTTCTTAAAACCTGATCCAGAGTGCTCTGGACCTCAGACTGGGCTGACCTTCCTACAAGACAGTGACCCTAAGAACACAACCAAGACAACACAGGAGCAGCTTATGGAAAATTCTGTGAATGTTCTTGACTGTCCCAGCCAGAGAAAGCATTCATGGCTTGTTCTCCATTCACAGCAGGGCCTCATTCTTAAAATAGGAGCAGAGGTGGGACCCACAATTATCAGTCATATCTAGAGATGACCGAATCTATTCGCTGCTTCGTAGATTCGTATAGAATCCTCCATTTTTCCTATTCCGAAGCGAATCTGGATTTTGTCAGATTCGCTTCATATTATTCGGAAATTTTCTTAAAATTTTGCTAACGCTACGTACATAACGTACTCATTCTTCTTGCCCCCTCCCCAGCCCCCTGAAGCGGGAAAATGACGATACTCCCCCTCAAGAGCGGGAATATGAAGATACGCCCCCCTCAGAAGCGGGACAAACCAGCCCAGCCTACCGGGAACTAACTATTTGCACGTATAAGGAGTGAAGACTCCTCCCTCATTACTCTGCCCTCCTCTCCAGTTCAAGCGCTGAACAAGATCCAGAGTCAGACCACAGCAAACAGCATGGCGAAAGAACTGCGACCCAAGTGGGGAGAGATGGTCTTTGGGGACGAGTACCCCGAACCAGAGATCAGAGCTGCACAAATGTGCAAGAGATTCTCACCAGCTCCTGACTCCATATTCGCCTTGCCGGCTGGTGCAGCTGCTGCGGCGGCTGGAGCGTCCACTTCGCCGCCCAGGAGGAGAACAACACCTTCCATTCGGTAGAACCTGATTGTGCCAGCATCAGTGACGGCGCACGCCCAGACCCTATGGGACTACAAGAATGCAGTGGAGAACTGGGTCATCCAATAACTGGACCATCTAAGGCTGGGAGACCCTACACTGGAGTGGCGAAAGGGAACCGTCCTGTGGTTTTCTGTGGAGCGGGACTCTGGCTTCATGGTGGATGACGAGGACGGCAAGGAGTACTTTGTGGGCTGCAGGTCAGTGAAACAGCCGTAACTGCCTCAACCCCATCACAGCCTGTACATGGGGGATCAGGTGGAATACACCCCCATGGCATCCCTGAAAGGCCCCTTTGCCCCTTTGAAAGGCTGGGTAACGTTATTATCAAAGCCCCTGGTACCTACATCACCACCTGAAGTTTGGCCGGAGGAACCACCAGACGAAGTACTGGTGCGCTGCCTTCAGGAGTCACCAGATGGCACCCTCTGTTTCAGGGAGAAGCCACAGCCGGAGCCTCTGATCCCTGGACTGCCAGTGCCACTACCATCACAGTCCTTTCAGCTGGGTCAGCTGATGACTTCATCGTTCCAGTCCACGGTGATCCACCAGTACCAACTACCCTGGAAGATGAAGCCAGCAGCAGCCAGGGGAGCTGTGGCTTCTTCCCTGGGTGCAACCTTGCCTCAAACGCTGCAGCCAGAAGTCCTTACCCCTGCTGTCCTGGCAGGAGAATCTGGAAAAGTAAAGGCGTTGTAAAGGCGCAAGTGGCTGCAGCGCTCACCAGTGTGATCACCACCTGGACCCGGTCAAGTCCAACTTCTGGAAGAAGAGGGCAGTGGGGTTCCACCACGGCAGCGAGCTTGGCCTACAGGAGGCAGGAGCGTCCTCTGATGTCATTCAGCAGTAGCTCAAGCGAGGAGGACTTCAGGTCCCTCATCTGAGGAACCCTACTACTGGCTGATTTAAAGGACACATCATGAGGACCTATGGGAGCCATATAATGGACTGCACCTGATGGGTGAGAGCTAGTTGGCACTTGTTTTGTTTAGTTTTTATTGCCCTTGTTTGACTCTCACCCAGATGGAAATGGCTATCAAGACCCCCCCCTTCCCATTCTGCAGAAAATTCCCAGTTGTGCCTAAGCGCACCTATTTTCCTTCCCCCCCCCCTTCTCAGGTTATTTGGGAACCCCCTTTGCAAAAAAGGGTTGTCAATTTGCTGCTATTTCATATTATCCATGTCTGGGGTCAGTACAGAGATCTTTCCCATGATCTATTTATCCCCATGACTGTGATTGTGACATCCTCTGCGTCTGGAGGAAAGAAGGTTTGTACACAAACATAGAAGAGGATTCTTTATGGTAAGATTTGTGAGACTATGGAACTGTCTGCCTGAGGAGGTGGTGATGGTAAGTTCAGTAAAAGAGTTCAAGAGGGGCCTTGATGTATTTCTGGAGGGTAATAATATTATAGGTTATAATTACTAGAGATGGGTCATTGACCCAGGGAGTTATTCTGATTGCCTGATTGGAGTCAGGAAGGAATTTTGTCCCCTAAAGTGGGGAAAATTGTCTTCTGCCTCACAGGGGTTTTTTGCCTTCCACTGGATCAACTTGTAGGATAACAGGCCAAACTGGATGGACAGATGTCTTTTTTCAGCCTGAAAAGCTATATGTGGATTACACGTTACCTGTTTTGATTACAAAATTACCTCACATGGATTACAATTGAATTTTGGACTGTGTTTCAGTGTTTTATCATGCCAAGGAGTCACGAGGAGAGACTCAAACATATATCTGAGCCTTTTATGCTTGCAAATGTGAAATTGCACTAAAATGTTTGCATAATTGTCTTTGCTGTATTTTTGCAATAATGTTTTTACAGGTTCAGCAACGTTCAAGCACTTTAGCCCATTATGTGTATTATTTTTCAGGTACTGCAATGTGTCCTATTATGCACTTATTGTACAGTGTTTTTAAGTAAATTATGCACCTTACTTTTCTAGCTCATATGGACTGCCTCTGACTGTAAGCCGCGGTCTAGCCTCGTGCATATGACGCAATTGAGAGTCAATAGTACGCTAAGGATTCGTACGCACTTTGTACGCTAATGCTTATGTATTGCGTACTTTTAACAAAACTCACTGTATGTTCGTAATTTGTGTAGGAATGTTCTTAAAACAACGATTATTTTTTAGCGCAAATTTGACCAAATAAATTTGCATTAAGAACAAATCTTGTCAGAAATTTGTCGATTATTTTTCAAAGCGAATTTTGGATGATTCGCTCATCTCTAGTCATATCCCATCAATATGCCAAAATGTTCAGATGGGAAAATTCAATCTGAATTTCAGGAAAAATTTGATTCACTACGAATCTGAATTTCTTGGCTTCGTGATAACAAATGAATTCTTCCTGAAATGGAGATAAAAAACAAACAAAGCATACATCATCAATTTGATTGCGGAGACGCCGCTGCAGCCATCTTGATTGAAGAAAATGTGCCAGTTCTCTTGCTCGCTGACGTGTAACATCAACCTGTCATCACGCTGGGTGGAGTGGTGACGTCATCAGTAATGATTTCGCTGCGCCTGCCCAGCGTGATGACGCCATCACGTCAGCATACACTGGGATTGGCCCGTTTTCCTCAATCAAGAGGGCCATAACAGCCTCTCCGCGATCAGATGGATGAAGTGATAATGTATTTTTTTGTTTTAACCCCTGATTAGCCCCGTAATAGACTGAATGTGACTTTCAGATGCTGCGATCAGCATTGAAAGCGGCATCTGAGGGGTTAAATCATTGCCTTTCCCCATCATTGCGCCTGCTCCATACAATGGAATGTGATTTGTTCCAAAGTACTTTGTGATAAATCAAATTTCTTGTCGAAGTTCAGTGAATTTTGAATTTTTTAAAACTTTCGTTCATCACCAGCTGCCATGATTGCCATTGCCCAAAACGGTTTTATACATTGATCCACGTCAGGGACTTCAAATTCTTACAGAATTTCTACTTTTTTGCAACAAACTTTTTTCTAAGCAAATTAATCAGGAAATAAGTAAGTGTCCAAGCAATTCAGTTCACTTTATTTTCTTTCTCTTCAGCTTGACTGTGAACTCTGGCATTGTACATAATGAAGGAGACACCCTGTGGTTTCTGAGACACAGAAGGAAGTCAAGAAAATTAACAGATGTCTCAAGATGTTCCATTGTGACCGAAAAATAGAATTATTTCCAGCATAATAAAAAGCAGTGAGGTCTTTATTGGATTCCACCCATACCATGATGACATTGTCCACATTTCAACAGATGATGCAATTATCTGGAGTACTTGAACTCGGTTTTTCCTTTCACGAGAAAGAAAACAACAGTAACTGGAAGTTGACCGAACTAAAGAAAAACAAATATAAGATTACGGCTTTTTTGGATATTGTAGGGACATCTGTAGTCACAGGCGGTTTTACCTACAAACATACAGTATAATTCAGGGCCGAGGATTCTTGTTTATTTCAAAGTGGAAGTATAAATATGTCATAAAAAGAGAAAACTAACCCCTATGGAAACAAAGGATTGGGCATGTTGGCATCTAATATGCTAATAACCTCTTGACTTGTGCTATTTTGGGAGAGTTCAAAGACCTAACATACTGTACATATGATCGGCATCCCTGCCCACTGTAATGGGCAGTTTACTTGTTTGGCCAGCCCACGCTATGCAATGTTCTCATCATAGTATTCAGCAGTTCCCCTGGCCTGCTCGATTACCAGATCTCTCCGCCATCAAGAATGTCTGGGATTGGATAGGGTGACGGATCTCCCATGCAGAGCAGCCAACAATCACCTTGGCTCCACTACGGATCTAGGTTGAAAGAGCATATCCAGCATTCGTAGGATCGTTACCATGCCAGAGTGACACCAAGTATTAATGTGAACCTGCCTCAACATATACCCTGCTTCAGAACCTAAAATAATGGGGGAACCACCTTGCATTTGAGCATTTACCAAGCACCAGTGACCTGGCCCCTAAGATAAGGGGGCCCACAGTGGCACAGAATTTTTCACTTTATAATGCGCAGTGCATCTTATAAAGTGATTACTAGTGAATGGAAGCGCTAACTAATCTGCAGGAGATGGGGGAGTAAAGCTCTGCGAGGAGCAGCGGAGCAGGAGAGGTACGTTTATTTATAGGTCTGATACTTGGTAGGTCTGACATGAAGGTCTAATGGGGGTCTAATGTGAGGTCTAATAAGGAGGGGTCTGACATGGAGTCCTGATCTGAGGTCTGATACTTGGGGGGGTCTGACATGGAGGTCTAATAGAAGTCTGATCTGAGGTCTGATATAGGGAGATCTGACATGTAAGTCTTTTGGGGATCTGGTCTGAGGTTGATTGGGGATACTGACATGGAGGTCTAATGGGGGTCTAATCTGAAGTCTGAAACTGGGGTCTGATCTGCATTCTGATATGGGGGTCTGGCATGGAGGTCTAAAGGAGGTCTGCTCTGAGGACTGACATGGGGAGATCTAACATGAAGGTCTGATGGGGGAGTCTCATCTCAGGTTTGCTATGGGGGCCTGATCTGAAAGGTAAGAGGGTACTTTTTGTACTGGTGCACAATATAAGGGGGTATTTTTTGTACTGGCGTACATTGTAAGGGAGTATTTGCACTGGCACATTGTAAGGGGGTAGTTTTTGTACTGGTGCACATTATAGGGGGATTTTTTGTGTTGGCACACATTAAAAGCGGGTATTTTTTCACTGAGACACATTATAAGGGGGTATTTTTGTACTGGCACACATTATAAGAAGAAGTATTAGTATTATGGGGAACATAATTACTAGTATGGGCACATTAGGGGCATTATTGCTATTAGGTGCACTAATAATACTCCATGCACTCTGGGAATAATTATTTCTATTGGTAGGAGTTTGGGGAGCAGTACTGTGGGCATCTTGGCATAATTATTTGGGGGGACATTATGTTTACACTATCAGTGTTTGGGACACTATTTGCTGGTACAGTTATGTGCAGTTATTTGTGCACTTTTTGTGTGGTACTAGAATTTTCTGGGGAATTATCTATTTCTGTACTATAGTATTGGGGAACACCGAGGGCACAGTTGGGGGAGGCAGAAAAGTAGGAAACTAAGATGTCTTTTTGTTAAACGTGGTTGGAAGAAATCGTCATGGTGGTCTGTTCTGAAAGGAGAAGATGAGAAAAAAATATCTACTTAAGAAGAGACATCACTGGATGTAAAAGGTATGTGGCGCTGTATTTCCCTGTATGGGGGGGGGGTTCAATTTTTACCTCAGGCAGCAGAAAGGCTAGCTGCCCCTTGCCACAAAGCACTGAAGGAAGGGGGGGGCAAGCTGACCTTTTACACCAGGGGCGTTTAGCTATGCCCCTGCCAAGCATGACTATCAGTTTATACTTTGTCAATTGCAGTCAATCACATTACGTTTTCCAGGTGTCCTCTTTATAATTTTCCAGTAGTGTAGTATATGCATAGTTACAGGGGGGACATTTAAGCCTAGCCTGCCCCTGGGATCCACAAGATTCCTATATTGAGGGATATTTTCACCAAACCCGCAAAATTCTGTTGCCCTTGTGGTCTGTCCTCACTCCTTTCCTGCCTTTTCCCATGACTGTTGGCAACTATGTATACGTCATCATTTTATAAGTACTGGGGACTAATGTTGGAGACCATGAATCCATGAATCCCTTGGTGCCAGAGAATTAGGTAAAGCTTAGGGACTGCTTGAACTTCTCCTCTATGCTTTCCCACTTTAGCAACTGCAACACAGGAGTAGTTCCGTGAATGGTTTTGTGTTACAGTCAGAGATAAGAGAAATTCTCTAAAATTTGCTTTGCGTACTTTCACAGAGAATAATTTTGTCATGAAGCGCATTTTTTGTGAGTAACGGGCACAATGAGGGGGAACGGCAATGGTGACACCCCCTTCATTAAAGCCCTTAGATGCCGCATTCATTGCTGATCTCAGCATCTGATATGATTATCAAGGACTGTCAGGGCTTTATCACAAAAAAAATACTCACCTTATCAATTTGCTCGCTAAAGGCCCTTTTAGACGGGCCGATAAAGTCTCCCTGAACGAGCGCCGATCAGCGACATCGGCGCTCGTTCAGGGAGCCTTTACACGGCCCGATGAATCGAGCGCCGGGCCGCACGAGTGATCGCTGTATCGCTCGTGCGGCCTGGAAGCTCCATGCTGTCAGGCGCACATCGCCTGTTTACACAGGGCGATGTGCGCCCGACAGATCGGATCTTTTGGTTTTTACAAAAGATCCAATCAGCCGACGAACGAGCGTTTTGCTCGTTCGTCGGCTGATTAGGGCCACTTTTACACGGGCCGATTATCGGCACTAGCGTTCCTAGGAACGAATTTTCGGCCGATAATCGGCCCGTGTAAAAGGACCTTAAGAGTCCGCTGCGGCAGTCTTGATTGAAGATCCAGCATGAAACCTCACGTGCTGAGTGAAAATGTCATCACGCTGGCTGACATGGGGAAGTCATATGTCACTGTGCATGAGATTTCATATTCGATCTTCAAACAAGATGGCCATGGCGTACTCTTTACTCACAAATTGATGAGGTATGAATTTTTTTACCACCATTTTATGGAAAACTGATTTGTTATCATTAAACACAATGAAATTTGGCTTCAATGCAAATTAAATTTTCCCTGAAATTTGGATCAAAGTCCACTTTGTGAACGTCAGTTTGCTCAACACTAGTTACAGTACCAGGCACAAAGCCTGGCAGGGCACAGTATGGTATGGAAAATAAACCACTGTACCCTGGGCAAATCAGTAAGGAGTCCCAACAGTTGGACCCCCAGTAACTGCCATATGCACAAGGTAGCAGCAAGTAATAGCTGTAGCAGCCTTTTATTTAATGGGTATTCCACGGGCACATGGTATTTCGAACTTACCACATGTCTACAATGCATATGGTAGAAAAATAGAAAAGATTACGATAGAATAATCATCTGTAAATGAAATGTGACATTTAATTAAGTATTAAAATTCCTAGCAGAATATTGAAGCAATTAAAACCATCTCATATGTTGCCTCAGCATGGACACTAATCAGTGAGTACAGTTCTGAATACCATTAAAGGGGTATTTATATTTACTGCTAGGATATGCCATGACTATGATTAGTGAAGGACTGACCTTTAGGACCCCCACCAGACCTGAGAAGGAGAGGCCATTGTACTTAAAAACAGAGAGGGAAATGCAGCACTCAATCAACAATGTAGCTCCTCTATTCTTATGATTGGTGGGGGCCCAAAACATCAAGCCCCACAACAACAAGTCATGGCATATTCTGGACATATTCCATCAATTACTAAGATGGGAATAACCTTTTGAAATGAACTGAAAGACTCACTAGTTTGACTTAGGGCGAGTCTTAAGGGTGATATCCTGCCAATTGCCTAGTATTCACACAGTAATTTTTCACTCTCCTGACACAGTCAAATTTTGAAAATCTGGCATGTGTCAAATTATGTGGTAATAACTTTGGTACAATTTTACTTATCCAAGCGATTCTGAGATTGTTTTCTCATGACACATTGTACTTGATGCTAGAGGTAAATTTGAGTCAATCTGTTTTACCTTTATTTATTTTAAAAAATCCAATATTTATGGAAAATTTTGAAAATGTTGCTATTTTCTAAACTTGAATTTCTCTGCTTTCAATACGAATAGTGATACCTCATGAAATAGTTAATAATTAACATTCCTGATATTTCTACTTTATGTTTGTACTGTATCACTAAATGTAATTTTTCATTTTTTAAGACATTAGAGGGCTTAGAATTTTCGAAGCAATTTTTCAAGTCTTAAGAAACTTTCCAAAACCCATTTTTTTAAAGGACCAATTCAGGTATGAAGTCACTTTGTGGGGCTTACATAGTAGAAACCACCCATAAACTACCCTGTTTTTGAAAATACACCCTTCAAATTATTTAAAACTGATTTTAAAAACTAATCCTTCACATGTTTCACAAGAATTAAAAGAAAATGGAAGTGAAATTTCAAAATGTCATTTTTTTTTTGCAGATTTTACATTTTAAATTCATTTTTTTTCCTGTAAGGCAGCAAGGGTTAACAGTAAAACAGACCTCAATATTTATTACCCTGATTATTCAGTGTACAGGAACACCCCATATGTGTCCATAAACTACTGTATGGTCACATGGCAGGGCTCTGAAAGGAAAAAGGAGCGCCATATGGAGGGCAGATTTTGGCATCATATCGCATTTGAAGGGACACTAAGGTTCCCCTACAATAAAAACTGTTGGAACAATGCTTATTATTTTGTGTATGGCAACAAATATATTATGTGATTGCCTGTTTCCAGACACTGTGTTATGTTGTTAATAAAGTTCTGCTAAAAAGAAAAGGCAGGAAGAGGCGGAGACTTACTGCACATGTACAGAGAGAGAGAGCTAAGAGAGAAGAAAGCCAGAATCAGATGTGCTGAGATTCTGATCTTACTAGAAATTATATTCATATGTTGTACTGTTATTTCTGAATAAAACCTGTTGTTCCTCGTACTACGCCTGATAGACACCTGATTAATCTGCTGCCAACAGGTTATGGGCCCAGAAGCACACACGGTACAAAAGGAAAATGGTGAACAAAGAAAAGCAAAGATGGCCAGCAGCTCAGTAAAATTCACAGTGCCAGTCCTGACTAAACAGAACTACCAATCCTGGAAATTCAAAGTGGAAGATGCTTCTAATAAGAGACAATCTGTGAAAATACACACAAGACTATAAACCAGACCCATTACCAGAGTATTGACTGGAGAAGGATCAGAAAGCACAGAGCACTATCTCCCTTAGTATAGATGATCAGATTATACACATATGTAAATGTGAAACTGCAAAATAAACATGGGAGGAGCTATAGAAAGTGTATGAAGGATGAATATCAGCAACAAGCTATATTTAATAAGAAAACTGTACCAGTCTATGATAAGCAAGGGCCAGAACATGCAGGGCTACATAAGAAATACCTTAGAACTTGTAGAGCACCTGTAAGGTATTGGAGAAGAAATAAAAGATTTCCATGTTGCCGCACTGTTACTTAGCTTTCCAGAAAGTTATGACACACTGGTGACCGCACTAGATGCACGTCCAGATAATGAGCTCACTCTGGAGTATGTTAAAGGAAAGCTTGTAGATGAGTTCAAGAGAAAATCACAAAATGAAAATAGTTACAGAGCAGAATATACATTAAAGACACAGGATCTAGTCACAAGCACAGCTCATTTAAAGGAGACATGTCAGAGTTTTGTGTGCAAGAAAATAGGTCATCTGAAAGCTGCCTACAGAGTCTGGAAAGCTAGAATGAAACAGCCAAAAAGGCAGAGTGATCAACAAAGAGAGCTGTCGGTGAAGAAAGTAGCACTCCAAGTACTGAAGCTACATTTATTATTAATTCAAGTACATCAAACTATGCATGGTGCAAAGACTCTGGAGCAAGTAGTCATATGAAAAATTTAAGAAACTTCTTTAATCTTCACAAAAGTAAGGCAGAGAAAGTGATCCTAGCTAATGGACAGTATATGAATTCAGAAGGAGTAGGAGATGGCTACATTAATTGTCAGGTCTCCCCAACACAAAGTAGAAGGATTCCAGTAAATGATATGCTGTATGTCCCTAGTCTTGTAAGCATTTGTTTGCCTGTAATGAAGCTCACAGGACAGGGCAATGAAGTCCCAGTTAAGAATGACCACTGGGTCATCTCAAAACAAGAGTACACAGTGGCAGAAGGAAAAATTACAGATGCACTGTATCAACTAAAATGCAAAGAAAGTGTGTGTACTGACAAACAAGAACAGCACAAGGATTGTGTCCACGTATTGCACAGACGTCTTGCACATAGAGATCCAGACTCAATAAGGAAGATAGTTCAGGACCAGCTTGCTGAAGGTGTTAAAATAGATCAATGCAATCAGATGATGAAAAGTACAAGCTGCCTTAAAGGGAAAATGTCCAGAAAAACATTTCCTTAAAATAGTGCCAATAGTGCCTCCTCAACGCGCGTTTCACGTATTGCTTCCTCAGAAGAGTATTCTCCTCAGGAAGCAATACGCGAAACGCGCGTTGAGGAGGCAAGCTGCTTGCTGCCAGCTTTGGGTATGTAATGCCACATGTGTTTATTTTTGTTGTGACTTGTTGTTCCTGCTTGCAATCCATTGATGTACTGCCACATGCATACTTCTATATTGTTGTGAAGAGCCTAGGATCTCTATTGCAGTGACTGAGATGTTTGAGGGCATAGTGCAATATTGGGTTGCTAGAGTATATAATGATATGGCGATTTAGGTATTCTAGCTGGTGGTAGGTCTTTTAGAGCTGAGTTTCTATTGATAATAAATCATGTATTTTGCTGTAATTTTATTGAGGAATAATAAAATTGTTAGTTGGTTTATATGAACTATAAAGGACTCCGTTGTTTTTTCTTGGTAATATATTAATACTGGGGAGTAGTTCAGTCAGGCAAAGGAGTGATTTAATGTGTGAACTTTGCATATTGATATATTTAATACACACAGATGTTTTTGGTCTAATGAGTACGCTCACCCTAGGCAAGAAAAGATATTTTCTCACTTTTATTGATGATTATTCAAAGTATACAGTTGTTTATTTGCTTCATAGCAACATAAAGTTCCAGAGAAACTTGAAGAATATCTCTGTAAAGTAAATAACAAGTTTGGGAAAAAGCCATAGATTCTATGTGCAGACAATGGAACTAAATACACAAGTGAGAAGACACAAACCATTTAAAAGAGAAATGGAATCTTATTCCAGACTACTGTACTATACAATCTGGAACAAAATGGTGTTGCAGAAAGAAAGAATTGAACTGTCTGTGAAAGCAGAAGTACGCTGTTTGACGCAGATCTACCAACAACATATTGGGCTTAAGCAATCATGGCAGCTTGCGATATTCAAAATAGACTACCAAGTTAAGCTACTGAGAAAATGCTATATGAACAATGGAAAAAGAAGAAGCCCAAAGTACACCACATAAGAATATTTGGAAGTAAGACATTTGTATATGTTCCCAAACAAAAACGTACCAAATGGGAATCCCATGCCAAAGAAGGTATCCTGGTAGGCTACAGTGATTCTCAAAAGGCATACAGAATCCTCCACCCAGAGACCAACAAGATAACAATAACTAGAGATGCAGTGATTGATAAGAGTCATATGACATTCAAGTTTCAGAAAAATGTCATATCAGACAAATAGCTCATCCTTAACAAGAACAACTTCAGTCATAATCCAAAGCAAGCAGAAAGAACATACAGAAATCTGGACAGTGTCTTCAACTGAAGAAACAACAGAAGTACCAGATCTACCTCAATTCAGAATATCAACTACGATCAAAGACATCCCAGTTCAACAGTTATCTTACATGGTCAAGACATTTGTCTGAGCCACAGTCATGGGAAGAGATGCAACAATTACTTACACATGAAAGACAAAAAAGGATTAAGGGGCTGTACAGACGGCCATGTTGTTGCGCAAAAACACAGATGCCACCCAGCGTGTGTTCCGCAATTTGCGGAACACATGGCCTGGCATCTTATACAAAGTGCCTATTCTTGTCCGCAATTGCGGACAAGAATAGGACATGTTCTATCTTTGAAATTGAAATGAATGGGGCCACATCTATTCGGCAAAATTCCGGAATAGATGCGGCCCCGTTCACACGATCTAAAGCAGCTGATGAGAAAATGGAATCCCTTCATCAACTTCAAACATGGAAACTCACCGAATTACCACAAGGAAAGATTATGATGCCATGTTTTCTCAAGTTGTCAAGCAGACCACATTTAGGACTCTAATGGCTGTAGTTGCTGTACATAAACTGACCATCTTTCTGAATGGTAACATTGAAGAAGAGTTGTATATAACTCAACCTGAAGGTTATGTCATCAAGAGTAAAGAGAATCTGGTTTGTAAGTTACAAAAATCTCTCTATGGTCACAATCAGCAAGAGCATGGAATACAAAAATGAACAAAGTTCTTTTGGAAGAAGGATTTAAAAGAGGTCAAGATGTGTTGATGGAAAATGGAGGTACATTGTCCTATATGTCAATGAAGTGATTATAGCTAATCATGAGAAAGAGATCACAAATAGAAGTAAAATTCTCAATCAACATTTTGAAACAAAGGATCTTGGATAATTTTACTCTTATTTGTGATCTCAGCCAACAGTAATTCAGCTCTCATGCCTGCTCGGAGGAGCAGGGCAGCAGAGATCACAGGCTGCCAACACAACAGCCATATATTAAATAATAGAATCAATATCTCCTAGCAACATTTTAAAATATATGTAAATGTCTTGTTCATAGTCTGTTACCATGAAGACTCAGAAGCGCCATATAGACCGTGACAGAGAGGCACACATCAGTAGAGATGTGGATAGAGCACTTAGAGTGAGATATAACACTATTAGCTGCTGAATCTGCTGAACCATTCCTATGTTGTCTCTGTCTCTCTGTTTCTGCACTTCCTCCCTGCTTTCTCCTCCCTCTCCCCCTCTCCATAGACTTCTATGGGATAATATAATCTGATGTTTCATTGAGAAGGTAGCCCATATTAGTGTAAAAAAAGAAGGCTTTCTCATAGAGTTCAGAGAAAGTTAGTTTAGAAAAAAAGGCGGAGGAGGGGGTTAAAACTGAACTAACCATAGAACATTTTGTCTCTCATAAACTATATTACAAAGTTTCTTAAATTTGTATTCATGCAAAGTTGTGGGAAGTATAATGACTATTTAAACTCAGATACTGATACTAATTTTCTTTCTTAACTGTTTTCATTTTTTCATTGCAGATTTATTTTTTTTTTGTGATTTTTGGGCAGCTATCTTGTCAGCGGTCCAATGGACATAAGAGCCTGTACACTGGAGATGACACATTAACTTTTATGGAAGACTGTTGTGGGCATATTTTATGATCTGTGCAGAGGTTACTGTTCACGGTGAGGGAAGAGGTGAGCTGTGACCATCACCTGTATTGAATCGTGTAAGCTGTGTATAAGTAAAAAATATATACACAGTACAGACTGTGGGAAAACCTCATGCCCAGTGGTGTACATAGAGAAGTAAGGGCCCCATAGCAAGGTTTCTGCCTAAACACTTTTCAATGACCCTTGGGCCATTTTTTCCACTGCCCCATTTGCTAAAAGTTGTTACTTTAGAGGGTAGAGTCCTGACCAAGTTTTCACCTTCAGTAGAAGATTAGATAATCCCAACTAAGACTGGGCCCCCTCTTTGCCCATAGCAGTCGCATGGTCTCCCGCTATGGTAGTTACGCCCCCGCTAATACCTATAAATGTCTGGGACATACAAGATTATCAGTCCAACCCAGGGGCAGACTGGCCATATACCCCACAGGGAAATTTCCCACTTGGCTGATGCCCAGGGGGGTCATCCGAGCCCTCTTCATGGCTGCTAAGTACATTACAATCTGATGCTCTCAGCATTAATAAATGTCTGCAGGTGCACCTTCTGAATTCAACTGTATCACTATTGCTCAGAATGGTGATAGTTTAGTATTTTATGCTGCACTGTGGTATTTGGGTCTCCTGGCCCAGTATTTTGTGCTGCACTATGGTATTTCTGACCCCACCTATTCATGTTGTCCTTGTTTACTTGTGGCTTGTGTTGCCCCACCTTCTTTCAATGTGGACTTACCTACAATTTGGGTTCACTTTTAGGTTTTATTTCCAGGGCTTCTTTAAGCTCCCAGTTTACCCTGGTCCAACTATTTTTTATTGTACACATTTCTTTGGTATGAGTATAATGTTCGTCTCTATAAATGTTCTGGAACTGACCTTTAATATTCCTCTAGGTCATGCTAGCACTGAAGACCCAGGTCCAGATGACTTTGCTTGGAACATCTTGTGTACATTGTTGGCATGTCATTTTTGGATGTGTTTTTTAAGGTTAAGCAGCAGCCTTTACACACTACATTTTTTCCATTGTAAGTCCTTGGCAAAGCATAACCTCCCATAACATTCAATTCACTTTTCTAAGCTCTCTCTCATCTGGAAGCTGCTGAGTTCTGACAAGGAATAAAAAGAGCAATCTGTACAGACCTTCCTCTAATATCTCCTGAAAGACATAGGAGGCAAGGTGACGCGGGATAAGGACAAGCTTTCAATGCTTGTCTACGAATCGCACTCTCTTTATAACTTAGAAAGGTTACTCATGCCTCAAAATGGAAATGGATTGTGATGGAATTGGGACAAAATGTCCTGCAAGACAAAGAGGCTGAAAGACTCGACTACCTGGAAAAAAGAAAGATCAGGAAAATGACATCTCATTATGAGTTTGTAAGGCTAGGGAGACATCACACAAGACATTGCTTTCACAGTGACTGCTAGTTTGAGAGAGGTTAACTTGTAGCTGCTTTGCCTCAAAGAAAAAAATCCACAACAGGGACCTACCTTGTGCCATTTATAATGTTAGTGTGCACCCCCTATGGCTAAGCCTCTAGAAAGTTTCATATCAAGGAAGTTTCATGTTGATCTTTTAAAAACATGGGATTGTGGAGTCATCAAATCTTCCCAACATACAGTATAAAGAAACACAAGAGGGGCAAGAGGGCAGTAATTTTCTATTTAGGCTATAAGTCCAAATCTAAAACAAGAAACCATTTAGTCCAAACCTTAAATTCGACTTTGAAAATATAGGTCCTGTGGCCCTCAGTTCCTTCTGCTCTTCCCTAGTCTAATTATTTTTTTTTTTATAGATGACCACCACCTTATCAGTCTTCCCCATGGAAAGCATTGTAGGAAAGTATAAGATTTGCCCCTCACCTTCTCTGCCCTTGATGGACACAACACCTACATCATCAAGTTTGGTCATTCTGAGGTCCATGAATGGGGCATGTCCTAGACTTTCCTACAAAACTCCACATGGGAAAGTTTTATACTATGGTAGCTATCTTGACTACACTAGGACTTGAGGATCACTTTAATATTAAAGGGAAGTTCTACCATCACTACAACTTGTATGGAGATCTAAATAGAAACAGACTACAAAATCTAATTTTGCATTGAAATTGACATTTATCTTCCCTTTATTTTGCATTGACCTACCAAAGGTATACTAATAAGAAGTAGGTTAAAGGGGTTGTGCAAGGGTTTATATTGATGACCCATCCTCAGCATAGGTCATCTATATCTGATCAGCGGGGGTCTAACACCTGGCACCCCACCGATCATTTGTTTGAAGAAGTGGCAGCGCTCCATTGCTTCCTCTTCATTCCACAGCACATTGTCTCCCCTGTAGTGGTGTAGCATAAGGCCCTATTCAGACGACCGTGTTTCACGGCCCGATATGGGCCGTGAAAGCCCGGCCTGTGCTGCCCCAGAGGACGGGAGCGCACGGCGTCATTGGTTGCTATGACGCCGTGCGCTTCTTGAGGCCGCCGCCGTAAAGTGAAAAACTGTAAACCAGTATACTTTTTTACTCGTGGAATGCAGGTGCCCAGGCGAGGCATAGGGCTGGTTTCTCCAGTCTCCTCCCTGGAAGAAGAAGGGTTTGATGCTGATTGACCCATTCACTACCAGCGACATACATGTAGGGCGCTGGAACGATGGGCAAACATGGCGCCTGCTCGCACATGCAGTGAGCTTCATGGGTGAGGGTCTCTGCTGTTTCAATAATGGTGATCAATAGAGACCACGGCATCTAAAGAGTGAAAAACCGGGCTTCTTACCGGCATCCTCTGTGGCCAATGAGGATGCCGATAATTGATTTAAATACGTTGGGTCTCGCTGAAAAGACTATTTTGGCCAGCAGATGGCAGGCAACATAAGAAATGAGCAATTCTGACATTTAAAAGCAAACAATTGGAATTTGTAGGCTCAACTATGAACTTCAAAATCATAGCAAAAAAAAGGTTTAAAAATATATAAAAAAATAAAAAATATAGAAGTTTAAATAACCCCCCTTTCCGTAGAATAAAAAAATAAATACATAAATATAAAAAAATATAAACATCATGGGTATCACTGCGACTGAAAACGCCCGTAATATTACAATATAAAAATATTTTTCCAATACAGCAAATGATGTAATGGAAAAAAGGGTCAAAATGGCCAATTTGACATTTTTTTCATTGCTTGTCTTATCCAACAAAATGTAATAAAATGTGATAAAAAAAGTCATACTCTTCAAAATGGTATCAATAAAAACTACAGATTGTCCTGCAAAAAATGAGCCCCCACACAGCTCTGTAGATATAAGTATTAGAAAGCTATGGGGGTCAGAATATGGTGATTTAAAAAACATTTTTTCAAAGTTTAAATTTATTTTTATACTATTTAGACTTTAAAAAAAAACCTATACATATGTGGTATTGTTGTAATTGCATTGACCCAGAGAATGAAAGGAATGGGTCAGTTTTGCCACAAACATAATGCTGTGGGAACAAAACACGCAAAACCTTGGAAGAATTGCATTTTTTTTCTAATTCCACCCCATTTGGATTTTTTCCTGCTTCCCACTACATTGTATGCCATAATAAATGGTGGCATTAGAAAGTACAATTTGTTCTACAAAAAATAAGCCCTCATACAGATATGTGAACAGAAATATAAAAACGTCATGGCTCAAGGAAGATAGTGAAGAAAAACAAAAAAAACTTCAGGTATCCTAAGGGTTAAAGGCCTTAGCTAGTTGTCTCACTCTTTCAGAAGTCTTTGACCCTGGCCAAAGGCTGGAGCTCCATGGTCTGTAGCAGAGTATCCCCATCTCAGCATCTTCTGGTCACTCAGTAGTCTAGCATGAGTCTCTTCTAAGCACTGATCTCTAACTGCAGAACACTGACTGCTCTCCTTATATACAGTTTCTGGCCAAATTAGAACCTTCTAGTGGGAGGAGTGGAGTGGAGAAACTCAGCACAAATACAATGTTACAACTCCTGTCTCTCATAGACATGCATTAGAGCTTCAATGATACTCAATGGCAATGACACAGCAGTTTTCCCCAGACAAAAACAGATTTTCCAACATAATAACATAGCAGCACCTGACATTCAAAGGGTCAGTCTGTCTGGTTTTGGTGCAAAATATGTCTGACTTTATCCCTCCAAAACATACTCTTCTTTAAACCCTATGGTTGCTATGGAAAATTACTAGCTTCTCATTCTTAGCTAGAAAGTCCCAAAAGTCTCTGTGTTCATGAACCCTTTTCACAGTGCCATGCAAATACAGTGCAAATGAACAGGATATATGTAACAACATACATATAAAATACAGTTACACAATATTAAACAGTATGCAGTCGATGCAAGCTAACCTTTTAAAGTGAAATAAAGTAAGGAGTTGATGACTTTGCATAGGGGAAGCATGGGCAAATGTCCACAAATGTCTAGACTTCAAAGAATCCCTGCTACATGGCACTTTCATCCACTTCTGATTTTGGCGTCCAAAACTACATGCAGAAACCTGACCGTGTGGTCATGCGCTTACATTTTTTACTGTAATATGAACCAGGAATAAAAAGTGAAAAGGAGAATAAAGGAAGAAATTGCTGAGATTAATTTATTTTTTGTATGTTTTCTACATTTAGTGTTTCTTTTTGCAAACTGCTTAACAACTGATCCACATATCACCAACGTGCTTTGTTAACCCTTTCCCCACTTATCTTGATGTCCCACTTCACTCATCTTCATGTACAAGAGTCTGGCACCATAGTCTTTAGCAAGCTACTAGAAAAAAAATTAATTTTGTAAAAATAATAAAACATTATATTTGAAACCCTTCCAACATCCACTTTACATACACAGTCAAAATTGGAAGAGAGTATATGGAGGGAGCTCAGAAGCTTCTTTGTTCTCACCACCGCATTTACTGGTCCCAATGGTCATGTGACTGGTGACATGATCACTGTACTGTGCACATACTAGAAGGCTGCAGTTGGGCCTAACTAGACCAGGACTTATTCAGACATCATCATTTCCCCTCTGTGGTGCTTTCCATTGTCTCCATGTTCCCTGTGAATACCATCTGTGTGTGGAAAATTGATAGAAGGTTTGTGAAATTGCTGTTTTTTTTCATTTACAAACAATGGATAAACCACAATGAAAAAACATGGACACATACCTGTATCCTAAAATTCAGATCTCCATGGATGCCAATGTCCAAGTTTCTGAGTTCTCAAAACACACAGATATGTGTATACGACCTAAAGACTAAAAATTCTTAAAAGGCATAAATTTGAAAAAAAACTGCATAGTTCATGAAAAACCATCCAAAAATGATGTTGTTAGCTAAAAAATGTTACGGAGGTTAAACTAACGCATCTGAAAAACTGTGCCTGGTCCTGAAGATTGGATTACCCTGGCCCTGAACCAGTTAAAGAGATGATACAGTATCTTGGAATATCCAAATGTAAGTAAACTGACTGCCATATGCTCCGCTCAGTAGAACCATTAGGGCTCCTGCTATTCACATCTGGAATTCTGGAAAGTTAAGGTGCAATATGTCTGTCTGAATAAATAATGTTCAAGGTTGTATTCACATGTGCTTTTTTCATGCAGGTTTAACCATTTAACTCTTGGCAATCACCATTTTTACTCCTCTGACCTGAAAATCTCTGCCAAACTCTGCCAACAAAGAAAGAGTAAAAAAGAAGTTAAATACAGCAGCCTAGAAAGTTTTTCCTTAGGCTACTTTCACATTAGCGTTTTCTTTTTCCGGTATTGAGTTCCGTTATAGGGGCTCAATACCGGAAAAAAACGCTTCAGTTTTGTCCCCATTCATTGTCAATGGGGACAAAACTGAACTGAAGACAACTGAATGCTCCTGAAAGCATTCCGTTCCGTCTTCAGACCGGAGAACAAACCGCAGCATGCTGCGGTTTGCTCTCCGGTCCAGGAATCCGCACCAAGACGGATCCGGAATGACCCCCAATGCAAGTCAATGGGGACGGATCCGTTTGGTGTGGACACACCAGTAATCCGGATCTGTCCTCCATTGATTTCCAATGGGGGGTCATTCCGGATCCGTCTTACATACATAGATACATAGATACATAGATACAGACATACATACAAACATACAGACATACATACATACTCACATACTCCAGGGACGCTGGCAGTAATCTTCAAGCGCCTCCTGCGCGCAGCTATGACGTTTCCCCACTGCGCCCAGCAGAGGGCGCTGTGGGGAATCGTCATCACTGCGCGCAGGAGGCGCGTGAAGACGTTCTGCCGGCGTCCCTGGAGTATGTGAGTATGTATGTGTGTATGTATGTATGTCTGTATGTTTGTATGTATGTCTGTGTCTTGTGTGTCTTGTGTGTCAATGTCTTGTCAATGTGTGTCATGTGTGGGGCCGGATCGCTGCTCCGGCTCCACACATGTATAGCGTTTGCACGGATCCATTGGCACCCTTTAGGTGCCGGATCCGTGCTAACGCTAGTGTGAATGTAGCCTTAAATATATCACAATAAAAAAAACCTGTTGATGTCACACATAGGGCATGTACAACGACACTTACTGTATGGGACATCTAATGCAGACACATGGATGCAACTGTGGTTGAGGCATTTATTAGAGTATTCCTAAAATGTTTCTGTCTTCCTTCCTGTTCTGGATATATTTTTATTTTCAGTAAAAAAAGTGGGACAGCAGTTCACAGGTATTTTTTGAGAAAAAGCATTGTGCCATGTTCTGAAACATGACTATTCATCCCTGTACTACTAGAGGACAACCCGTGGTCATTGTGTCTTGCTGTACAAGGTTGATGCAGTTGCTTTGCCATGTGCAAGGGACCTAAGATTCCTATCAGGGGCAGACATACAGTGCCTTGCGAAAGTATTTGGCCCCCTGGAACTTTTCAACCTTTTGCCACATTTCAGGCTTCAAACAAAAAGATATAACATTTTACATTTTTGGTGAAGAATCAACAACAAGTGGGTCACAACTGTAAAGTGGAACGAAATTTATTGGATCATTTAAACTTTTTTTGTAATAATAAAACTGAAAAGTGGGACGTGCAAAATTATTCGGCCCCCTTGCATTAATACTTTGTTGCGCCATCTTTTGCTGCGATTACAGCTGCGGTCTCTTGGGGTATGTCTCTATCAGTTTTACACATCTAGAGACTGAAATTCTTGCCCACTCTTCCTTGCAAAACAGCTGGAGCTCTTTGTGGTTGGATGGAGAGCGTTTGTGAACAGCAGTTTTCAGCTCTTTCCACATATTCTCAATTGGATTCAGGTCTGGACTTTGACTTGGCCATTCTAAGACCTGGATACCTTTATTTTTGAACCATTCCATTGTAGATTTTGCTTTATGTTTGGGATCATTGCCTTGTTGGAAGATAAATCTCCGTCCTAGTCTCAGGTCTTTTGCAGACTCCAACAGGTTTTCATCCAGAATGGTCCTGTATTTGGCTCCATCCATCTTCCCATCAATTTTAACCATCTTCCCTGTCCCTGCTGATGAAAAGCAGGCCCAAACCATGATGCTGCCACCACCATGTCTGACAGTGGGGATGGTGTGTTCAGGGTGATGAGCTGTGTTGATTTTACGCCAAACATATTGTTTTGCATTGTTTCCAAAAAGTTTGATTTTGGTTTCATCTGACCAGAGCACCTTCTTCCACATGTTTGGTGTGTCTGCCAGGTGGCTTGTGGCAAACTGTAAACCAGACTTTTTATGGGTATCTTTGAGAAATGGCTTTCTTCTTGCCACTCTTCCATAAAGGGTAGATTTGTGAAGTGTTGGACTGATTGTTGTCCTATGGACAGACTCTGCCACCTCAGCTGTAGATCTCTGCAGTTCATCCAGAGTGATCATGGGCCTCTTGGCTGCATCTCTGATCAGTCTTCTCCTTGTTTGAGATGAAAGTTTAGAGGGACGGCCGGGTCTTGGTAGATTTGCAGTGGTTTGATACTCTTCCATTTCAATATGATCGCTTGCACAGTGCTCCTTGGGATGTTTAAAGCTTGGGAAATCTTTTGGTATCCAAATCCGGCTTTAAACTTCTCCACAACAGTATCACGGACCTGCCTGGTGTGTTCCTTGGTCTTCATGATGCAGAACCCTGAGACTATCACAGAGCAGGTGCACTTATACGGAGACTGGATTCTATTCATCTTCATCAGTCATTTAGGACAACATTGGATCATTCAGAGATCCTCAATGAACTTCTGGAGTGAGTTTTCTGAACTGAAAGTAAATGGGCTGAATAATTTTGCACGCCCCACTTTTCAGTTTTATTATTACAAAAAAAGTTTAAATGATCCAATAAATTTCGTTCCACTTTACAATTGTGACCCACTTGTTGTTGATTCTTCACCAAAAATGTAAAATGTTATATCTTTTTGTTTGAAGCCTGAAATGTGGCAAAAGGTTGAAAAGTTCCAGGGGGCCGAATACTTTCGCAAGACACTGTATCGCCTATGCAGCCGGTTCAGCTGCACAGGGGCCCAGCGTGTGAGGGGGGCCCACTCATACTAGCGAGCGCTTCTGGAAGCACTCGCTAGTATGCAAGAGCCGGTGGAGAGAAGTGCTTACTAACCCCTCCACTTCCTCCCTGGTCTCCTCCAGTCTGACGGCGTACAGCGCGCACTATGACCTGACGCTGTACGCAGTCAGGTCACGTGACTGTGCAGCGCGGTCTGTTGGAGATGAGCAGGGCAGTGACTCACCCCGGCGGACATGGAGAGCAGCAGAGCAAGAGAGGTAAGTTTTATTTATTTATTTTTAGTCTGATCTGAGGTCTGATGGGGGTGTGTCGGTTACACACACCATGGATATAGGGGGACTGAATGAGCAAATTGGGGGGCCGCAAGTGACATATGGGGGCCTGAATAAATAAAATAAATAAATAATTAACAACTGATAGTGGGGGGAGGGAGGGGGGTCCTGAGCAAGTGAAATATGTGGGGGGTCCTGAGCAACTAATATATGGGGGGCCTTAATGAGCATATTGTAGGGGGGTTCTTGAGAAACTGACATATAGGGTGAGGGGGACCTGAATAAATAAATAATTAACAACTGATATTAGGTTGGGGTGTCTTCCTGAGCAACTGGTGGGGGTTCTGAATGAGCATATACGAGGGGGGTCTTGAGCAACTTACATATAGGGGGTGGCTGAATAAACAACTGATATTAGTGGGGTGGGCCTCCTGAACAACTGATCTGGGTGGAGGTCCTGAGCAAGTGACACATTTTTTTTGGGGGGGAGTCCTGAGCAAGCGACATATGGGGGGGGCCTGAATGAACATATGGGGGGTCCTGAGCAACTGACATATGGAGGGGGGGCCCAGGCACATTCTTTGCACAGGGGCCCACTGCTGTCTGTGTCTGCCCCTGATTCCTATAATGCTGTTAGTTTGGGTCATTAGACCAGCAGTCGGGCCAAGTTGCGCATCCAGACAAAAAACAACCTCAAGGAAGTTCATCAGGAACTGTACTAACTGTATTAAGACAAATGTTGCAGATTGTTCACATTAGAGTGTATGAATGGGATAGAGGGAGTTTTTGCAACTAATGCCTCATGGTTGCCAAGATCTCTGCTTGCTGTCATTCAATAGGAACTAGGGATGAGCGAACTTTTGAAAAGTTCGGTTCAGTTCGCTTCGGCGAACTTTCTTGAAGTTCGGATTCGTACGAACCGAACCTAAAACGAACCTTGCTATAACGGCTGAATAATTGCTTCTACAATAATGGGAGTCAGATAGGGTACAGTTTCGTTTATTTGCAGTTGCTATTACAATGAAAAAAGTGGAAAAAATCCAAGTGACTTCAACAACGGCGATGCAAAATCTACGCATATTTTAGAATCTACACTAATGCGTACGCTAATGCGAACATTCCCGCACAAATAACGAACATACAGTCTAGCGTTGTCAAAGGTACGCTACTTAACTAAATGAATATGTACGCATTAGCGTACGCATGCACTGCGTCCGCAAACATTCCTACACAAGTAACGAACATACAGTCTAGCGTTGTCAAAGGTACGCTACTTAACTGAATATGTACGCATTAGCGTACTCATATACTGCGTCTGCGAACATTCCTACTCAAGTAACGAACATACAGTGTAGCGTTGTTAAAAGTACGCTACTTAATGGAATACGTACGCATTAGCGTACATTCTCAATAAATATGCGTATATTTTGCGTCGCCGTTATTTTAACCAGATTCGTTACGAACTTTGTCAAAATTCGGTTCGGTGACGAACCGAACTTTTGGGAAAGTTCGTAACGAATCTGGTTCGTTACGGTTCGGTTCGCTCATCCCTAATAGGAACCTTCATTGTTTACTTTCGGAGGATTAAAATCTGCCTTGTTTATGTAACCAACATACGGGTACTCGGCTCATTAGAATCACAGGACTGATATCCTGCAACATGTTGTCAAACTATTCCTGAACAATTTTAACAGTTTTACCGGGTATCTTATCCTGCTGAAAGATCACTGACATAAGGGAATACAGTTGTCATGAAGAGTGTACTTGGTCAGTCTAATGTTTAGGTCGGTGGAACATGTCATATCCACATAAATGCCAGAACCCAAAATATTCCAGACACACATTACCTAGTGCATCACATTGTCTCTGCCGGCTTGTTTTCCTCCATACAGCATCCTGGTGCCACCTCTTCTCCAGGTAAGTGACACACACAAACATGGCCATCCAAATGATGTAAGATAAAATGTGACCGCCTTCTTCCTTTACTCCATGGTCCAATTTTGATGCTCATGAGTCTATAGTAAGTGATTCCGGTGGTGGATAACAGTCAGCATGGGCATTCTGACTGGTTTGCAGCTACACCGTAAGTTGCAATATCCTGTGTGTCCTGACACCTTTCTGTCTTAGCTAGCAGTAACATTTTTAGCAAGTTGTGTTACCGTAGCTTCTCTGTGGGATCGGCCCAGACGAGCTAGACTTCACTCTTCAGGAACATCAATGAGCCTTGACACCCATGACCTTGTCGTCAGATTCCATGACCCTGTCTTTCCTTGGATATTAACCAGTGTATACTGGTAAAGTCCAACAAGACCTGCCATTTTGGAGAAGCTCTGATCCAGTCGTCTAATCATAACCATAACATTTTCCGTGGTGTACGGTATCTTCTATGGAGACAGACTACACAACTGCTAGGGAACTCCTCCTTCTATTCCAACATGAAAACATTGCATTTTTATGCAGCCCCACTAGGAGAGGCTCAGTGCAAAATGATTACTACAGCTTTCGTTAACTGTAACTATATAAATTCCTATATACTGAGCTCCCTCTAGTGGTGGATGGAGGAAGACAGTTTTGTAATATGTTATGTGGAAGGAAGCAGTGGTTTAGAGCTGCTTTATGGGAAAATGTATTAGTGTAGTGTATTTCAGTTGTTGGGTGTAAATACATTAAGAAATATGGTATTCAGACTGAACTCCATATTTTAGAAGCACCTGTTCCACATTTATCCACATACAGTACTGTAAATACTGTAAAAAAGATTTAAGCAAGAATATAAAAAAGGTTGTAAAGTAAGAATGCTTAGTAAAATAGTATTAATAGCTTACTTTTATTGCTTAACAATATGCAACGTGAATGAACAAAAGAGAAAGCAAAATCACATCAGTATTTGGGGTGACCTCCCATTGCCTTTAAGACAGCATTAGTTCCTCTAGGTACACTAGCACACAGTTTTTGAAGGAACTCGGCAGAGAGGTTGCTCCAAACATCTTGGAGAACTAAGCACAGATATTCTATGAATGTAGGCTTGCTCAAATCCTTTGGTCACCTCACGTAATCCTAGACAGACTAGATGATGTTGAGATCAGGGCTCTGTGTATCATCACTTCCAGGACTCCATGTTCTCCTTTATGCTGAAGGTAGGTCTTAATCACATCAGCTGTATCTGTGGATATCTAAGGATTTGTGTACACTCTTGTTCAGATCCTTATGCATGATCATTTTTCCTGCTTCCAATACATGAACTTCTAGAAATAGCATTTCACTTACTGTCTAATATATCCCAACAAAGATGATCCAGGACTGTTGAGCAGCTAGAATCCTACATCAGACAACATTCCTCTTCCAAAACTGTAGCAATTAGTCTCCTCACTTCCCAGACATTAACATTAAGAGGGGATGCTATTCAATGGTAGACATGGCTCTGTCCCAACTTTTTTGAGCTGTGTTGCTGCCATTAAGTTCTTGTAAAATGTCTCACGTTCAATATCTGATATGTGTTCTATGATCTATTGTAAACACAATATGGGTCTATGAGATTTGCAAATCATTGCATTCTGTTTTTATTTACATTTTACACAGCGTCCCAATTTTTTGTAAAATTAGGGTTTTATATTAGTGATGAGCAAACTGGGTTTGGAAAGCTGTGTCCGAACCCAGTCCGTTCATGTTCATAAGTCATATTGCTAACAAATCCTTAGCTCTGTACTTGTAAATGATGTATGGCCGCCAATGAGGCTCTTTCAAGATGGCGAAGGGTAGCGTAAGACTACTGTAGTCTTGCACATGCACCACTACTGTAAGTACCGGCACATGCATTAATTTTTTACATTACCAATACGAATCCAGGTTCATTAAAAATTGTGGAGCGCATCAATGAACCTGCATTCAGATTTGTAATGTAAAACATTAATGCATGTGCTGCTACTTACAGTAACGACACATGCATGAGACTACTGTAATCTTGTGTCATCTTGGAAGAACCTCATCGGAGGCCATACATTATATGCAAGTACGGAGCAAAGGATTCGTTAGCAATATGTACATGAATGATCCGGGTTCAGACACAGCAGGCCGAACCCAGTTCGCTCATCGCTAATTTTATTTTTTTACTAAAACTTGTTTTAACATATATACTTTTACAATTTATTATTCTCACAAGGGGTTTTTGAATCTGATCTGAATCTGATCATTTCTATAATACACTGTACTACTTTATGTAGTACAGTGCATTATACTGTCTATACGATACTGACAGGCATTATCAGGCTACCCCTCTGGCACAGCCTGATAGGCATAAACTGTAGGCAGATCTAGGAAGGAAGGAAGATTTTTCATTAGGCCCCTGGCTGCCATAGTAAGACATTATCACCCTGTGATCTCATCCACATCAGTGTTGATGCCTAAGAGAGGGAGATCCCCTGCTTTAAACATCTTGGATGTGGAGGTCGCTATTGGCCACAGCATCTAAGGGGTTAAATGGCCCGGATCCATACTTCTTAGAGTGGGCCATAGTGATAAAAATAGAAACAAAATATTCAAAACATCTCAATTTATTCAGGGGGACAGAAATATATGCATGCTATAAGTGATGTCATTAATCTCTGTCTGAGGAATGTTCTGAAACACTGAATACACTTGGGCATGCAAATCATCAAGATCTGCTGCTGGAAGCTCTCTTTAGAATTGTCGAAAAATGATTTCTCTTAGGAACAAGGAAGGGAAACAAGTCTGGAGATGCTGCAGGCCATGATAGCACGTTTAGGTCATGCAGGCTGCTCCTAATAGCACGAACGACCTGTAGTCTGGCATTGTCCTGTTTAAAAATGGCTCCAGGGACATTTTGGAGAAATGGCATACCCCTGGTTCCATGACCAAATGAATTTAACCCCAAGCTTTTAGTGTTCCTGAAATGAAGGCTAGATTGGTCTGACTACTCTATGTTATGCCATCCCACACCATAATTCCAGTATTAAGACCAGCGTGATGCTACCTTGTGAAGGTCTCTCCAGGCCAATCTTCAGCTATCATTGCATCAAAGTAGGAGACAGAAGACAGACCTCCATTCCAGCCTCCACTGCTATGCACCATGATAGCCTTTGAGAGCAGTGGCAAGAGGTCAATGGAACACCTGTAGCTGGACATCTGGCTTGAATCCCAAAGCAAACGCCTTCTGATGGATTGTGTAGATTCTATTTTTTTTACCCTAGGTTTGGGATGTGACATCCAATTTCACTTCCAGTACAGAATGGATCACTACACGCCATATTTGTAATCAGATAATCCGTCCAGGGAGAAGTTCACCTATGTGTATCTTTTGCTGTCATTCCAGTTCGCTATTGTTTTCCTAACCTCCGGAGCGTGCAACGCTGAACAGCGCTGACATCTCAGCCTAGGCGTGTACCGATCTGCCAGAGTGATAAACCAAGGTCTCTCAGTTCAATGATTCCATCCCTCTCACTTTGTGACAAATATCGATAACTGGCAGGTCAACAAACAGAAGCCATTGTACAATCATCCCACATGGCTTAAACTGATTTTTAAAGTTTCATGTGGCTAAAAAACTTTGCTTTCAATCTGGGTTTTAAGCCCCTCCCACATGCCACAGATTGGAGCTAGGTGCTTGAAAATGTGATGATCTGCAGATCTTAGTGATGCCTGCTACTTCCTTGATTTGCATAGCCTTATGGCTTGTCCTTTTTGGTGTTACAATTTTGATATTGAGAAGTGTATATATGTATATATACAGTATATATATATATATATATATATATATATATATAGATATATATATATATATACTGTATATATACACACATATCTTTTATCTTAGTTCATCTGGATACAGCAGCAACACAGACGTGGACAGGATTTCTCTGTGCTCTTGGCTGCGGCTGATGAAGAATGTGCAGGGTATGCTCCTCATACATTATTTGCACTATAGATGGCAGCAGGGTCTCAGAGCTTAGAGCAGAGATAAACTGATTGCTGGATCACCAGCAGGTGTTTTCAGGATTCCTTGATAATGCCGTAGCTTCCAGAGAATACAAACGGCAGGGCTAGTGGATATGTGCTATGAAAATCCAATCAGCTTCCTGTGATAGATTATACTCATGTCTTTCCCTTGATTTTCATTATCAGCTAACTACTCAGCTAAGTGCCATTCATCTGTGTGCAATAACCTATCCGAAGTCTGGACGGCTGATAGCACAGAAAATGTGCTGAATCTACATGAATACTGCCCAGTCCTAGGGTGGAAACTGAAAAGGCCTGGATATTACCATACCATTATAAGTAATGAAATATGACGTAGGATAACAATACTAATCTTATGATGCTATACACTAATCAGCAATAGAATTACCAAATAAAGCAGTGCTGGATTGCAATTCTAGATTGCGATTTTAGGGTCATGGAAACTTGCAAGTCATACTACAACCCCATTCAATGGTGTGACTACTACACAGCGATCTTTGGTCACGTGACTGATGGCATGACCAAGATCGCCATGTATCCACAGCTACAGATGAGTGAATCTATTCGTTGATTTGTTGATTCATATCAAATTTTGGAATATTAGGTGATTCGCTCCGTTAAGATTCGAAAATGTTCCTTAGGCTTTCTACGCATTCGCTACATACTTATCCGATAAGTTGTACACTAATGCTATGTATAAGTTAGTCTATACGCTGTTGCATACGAATTCAAGTAATTAGCGAACATTTCTGTTAGTTCGTTATTCGTGCGCAAAAGCCCAGGAAGAAAGCGGTCACCTGACCTAGTGGGCAGGGCTTGCTCTGATTGGCTCAGGCTCGGTAAGCCAGTGATGCATCACTTGAAATTGGGGTGTAATTGTTCAGGGAATCCATATTACAGATCAGGGATACTGCAGGGCAAGTGCAAGGCAAGTGCAGGGCCAGTGCAGGGCTATTAATTAATCAGGCAGGGAGAGAGAGACAGGGAGAGAGATAGGGAGAGAAACAGGGAGAGAGACAGGGACAAAAGACCAGCTGCAGGGACACAGAGTGAAGTGAAAAATGTCTGGAATGGATAAGCAAAAGAGGTCCAGTTCCAGCCAGACCTCGAGCTCTAAAAAAGGAGAAGGTGGCACAGGGCAGCAGTGGCAAAGGACCTGTAGCCGGAGCTTCTACTTGTAGTATTCGCAATACTTGGCCGGTGCTCCACCGGGCTCACCCACCATGGCGCAAAATTGTAGTGGAGGAGAAAGTGGATGACATAGTGGAGTAGATGGCATGCTCATCTCAGTCTCAGCCGGATGATCTGCTGTCATCTGCTGATACAGTATCCATATGTAGCCAGGGGTCTCCATCAAAGCCCGTCATTTTCGTACGCAATTTGTACACTCATGCGTATGTGTTCAAAGAAGTTTCGCACCTTTTAAAACTGAACGTTCGTTAGTAGTGCACGAATGTTCGCTAAACGTCACATAATAACGTATATTTTGTATGCAGATCCAATGAATATATTCGCTGAATATACGAATCTTATGAAAAGTTCGACGAATGTTCGGCGAATAAAATTTTGAATGATTCGCTCATCTCTATCCACAGCCTAAGAGCCTAATAGGCCCTATTGACAAATGCTAACTTTGCACCCCTTATAGTTGCGCCTCTGACTCAATTTTTTACAGCTGTACTGAAACAAACTTGAATTGGCAAATAACGTTACAGGGTATGTTCACATTCTGACGATTTGCAGAATTGTCTGTGAGGGTAGGTTCATAAAGAGCTTGGCAGATTTTCCTTCAGGTTTTTCAGTCAAAACCAGAAGTGGATCCAACAAGAAGGAGAAATGCAGTACCCCAGAACAGGGGCCCTGCAAATTATAAATTTGGTATACTTTATATGTATTCTCAAAATTTGTCTACAGGTGGCACTGTTTAGTTATTTGTGCCCTAAGTCAGCAGAGGGAACTAGCTTTCCCCTCTGAGGGAGGAGCTTTCTACTTAATATTGCATCAGTCATTTGAGTTTAGCTCTACCTGCTAAGGACAGATGCTAGTTTGTTTGCCTATATTCAGCTATTAGGAACAGGCTGCACTGTGACTCGTGTGAACGTTTTACATGGGTTGAGGAGCAGGACTCCTATGAATGTTAATTACCTTGAATGATATTTGCTCCATGTAAAGGTGCCAGCAATCATTTCAGCAAAAGCTTGTTAGCATCTTTCATGGTCTTTAGTCGGCTGTACATCGCCCTGTGCTGCTGGCAAACATGATCCTACTTGGGAATGAATGATCACAGTAGTGATTGTTTATCCCCATACAGAGCGCATGATTGTTTTAAGTAGAAATGCAGCTGAACAAACGGCTCATTCCTGATCACTGCCCAGAGTATGTGCCCATGTAAATGGGCCCTAAAGCCCATTTGCTTATCATATGTGTGGCACTAAATTAATAATCCCCTTTGCTCACCGGTAATGAGCAAAGTTTGGTCCGACGAACCAAACTCTTTTCAGGTTAGTTTCGGACAAATCCAATAATACGGCTAGTAGCACTATTTTAGTGCACATGTCAGCATGAAAAAAACACTAGGGATGCAGAAGAAGGGATCTTACTTGACCATGAGAGGAAGTGGGGGTCGAAGGGCTTGCCCTGATTGGCTCCCAGGCTGACAGACAGCTTGGATGAGCCAATCAATGTTGCAGCAGGCACGGAGGTGCCCTAGCAGCATGAGCAGAACGCCATCCTGTGCTGGGCTGTGAGAGAGAGTGGTAAGGTGTTAAGGTGTCTGGAAAAACAATCTTAGGGCATCAGGGACAGTCAGAAATCACTCAAGCTTATATTCTTTTGCCAGGGACAGTGAAGGGAAGGGCTAGGATTACACAGAACTGTGTGAGTAGAATAGCTCATTTGCAACCTCAACGCGCCCTACAACAGATAGTCAAGAGAGACTCCATGTTGATGAATAGTGCAAGAGCCCTCATTGTTTGGGCTACCCTGAGGAGGCTGGTGACCCCATGCATACCTGTGTTGATGTTGGTGGTAATAGTGCCACCTATACCCACGTAATTGTCTGTAGGGGCAGTGATAGTGGTAGTCGGGGAAAACGCAGGGGAGGGGGGCCCAGAAGCCCATTACAATATCTCACAGTCTGATCGGCAGGGAGGGTGAGGACTCGGATGATGACGGTGACACCGGCCAAGACACCCCAACTGTCTCATTGGGGGGCGGAGGTGGAAAGAACTGGATCCTTGGGCACGCTGCCCAGAATGGTGACCTGTTTGCTCGCTTGCTTACGCAGTGACAGGTGTATCTCTTTTTTTCAGCACTGCTAGGGTTAATATTTATTTGCTCTCTGAGCTGCTGCATGGCTGTGTCCAATTCCTAATCAGCTGCTTTTATACTGTATATACCTGGCTGTTTCCTTTAGTCCTGGCCTATGCAATTGGTCTCTACAGATCTTGCTAGGTCGTTCTAGCTTGCTAGAGCCTATAAAAGAGCTATTATCTATTTGTCTATTTGGTTCCTGGTTCTTGAACTGTGCCTGTTTACTGTGCTGATCCTGTGCCACCTGCGCTACCCTTTGGATTGTTTCAGGGATTCACATGAACTCTGCCAGCCTTGATCTCTGCCTGTTTCCTGACTTTGTGTACTGCCTGTTCCCTCTGTGCTACATACCGGTGTCTCTGATCACTGTGTGTCAGCAACCAACCACACCAGGGCTATTTCAAGAGGTAGCAGCCTCGTGGTTTCCCTGCAGAAAAGTCCAGATCCCTGTTTAGGGGTAAAAATTGGAACATCAGAGGGCTGGAAGGATAATGCCCTTAGGTTTAGCCCAAAGTTAAACCATTTTGTTACAACAGTGGTTCCACAACCATTGTCCATAACAGTTTGCTCATGCTATGGATCCTGCTAACCTCAAATGACCTTACCTGAAGTATTCCAGGAGCTGGTCAACAGTGTATCCATCACAAGCTACTACTGGATTTATTGCATGACATGTCCACCTGCCTGGATGCTTTGTTGCCAAATCTACAACTCCACGTCCGTCTCAAGTCTTGCTGCTGAATGATCTGATCTATGTCTGTGTCTACCTCCATTCAATGATGGAGATCCCAAGCTATCTTCTGGCTGCCATTGCCAAGGTTATCACTCACAACACTACTGGCCTCCATTAAATTCAAAGAATGCTAGTTTCACAAGAATACTGAACCCACGCTGTATTATACCTCTTTTGGTGCCACAATGGCCTCCATTAAATTCAGGGAATGAATACAATTCAGTACTCTGTCTTCTGAGATGATATGGAAGAATGAAGTTTTAGTGGCAACATATTAAGGATGAGCTGGCAGGTCATGATGTCCTGGCTACCCTGGAGGGTTTCATTTCTCATGCTAGAAAAAAAGGGATACAAATGAATTCTTAACTGATGCCACCAGATGTAAGGCAGCTATCCTATAAGTCAATGTTTGACTTTTTAATAGGCCTTGAAAGATGACTCAGATATTAAATAAGCCAGTGTCTTATCTGCAGACAGCTTTTTCAGGATGATTGTCCCTCATCAGTACAGAGCAGAAAGTACTGGCTTAACTGGGTGAGAGGCGTGAGGAGACTTATAGGCCATACATGCTACTAAAGGGTGAAACATTGAATTATAGGATAACTGCCTTACATCTGGTGGCATTAGAGGCAGAGCTTGTTAAGAGCTAATTTGTATCCCTTTCCTCACAGAATTCCAGAGGAGCATGTATGGCCTATAAGACTCCTCACACAGACTTAGGCCCCATTCAGATGGCTGTATTATCGCACGATCGGAACACATGCCGGGCGGCCCCATTCAAAATGCCTTTACTTGTTCGCACGCATGGACAAGTATAGGACATGCTTCATATGGAGCCGCGGCACGGAGTTAGCTCTGTGTGGCGGCTCCCCGCGCGCCATAGAGATGAATGGGGGCGCATCTATTCCGCAATATTGCGGGATAGATACGGCCCAATTCATTCGGTCGTGTGAATGGGGCCTAAGGAACTCTCTCCCCAAGGAGACACAGTACCCCCCAAATCTCTCTTGCTACCCGCATTGATCTCCATTTGCAGGAATGTGCTGAGGAAGCAGTCCATGACAGGAGATATCGTCAGTTAGTGCCTTCTTTTCAGAGACCTCTGATTCTTCCTTCTCCTTCTTCTTTACCTGTACCATAACCCATGCAAGTGGATAGATAGACTCAAGTTGTCTAAAGAGGACCATCTGCATAGGCGTTCCAACAATGTATGTCTATATTGTGGTGCCAGGGGACACTGTGTCTGCACTTGTCCTCATAAGACTGTACTTCTGAGCTTTGGGGCCATAGAAGAGACCCTACATAAAGACCAGCTCTCTCCATTGTTAACGTTACCAGTATCTTTGTCTTATGTTGGTACGCAGTTTAAAGTTCAAGCTTTCCTAGACTCTCGCTCGGCAGAAAGCTGCCTTCATCAGGCCTTGGTGAACCAGTACCGTATTACTATCCACCGAATGGAAAAGCTCTTGGTGGTGACCTGCATCAATGGAAAGGTTCTCTCTGAGACAATCCAGTATGTCACTGTGCCCTTGGAGCTTCAGGTGGAAGCACTCCATTTGGAGAATATTTCCCTGTATGTTCTGCTAGTGCCTACCTGTCCATTTCTGCTCGGACTGCCTTGCCTTGACTCTATCTACAGTCTGGTTCTCGGCTGAACTCTGGGCAGATTATTCATTGGGGTTATGCCTGACTACTGTGCAGCCTGTCCGGAAGCCCCCTGTATCTGAAAGATCTGCAAGATCTGCCCTCTGCATATGTCTGTTGTCCTATTGACCTAGTGGCGAGTATCACTCCACCCTAGGATTGAGTCTACTATATGTCTGTACCTGAAAACCAAGCCAAGTCTGTAGTGTATAGGGGATTCTTTGTGAATACCTGGGGACAGCAAGGATAACACCCACTGGACTACCCCAAAGGACACATTACTAATCCACCTGTAAGCAGGTAATTTCTGCACATATCTGAACAGAGTGAGGCTTAATAAGGGCGAGCATAAGCCCACTGGTATATCCCAGCATGGCCTCAGTTTTCATACAGAAACAAAGAGAAAAACTTGTGGCATGCCTGATAATTAATATTTCTCTACCTATGGCACACCATGTCTGTATTGCAGCATTCAGATGCTAAAGAGCCAGCACCCACATCCCTCATGCACTACTTAACTGGCATTGTGCCTATATTTCTTCCTTGCGTATGAGCCCTAACACACTGTCACACATATGGTACAGCATGTACTGTACAGTATGCTGCCCTAACCACTACTGCACAACATATCTAAATATAAATAGGGTTTTGTAGAACAGGCTGCAAATACAGGTATGAGCCTATCTGCATACATCAAAATATTGTGTGTAATGTGTTTGTGTATAGTATGCATATGTGTGAGCACAAAATATGTGTGAGTGTGCGCAGTGTGTTTATAGTGTGTGTGCGCACTGTACTGTGCAGTGTTTTATGTACGTTATGTGTGGTGCACTGTGTGTATATACAGTGTGTGTTTGTGTGCACAGTCCATGTGTGTGCACAATGTGTGTGTGTAAAGTGTGTGCATGTAGACAATGTGTGTATATAGTGTGTGTGCACACCGTACGCGTGCAGTGTTTTTATGTATTGTACATTGTATGTGTATAGTATGTACGTAGTACGTGTGTACAATGTGTATATACAGTGTGTGTGCACAGTGTGTAGACATGCACAATGTCTGTGTGTACAGTGTGTGCATGTGGGCAATGTGTGTATACAGTATGCCTGTGCACAGTGTATGTGCGTGTGCGTTTATAGTGTGTGTGCACATTGTATACGTGCAGTGTTTTTATGTACAGTACATTATGCACACCGTTCAAAAGTTTGGGGTTACCCAGACAATTTTGTGTTTTCCAACTCACACTTTTATTTATCAAATGAGTTGCAAAATGAGTAGAAAATATAGTCAAGACATTGACAAGGTTAGTAATAATGATTTTTATTTACAATAATAATTTTCTCCTTCAAACTTTGCTTTCGTCAAAGAATGATCCATTTGCATGAATTCTAGCATTGCAGACCTTTGTCATTCTAGCTGTTAATTTGCTGAGGTAATCTGGAGAAATTTCACCCCATGCTTCCAGAAGCCCCTCCCAAAAGTTGGATTGGCTTGATGGGCACTTTTAGCGTACCATACGGTCAAGCTGCTCCCACAACAGCTCAATGGGGTTGAGATCTGGTGACTGCGCTGGCCACTCCATTACAGATAGAATACCAGCTGCCTGCTTCTTCCCTAAATAGTTCTTGCATAATTTGGAGCTGTGCTTTGGGTCATTGTCCTGTTGTAGGAGGAAATTGGCTCCAATCAAGCGCTGTCCACAGGGTATGGCATGGTGTTGCATAATGGAGCAATAGCCTTCCTTATTCAAAATCCCTTTTACCTTGTACAAATCTCCCACTTTGCCAGCACCAAAGCAACCCCAGACCATCACATTACCTCCACCATGCTTGGCAGATGGCGTCAGGCACTCTTCCAGCATCTGTTCAGTTGTTCTGCGTCTTACAAATGTTCTTCTGTGTGATCCAAACACCTCAAACTTCGATTCGTCTGTCCATAACGCTTTTTTCCAATCTTCCTCTGTCCAATGTCTGTGTTCTTTTGTCCATATTAATCTTTTCCTTTTATTAGCCAGTCTCAGATATGGCTTTTTCTTTGCCACTCTGCCCTGAAGGCCAGCATCCCGGAGTCGCCTCTTCACTGTAGACGTTGACACTGGCGAGGACCTGTGAGGCGTCTATTTCTCAAACTATAATGTACTTGTCTTGTTGCTTAGTTGTGCGGTGGGGCCTCCCACTTCTCTTTCTACTCTGGTTAGTGCCTGTTTGTGCTGTCCTCTGAAGGAAGTAGTACACACCGTTGTAGGAAATCTTCTGTTTCTTGGCAATTTCTCGCATGGAATAGCCTTCATTTCTAAGAACAAGAATAGACTGTTGAATTTCACATGAAAGTTCTCTTTTTCTGGCCATTTTGAGAGTTTGATCGAACCCACAAATGTAATGCTCCAGATTCTCAACTAGCTCAAAGGAAGGTCAGTTTTATAGCTTCTCTAACCAGTTGTGCTAACATACTTGCACAAGGGTTTTCAAGGGTTTTCTAAACATCCATTAGCCTTCTCACACAGTTAGCAAACACAATGTACAATTAGAAAACTGGAGTGATGGTTGCTGGAAATGGGCCTCTATACACCTACAGTATGTAGATATTGAATTAAAAACCAGACGTTTGCACATAGAATAGTCATTTACCACATTAACAATGAATAGAATGTATTTCTGATTAATTTAATGTTATCTTCATTGAAAAAAACTGTGCTTTTCTTTCAAAAATAAGGAAATTTGTGACCCTAAACTTTTGAACGGTAGTGTATGTATACAGTATGTGTGTGCACAATATATATATACCATGTGTGTTTGTGTGTACAGTGCATGTGTGTGCACAATGTATGTGTGTGTACAGTGTGTGCATGTGGACCATGTGTGTATATAGTGTGTGTGCATAGTGTGTTTGTACAGTATTTGTGTGCACAATGTGTTTATAGTGTGTGTGTACACTGTACATGTGCAGTGTTTTTATGTAAATTATGTGTGGTGCAAATTGTATGTGTATAGTATGTATACAGTATGTCTGTGCACAATGTGTATATACATTGGGTGCTTGTGTGCACAGTGTGTAGAAATGCACAATGTGTGTGGTGTGTGCACAGTGTGTGTTTATAGAGTATGTGTATACAGTATGTGTTCGCACAATGTGTGTATATTTATGCATATTGTGTGTGTGCAGTGTGTATCCATGTGTATCCATATATCTGTGTGTGCAGTGTGTATCCATGTGCACAATGTGCGTATATAAGCACGGTGTATGTGTAAGTCCTATTAATGAATTCATTCATCTTTTGGAATATATGGTCTTCTCAGGCTCTCTGTATTACTCCTTTACCTTGTCTATTACATTTATCTATATAATACTCTTTTTGGTTTCATTCATACCACAGCTTTTATATAACACTCCCTGGCCCATTAAACAGAATGCCTTTGGCGCTGCCTCATGCATTTTGTTCCCTTACATTTTGTTAAAGGGGCACGGGGGGAGGGGGGCTCTGTGTGCTTTTTAATGGGGCTTTTATCTATTTACTGCATGGAAAAATAAGACTGTTTTCCCAACGTTCAATAGCATGAACTAAATCAAGTTAAATGTGTATAGCACTGAGGTGCCAAATCTCTAACACCAGCGTGAAAATAACGAATAGAAAAATTCCTTCAGCCCAAAGGAAAGAAGAAAACAGGAACACAAGGAACACTGTGGATACAAGGTAATTAATCTGCGTCTTCTACCATGGGTGTTCTGAGTTCAAGTCACTCCTCGCACAGTGGCAAGAACTTCCAGAGCTTGGCAGAAATCTTTCTGTATGAAAAAAGTTTCATGGAAGAGGCAGAAATGTAGCTATAAGGGGTGCTGACGTAGCAGGTGAACCCAGGTCCTGGTGCCTGAGGGTGTCTGGAGACCTTCTACCCCAGGGTTCCTCAACTCCAGTCCTCAGGGCCCACCTGTCGGTCATGTTTTCAGGATTTCCTTTTTGTATTATATTTTTAGTATTGAGCAGGTGACATAATTAGTTTCAGTGCATCAGGACTTACCACAGGTATTTATTCTGTGGGATATTCTGAAATCATGACTGGTAGGTGGGCACTGAGGACTGTTCTACTACAAAAGAAGACTCCAATATTACCAATAGCACATATTAGGTCAGGGATATGATGGGCATTTTGTGGACATATTCTCTCTCTTTGCAGAATGGACACACAGGTGCAGAAAGTACATGGATCACTTGCCGACAATTACGCAAAATACTGATACCCTCTGTGTTGCATCTGCATTTTTTGCGGACCCGTTGACTTCAATCGGTCTGTGCTTCAAATTTTGGGCCAAGTATGAGACAAGTTCTGCCTTTTTGCAGACCGGACATGTTTATGCGAGTCCTCCATCTGCTTTCTGCATCTGTTTGTCCGGTCTGCAAAAAGGCAGAACTTGTCCTACACTTGGCTCAAAATTTGAAGCACGGACACATTGAAGTCAACGGGTCCACAAAAAATGCCAATGCAACACAGATTGTATACGTATTTTGCGGATCTGTATTTTGCAGATGTATGCATGATGTGTCACAGCCTGGCCACGGTCCTTAGTGACCTTGACTTGCAGCATCATAGACTCCTATGATGCTGTGAATTTGGGCCAGTTAAACCTGCAGCTGGGCCATGTCCTATCTGTTATAATATGGCAGTGATGGCTAACCTCGGCACTCCAGCTGTGGTGAAACTACGACTCCCAGCATGCTCCATTTATTTCTGTTGAGTTCTGAGAGCAGTCAAGCAAGGGGGGCATCTTGGGAGTTGTAGTTTTACCACAGCTGGAGTGCCAAGGTTAGCCATCACTGTAATATGGTATACGGTTCGGCACACGGACATGTCCACCCTTCTTTCTGGGCCTGTGGAAAAGGGAGGATTGTGCTGGTCCACATTGCCCATAAAGTTCGAAGCAGCATAGCAGGTTCCTCTGGTGTCCAGATGTATGACCCTGGTTATGATCTTTCATCATAGAAATACCAGATGCACAGATATTTTCTATATTATGATTGGATCCACATGGTTCATTGTCGTTCTTTCTGCAGGTAAAACATTGAAATCAGTGGTCATTCATAGTTTAAGGGAAGACTGTAATTCTCCAGAGCTGTCCTGAAAGTGGCTTTGAACGTAGAAGTGGAGAGGTTACTATGGAGGGCAGGCTCAGACTGGCCCAAAAGGGAATCCCCCAATGGGCACCTTAGAAAGGTGGGCCCCCAGTCAACCAGCAAAGCATCTGAAATAACCTATATCAATATAACAAAAACTGGGTAGACGATCCAGTTTATTATTATAGACTCATCAGAAGGTTAAGATGGTCTCTTGGAATAGAGGCAGGCCAACCACTATCTTCTCTTCCCTGGGACCCACCTTTTGAAGTTGTTGCAGAGACCCCCATAATCAATCATCTTGAAGCGTCTTGTTGCTGTCTGCCTCTGTGTGGGCAGGTAATATTTGCATGTCATTGTACAGTGGGCCCCCAGAATGAATTTTACTGGTGGGTCCTAGGTATCCCAGTCCGACACTGATGGAGGGACCTCATCAACTGGAATATTGGTCCTTTCTGGACCTATGTAAAGGGATTATCCAAAACTACCAGTAGTTATAGTAGTTTTAAAGGGGTTTTCTGGTTCAGTAGAATGAACGTTCTCATTGAGTACCCAATAAGCCAGATCTCTTGCTCTTAAAGGGGTTGTCCAACCCTTTAAAAGGATAGGCAATCAGTATCTGATCGGCGGAGGTCCGACACCCTGCACCCTTGCCAATCAGCTGTTCCGCTGTGGTTGCAGCGCTAGAAGTTGGCTCTGGAATTACACAGCTCAGTCCGTTGTGCAATGGACAGAGCTGGTTACTGCAGCGCTGCTCCCATTCACTTCAATGGACAGAGTTATGTAGTTCGGGAGCCTAATTCTGACACCGCAGGCATAGAAGACCATATGATCAGTGCAGATGCAAGGTGTCTATGCTATTCAAATAGACCATCACTTGTAAAGGACTGGACAACCCCTTTAAGGAACCAGCATGATCAAGCCATACACTTACGAGCTACCGATTTCAATAGGAACTTTCTATAGAAATTTCTCCTGTGGTGGCACTGCAAAAGAATTGAACATTGGTTAGCAGATTCCCCAAAACTGAGCACTGAAAGAGGACAACTAAGACTAAGGTCTAAGGGGGGCATTTATTAAACAGAAATATGCCTAAATTAAGTGTATTTCTGGTGAAGATTGCGGCGCTCACGCCAGGTCTAAATAGGAGGCGTGGGTGGCAAATGGGACAGGCTGGCCGTCTCTTCTCATTTACCATCTTCTACGTCTTTTTTAGGCATGGAAAATGGTCTAAATGTAACATAGCTCGGAATCTGTCCTACAATTAGAACTAGAGCTGGCGCCTCTACATAAATCCGGCGGATCCACCGGCAGCACAGAGGCTTGTTAAGACCGGCGTTTAAATTGCCCATCTTAATAAACGTGCCTCGAAATGTCTAGGGACAAATTTGAAAGACACACTGTAGATATGTTATCATGAACATGTAAATATACAGCATGCATGCCCATAACTGCCAGGGTAGCAGGCTAAACGGCTGCTGGGGCCCCCATAGCTATATGTGCAGTTAATGATGTATATGGGCAATGGAAGCTTTTATTGCTTTTTGCATTATTTCTGTGCGGATGACATCACTGATTCATTCTGTACATCACCATTATCATACCATCGTGATATCACTGTGAGCTTTACTGCTGTACTGTGACCTCATTGTGAACATTGGCTGCTTTAACTTTACTGTGCATGTTATACCCTGACATCACTGCAGGGGCGCACCCACAGGGGGGGTCCAGCGGGTCTGGACCCCCCCTAGAACGATAAAGAAATTTTTTTTTTTTAATGCTTCAGGGCCGCACCGCAATCGCGGCCCTGATCCTTACTGCGGGCGGCGGCAGGCGGCAGCGCTATGGAGGAGAGGGGAGAGAGGTTTTTCTCCTACCTCTCCTCTGCGCTGCTACAATCTTCTATCTCATTGGTGGAGAAGCAGAGGGCGGAAGCTGCTTCTCCACCAATGATTTCAAGCAGAGAGCCCGGCTGCAGAGCCCATGTGACTCTGCCAGTCCTTCCCCGAGTTCCCCCGGCCGGTCCCGCCATCACACCTCGCTCCAGCCGGCCCAGCACAGCCATCCAGCCGGCCAACCGACCTCCTGCTGGAGCAAGAAAAAATGATAAGTCTCACTCAGTCTGTGCCCCCCCCCCTGCCTTGTATTGTGCCCTCCCTGCCCTGTATTGTGCCCCCCTGCCTTGTATTGTGCCCCCCTGCCCTGTATTGTGCCCCCCCTGCCCTGTATTGTGCCCTCCCTGCCCTGTATTGTGCCCCCCGCCCTGTATTGTGCCCTCCCTGCCCTGTATTGTGCCCCCCCTGCCCTGTATTGTGCCCCCCCTGCCTTGTATTGTGCCCCCCTGCCTTGTATTGTGCCCCCCCTGCCCTGTATTGTGCCCCCCTGCCCTGTATTGTGCCCCCTGCCCTGTATTGTGCCCCCCCTGCCCTGTATTGTACCCCCCTGCCCTGTATTGTGCCCCCCTGCCCTGTATTATGCCCCCCCTGGCCTGTACCGTGCCCCCCTGGCCTGTACCATGCCCCCTGCCCTGTACCTTGCCCCCTGCCCTGTACCGTGCCCCCTGCCCTGTACCGTGCCCCCTGCCCTGTAACGTGCCTCCTTCCCTGTAACGTGCCTCCTTCCCTGTACCTTGCCCCCTGCCCTGTACCATGCTTTCTGCCCTGTACCTTGCCCCCTGCCCTGTACCGTGCCCTCCTGCCCTGTACCGTGCCCTCCTGCCCTGTACCGTGCCCCCTGGCCTGCACCGTGCCCCCCTGGCCTGTACCGTGCCTCCCTGTCCTCTACCGTGCCCCCTGCCCTGTACTGTGCCTCCTGCCCTGTACCATGCTTTCTGCCCTGTACTTTGCCTCCCTGTCCTGTACCGTGCCCCCTGCCCTGTACTGTGCCATTTCTTTACTGGCATTTGGCACTATATTGGCATAATTTGGGGGCACTATGGGGGCATCTGGTGGCTCTAAAGGGGCATTTTGTTTACTGGCACATTATAGGGGGCACGATAGAGGAGATTGGCACTATGGGGCATGTGGTGGCACTATAGGGGCCTCATTTGGGGGCATCTGGTGGCTCTAAAGAGTCACTTTTTTACTGCCACATTATGGGGGGGCACTATGGCATCTGGCACTAAGGGGTAATTTTTTTCTGTCACATTATGGGAGGTACTATAGGGCAGAGCAGCACTATAGGGGTATCATTTGCAGGCACTATGGGGGCATCTGGTGGCTCTAAAGGGGCATTATTTACTGGTAAATTATAGGGGGCACTATGGCATCTGGCACTAAGTGGGCAATTTTTACTGGCACGTTATGGGGGAGAGGAGCACTATAAGGGATGTGAAGGGCAGTAAGAAGGGGCATATTATGGGGAACACTATGGGGGAGAGGAGCACTATGAGGGCATTTACTGGGGCACTATATAGGGGTATTTTATACTGGTATACATTATGGGGACATTAGCTCAACTGTGGGCACTGTGAGCTTTACTACTACTGGGGGGCTATGGGGAACATGATGTCTAGTATGGGCACTATGGGGACATCATTACTACTAAGTGTGGTCTGGCAGATAATTATTTCTATTGGTGGGATTTTGGGGAGCACTGTTACTTTTGGGGGGCACCCTGGCATAATATCATTAGTGTAGGTGCAGTTATTTTTTAGAGCACTATGTGCCAATAACTGTTGTAGGGGGCACTATCTGTGTGGTAGTAGTATTTTCAGGGGACAGTTTCTGCAGTATAGTATTGGGGGAGCACAGCGGGCACAGTATTGGGGGTGGCAGGATGAGGTGTTCAGAAGATGTAAAGATGATGGAAATGTGGGAAACTAATGTCTGTTTGTATCTCTGCAGAGACAAGAGATGGCTGAAAAATCTTCATGGCGGTCTGGTCCAAATGGAGAAGATGAGGAAAGAGAACGTCTACAACAAAGGTGACATCACTGGATGTAAGAGGTATGGGGCGCTATGTAGGAGAGGAGATGCTCCGGCTCCTCCCTCTGCCATTTACAGAAGGATTCAGAGCTGGGTGAGGATGACCAAAGGGGGTCAGCAGGGCATAGGCAGGTGGCATATGGTGGGGGGGGATGCTCAGGCCTGGAGCAGGATCTGGGGAGGGAGGAGAGTGGAGGATCTTCCTGGCTGTGTGTAGCCTGCTGTTGCATATTGTATAATGTGAAGCAGGCAGTGCAGCCAGGACACGTCCTCCCCTCTCCATATGATGTATAGAACTGGGCCTCAACCATATTTCAGCTGTAGTGTATGTTGGGAGTGGCCTATTAGATATGGGAGGGGCTTATAATAATGGGCGGGGCCTATTTTTGCCACGGCGCGCTGCACGCGCCGCACTGCACGCACCGCACTTTACTCTTCCAATAGTATGTTTGATATATGGGCGTGTCACAAAAATAGCCCTGCCCACAAGATGCCACACCCCCTTTTCCTTTTCGGACCCCCCCTAGAAAAAATTCCTGGGTGCTCCCCTGCATCACTGTATCTATCTATCTATCTATCTATCTATCTACTTATATCAATTCTATATCTATATATCTGTCTGTTTGTCTATCCATCCATCATCCCAGTGCATTAGGAAAACCAACCTAATGATAAGCTAATCATGCTACCAAAGATGGTCATAGTGGTGTGGGTCCACATTCTAAGTTTTGCTGTGCGTCTCCATTGCTCCTTATTACGCCTCTGATGACAAGTTTAATCCACACAGCATAGCTTTCTACCATGCAAAATACAAAATAAAACATCTTAAAGTTTGATACATTGTTGCACAGCTAATTTCCTGCTCTGTGTTATCTATCATTCCTATTCTCAGCTGTAATCATTGTGCAAGCTCCACCATACAGCCCCACAAGCTCCCTCAGTAACGTCCTGCAAGGAAAGTGTCTACAGATGAGATGAGTATTGTGTTCGCAGGCTGTAAAGAGAGAGACTTGGAGGAGCAGCCCAGCTCTAGAAGGCAGCTGAGGAGGAGGCGGGTGGATGGAAGGAGGAGGAGGAGAAAGGAGGGAACATGCCTGTGGATTTTTTTTCTCCTCTTCTTTCTAAGAGCAATCAGCCTGTAAGGTGGGAGAGGAAGAGCAAGCAGCATTTGCAAAGGACAGCAAGGTACTGCTGACTGCTGATCCTCTCCAAACTAGCTGACCTAGACCCAGCTGCAGACTTGTGGAGGACAGGGGGTCTGGAAGATGCTTCTTCTTGTCTCTTCCCCGGTGATTGGAGACATCGACCCTGCTTGCAAGAAGCTCTGAAAAGGGGGGAAGGTGCATGAAATCCAGGGGGTAAGAGAGAAGGATCAAACAGACCATCCTCTGCCTTCAGTGCATGAGAAGTGTCCATCAATAAGTGAGAGGGCTGGGAGTGGTGGGACTCCTTCACTGAACTATTTCACAGCCTTTGACATCTGGGTGCCTGGAATACTCCTCTGTTTACTATGAGATGTGTGAGTTTAGCAAATGGGATTGCACCTAATTTTTAGCAGTGTCCAGATGTTTACTTATGCTTTACCCTCTCCTTGGCTCATCCAACAGTGTCAGAAGATCTTACCTTCTTGTAGCCTGGAGGTGTTATATTAAAAGTTTACTGAGGGGAAGAATTTCCAGCTGGAGTCTAATTGGTCTTCATTCATTGTATTCCTTTGACAGTTGCCACAGGGTAATATGTGAGCAGGGAAAAAGAGACATCCCAAGGAGTTCCTTCTAGCATTTGGATTGTGTCTAGACAAGTCTTATCTTCTGCACAATCCCCACTGATCCAGAGACAACCACTGTTGCCCTTGGTGTTTGGAGAACTTTCTTCACACACTTTCCTTTTGGATATAGCAGACCATCCCTAGAAGAAGGATTGTCCTCACCTAGGCACTTGGGTTCCCTTGGGAGTGGAAGAAGTTTTTCTCGGCATTATGGAAAGGATTAAGAAGACCAATTCAATATTTGGAGTTGTATTACTTTTCAAGTTGTTGGTTGATCACTATCAGTTGACAGCAGCAGAACTGGAGCAAGGTAAGAAGGAGACCTTATCTCATTGATATGTTTGGAGATAACAATGATGAGAAGGGGACCAGTCCTTAAGCTGAGTGTGAGTCTTTAGGAGGGTTGCCAAAAAATTCCAGTTGGGAAATCCTGGGACAAGACGAAAATGTACAATCCAGGAGACAAGAGGTTAAGCAACTGGTATGTAGGTTGTGAAGTCCAGACTTGGTTAAGGCTATTGTCAGCAATACAGTAGAAAATGGTGGTTCTGACTCCTGACCAATGTTGTATTGGTTGTAAGAGACAAGAATGAGGAATGTTGGCTGAGATTTTGCTGGCAGCTCTACAAACTGTTCTTGCTTTTTCATTTTTGTGTTAAGTACAGGACAAGTCAAGTCAGGCTGCTCTGAATGTCTCACCCTGAGAATGAAGAACATGCTAAGGCACCCCCCAATCTTCTATAGCCAGATATCTACCCATGGTACCCAACTATTATCATAATATACATTATATCATTGCATTATCATTTCCAATGCTAAGGGGTGAAGGGGTTAAACATTTCACAGCAGATAGGTGGTCAGCCTCACATATTGGACAGATGGTTAATAGAGACCTCTTGAGAGGGACAGCACTACTACTAGATATCGTCTGTATAGCACCAGCATATGCTGTAGTGGTGTACAGAGAGAAGAGCAGATCTGTCACTGTCCTCAGTGAGGCTGAGGAAGAAGATTACTTCCCATAGATTGGGCCAATTTCACAGGAGGCTGTTAACCCAAAAGTTTATGGAGGAAAGTGGCTCTTACAGGCTCCATATACTATAGATGTTACCCTATTGATGCAAGGCTACTCTACTATATCCATCCATCATTATAACTACCAGTATACTATAGTATAACTGTAACCTTAAAATTACTTCCTAGAGCAGGGTAGGCAACCTCCAGCACTCCAGCTGTTGTGAAACTACAACTCCCAGCATCCATACTGGCCCTGTTCTTCTATGAACTCTCATAGAAATGAATTTGGCATGCTGGGAATTGTAGTTTCACAACAGCTGGCATGCTGAAGGTTGCTGATGTCCTAGAGCCATCCCCATAGAGACTCTAAGTACATGTTGCCTATCTATCTGTCTATCTATCTAATACTATCTATCTATCTATCTATCTATCTATCTATCTATCTAATACTATCTATCTATCTATCTATCTATCTATCTAATACTATCTATCTATCTGATTATCTAATACTATCTATCTATTTATCTATATATCTAATACTATCTATCTATCTATCTATCTATCTATCTATCTATCTATCTATCTATCTAATACTATCTATCTAATATCTTTCTATGATCTGTCAATCTATCTAATGGTTCTATCTATCTATCTATCTATCTATCTATCTATCTATCTATCTATAGATTGTAAGCCCTTACTGGCAGGGTCTTTCCTCTTCTTGTAACTTGTCTTGTTCATGCTTATTGCATGTTTAGTATTGTGTATGTATACCCTTTTTCATATATACAGTGCCATGGAATGAATAATAATAATAATAATAATAATAATAATAATTAATAATAATAATAATAATAATAATAATAATAAATCTATTATCTATCTATCTCATATCTATTTATCTATCTATCTACAGTATCTTTCTACTATCTATCTATCTATCTATATCTATCTATCTATCTATCTATCTATCTATCTATCTATCTATCTATCCAATCTATCTATCTATCATCTTCTTTACATTTTGAACCTTATAAACATATCTGCATTTCCTATGCCATTGCCCAGAACTGTTGCTGAGTATTACATTCCTGCTGCCTGCCTACAGTATATGACGGTAGACCTGTTCTGTCCTTTGTTACTGCTGTAGGTTCCCTCATCTGCTTTTGGTTAATTGGTTGTTTGTCTCTGGCAGGTGACTTGGCCGGACCAGATCACTTTGCTCCCGTGTCTGTCCCCAGGCGCTCCATATATTGTACAGTCCCTGACTTGTATTAATTAACGACAAGCTCTGCGGGATTTGGATGTAATGGAGCACTAGCATTTAAAATGCCTCTAATTACCCTGATCTCATATGTCCCATCGTTGACTTTTACGGCTTACAATAACGTGCGTGTTGTCGAGGTTGAAGGTGTTTGGACATAAATAATTCCTCTATTAATCCTGGTAAATTAGATCTGAGGTGCTGAAGTCATTATCGAGGTCGCTTATGAGATAGGATCCCGTTGTCTATATTTATAGTCATCTGGACATGTTTGAATGTGGAGGGATTCTCATCACATTTCCATGGAGGATGCATGACATAAACAAAGTTTCTTCTATAAATTGCGCCTCTTTGATGTGTAAGTAGGAGACGTCCACTGTGTCATTGATTATTGACATCAAACACCCTTTAAATAAAATGTATTCATCCATATTTGTCCCTACGTTCCACTGCCAGTCCCATCTTTTGATGGCTTGTCCCAAGAAACTTCTTTCCCAGAGGACATAGTGTGATGATTGCCCTTATGTATCATGAGGGTACAGTATACGTGACACGATATAGGACACAGTATGAAACTCTATATGGCCATGCCGAGTATAAATCTGTGCCTGAAGGCTACATTGTGGTTGCATGGTTTATTGTGTTCATTTTTGAGTAGTCCCTGTTGCAGAGCTGATCTGGAAAGTACATCCAGATGTCATCTATGCTTCAGCTGATTCAATGCTTCAACAGCTCTGAACTTCACATCTACTCTCCGATATAGTAAATAAACCAATATACTGTGCTGGGGAAATGGAATATTTAAAGGCCTTTTAGTATAATTGGTTTCAATGGCTTAGCTTTTAGAAGATTGCTGCTTTCCATCAGTGAATAGAACCATTCTTGTCTACATCTACAGGCTGGGAACAAAACAAACCTGACTTTTAAGTCCTGAGAATTTCATGCAATTGAATCGAGTCTAGGCAATCCTCTGTGAGCTGACCATTAAATATATTCCTACCAAGTATTAGTACGTCACCATTTTCAAGATTTCCGCATTCTGTAAGTGAGCGGGAACACTTGGCTGGGAACCAGTACAGACCTAAAAATTTCAGTAGCTGAGACCTTTCTATACAGTATTTGTATCTAGTCAAGGCAATCCTCTGTGAGCTAACATTTTACATATTTGCTTACCTAAAAGCAATTCATATCCATTTTCTCATTTATGTTTGCTGTCTGTGAATAGAACACACTTGGTTACATCTAACTTTCAGGAGAGACAAGAGTGTTTCACTGCTGATGTATCTAGTACACCGGGAATTTTCTAGACAGGATACAGTAGGGTTGTGCTGCTGATGTATCTATTTAGTACATAGGGAATTGCCTAGACTGGATACAGTAGGGTTGTGCTGCCGATGTATGTAGTACACAGGGAATTTTGTAGACAGGATACAGTAGGGTTGTGCTGCCGATGTATCTAGTTCACTGAGATTTTCTAGACTGGATACAGTAGGGTTGTGCTGCTGACGTATCTAGTACACAGGGCATTTTCTAGACTACATACAATAGGGTTGTGCTGCCGATGGATCTAGTACACAGGGAATTTTGTAGACAGGATATAGTAGGGTTGTGCTGCTGATGTATCTATGTAGTACATAGGGAATTGCCTAGACTGGATACAGTAGGGTTCTGCTGCCAATGTACCTAGTACACAGGGAATTTTGTAGACAGGATACAGTAGGGTTGTGCTGCTGATGTATCTAGTAGACAGGGAATTTTCTAGACTACATACAATAGGGTTGTGCTGCTGATGTATCTAGTACACAGGGAATTTTGTAGACAGGATACAGTAGGGTTGTGCTGCCGATGTATCTAGTACACAGGGAATTTTGTAGACAGGATACAGTAGGGTTGTGCTGCCGATATATCTAGTACACAGGGAATTTTGTAGACAGGATACAGTAGGGTTGTGCTGCCGATATATCTAGTACACAGGGAATTTTGTAGACAGGATACAGTAGGGTTGTGCTGCCGATGTATCTAGTAGACAGGGAATTTTTTAGACTGCATATAGTAGGGTTGTGCTGCTGATGTATCTAGTTCACTGGGATTTTCTAGACTGGATACAGTAGGGTTGTGCTGCTGATGTATCTAGTACACAGGGAATTTTCTAGACAGGACACATTAGGGTTATGCTGCTGAAGTATCTAGTTAGTGCATAAGGAATCGCCTAGAAAGGATAAATAGTAGCAATTGTTTATGGAGCAGTCATGTTCCTGTCTAGAGACGAACAAATTTCTTAAAATTTGTTTTTGGATTTGATTCATCCTAAACAAGCATATGATTCCATATAAGTACAAATTGATTCTACGAAATTGAAAGTGCTTTGAATGCTGGGAAAAGTTTTTCTCCTTTCCTGGAAAAATTGTCCTGAATCGAGTGCCAAGAAAATCAGATTCTAATGAATCTGAATTTTGGGGAAAAAGTTGGACCTGATTTTTCGTCTAAAGAATTTATTCACTCAACTTTATTCCTGACTAAAACCCCTTTTATGATCAGGAACAATCCGCTCATTCCCGATAATTGCCTGCTCATTAGAGGAGGTTTATCAGAAACGATCCATTCATTCCCATTTTCTTCTCGTCAGAGGAGGTGAGAGCTGCATCTACAGGCAGCAATCATCTCCTCTGTATGGGGATGAGTAATCACTGTTGTGATCACTTGTCCTCATAGAAAATCGTTGCTTCTGGGCAGCAGACCCCTGTTTATACAGAATGATCCGCCGCCCAGGATTAATGATTTAGGTGACCACTTCGGCAATGCTTTAACCCAATGAACAAGTTCTCGATAATCGGGTTATCAGTGGCACCTTTCCTCAGGGCAATAATCAGGAACGAGCTTTCCTAGGAATGTTGCTTTCCTATAATTGTCCCAATCATTCGGCCATGTAAAGAACCTTAAAAGGCATCTGTCAGCAGTTTTGTACCTATGAAACTGGCTGACCTGTTACATGTACGCTTGGCACCTGAATACATCTGTGCTGGTCCCATGTTCATATGTGCCCGCATTGCTGAGAAAAATTAAGTTTATATATATGCAAATGAGCCTCAGGAGCAATGGGGGCGTTACCATTACACCTTGAGGCTATGCTTTCTCTGCAACTGCCGCACCCTCTGCACAGGGCCAGGCATGATGATGTTTTTACTGCCTGGATCTGTCACTCAAAGAAAGTGCAGAGGGCAAGGCAGCTACAGAGAAAGCAGAGCCTCTAGGTGTAATGGTAACGCCCCCGTTGCTCCTAGAGGCTCATTTGCATATATAAAAACTTAATTTTTCTTAGCAGTGTGGACACATATGAACATGGGACCAATACAGACGCCTTCAGCTGCCAAGTGCACATGTAACAGGTCAGCCAGGGTCATAGGTGCAAAACTGCTGACAGATGCCCTTTAAAAAGAGAGGGATGACCCAGAGATCTTTATGTTGTAGGAAATAAGATAAGATTTAGAGGTTAGAAGATCAACTGTGCCCTAAATATTCTTGCTGGGGAGACATCTCTGGGTCAAGACAACCACTGCTAGGGATTCCAGTATCTGCAGACATGTGAAACCATTACTTATATGATATTGAGTGTGTCTGACAATCACAACACCCTCTGGTGTTCTTCATACACTGATTTCTTGTACTTTGCCAAAGTTATGCAGCTTGTCAGCTAGATCTACAAATCTACAGGGATGTGATATCATGTCATAGCAAAACCACATCTTGTTGTAGCAATTTGTCTGCCAATAGGGGAGATGTAATAAGTCTAGACACAATGGGACATTGTACTCCTGCTGTTCTGTTCTATGACTGAAGAACATTAAGGAGGAGCATTGTTTGTATTTGCTCCTCACCAGCGGCTTGTCAGGTGTCAACAGTCTCAATGTTGCCTTAAATACATTCTCCAATGTTATTATGGTCTTTAACAGCTACGCTTACCTCATGTACATCTTCCCCATGCTTGGACTCCCCTGACCTGTTTTCTCCATAAAAACCAATACCTCTCACCATTCTCTATGTAGCACTTCCTGTTCTTGTATCCAACCAAACCAATGATGCACTTCTTTCTCTGCCACACCTCCATTACCGCCCCTCACCACACCCAGCTAGTTTATAGCCCCTCCCACCAGCTAGTTACATAGACACTCCCCTATCACTGCCGCTAAGAACACCCAGCTACTTTATAGCTCTTCCCACCCAGCTAGTTATATAGACACTTTCCTATAATTGCCCCACCCATGGACGTGACATCACAGGAAATAGCAGCATTGACATGGTCATGTGACCACAACCCAGAACGGGAGATAGGAGCAATAACATTGAAAACAATACATGACAAAATTACATATGCAACCAAGAAAACCCTTTTAACCAGGGGCATAACTACCATAGCGGCAGACCATGCGAGTGCTATGGGGCCCAGGGCAAGAGGGGGACCAGTCTTAGTTGGGATTATCTCCTCTTCTACTGGAGGTTAAAACTTGGTCAGAACTCTACCCTCTAAAGGAACAACTTTTATCAAATGAGGCAGTGGAAAAATGGCCCAAGGGTCATTCAAAAGGGTTTAGGCAAAAACCCCTCTGTCCTGTGAGGGGGTCTGGTTTGATCCTTGCTATGGGGCCCTTACTTGTCTATGTACGCCACTGCCTTTAACCTAAAAGCTACTTGTGCTACTATATCAAGGCCCTGAATTTGCCACTGTGCCGGACTTGTGTCTATCACTAAAGGCAATACACCACACCTAGCCTGTGAATTGGATCCGTCCCTCCTGTCATATGAGACCGACATGTCAGACTGCACGTCTGATTTGGACACAAAAGCTATTTGTACTAAAATTTGCATGAATTCCCTTTTGTTCTCGTCTCAAATTAATGTTTATTGATGCAAAAGCTGAGCACTCTGCCCACAAGGTTATACAGATAATTGTGTTTTTATGGAGTGCGAGGTATTATTTAAAGGCGCCCTAAACCTAATGGATAAACTTGTAAAAGCGCTGCCTATAAAAGATCTGTGAATATCAGTCACACATATGAATGTTAATGGTCCTCGAGATGTTCAGCACAGGAGATATGTGAGATGAAGAGGATCACCAGGCAGACATTTTCTGGACCTCTTGCACACAGTGTGCTCACACCAACATACATCTGTAAAAGGCCACTCCTTTGAGAAGACCACTCCTTATGTAAACCTCCTAGGTTTTTTCAGTAACAGATTTTAAAAGAAATGTATTTTTTTATATTAAAACCAGACACAGATACTCCTTTTTTCTAAATTGCTTTTATTATCTAATACAATATTATCTATTGTATATTTTTCTTTATTATATTCCTCTGCATTATATTATGGGCCAGCCATCTTCATCTGATGCTCTCCTCTGTTACCAGCAGTTCCAAATATTTACTTCAGGGCAGCCATTGACCATAGGAATCTGTAGTCTGGAAATGACTCATTGCTTCTAGGGCTGAGGCATGCTATGTGACCTGTGCAGAGGTTATTGTGTAGGGAGGGGGATAAAGTGAGCTGTGACCATTACCTACTATGGTGCTGTGCTGCAGTGTTAGGCTACTTTCACACTAGCGGCAGCCCGGATCCGGCAGGTGAAGGGTGCCACCGGATCCGTGCTGCCGCAGGGACATGTGTGGGTCCGGAACCGCGCTCCGGCCCCACACAGTACATACATACACACAGACACACACACATATACACATACAAATACACATACATACTTACATGCTCCCGGCAGGTCTCCACAGCACAGTACAGGAGCAGGACGGCGCGCACATAGGACAATTCCCCACAGCGCCCTCTGCTGGGCGCCGGGTGGAATCGTCCTATGTGTGAGCCGTCCTGCTCCTCCTGCACTATGGTGACCTGCCAGGAGCATGTAAGTATGTATGTGTATTTGTATGTGTATATGTCTGTGTATGTTTATGTGTATGTCTGTATATGTGTATGTCTGTATGTGACGGATCCGTCATGAACTCCATTGAAAGTCAATGGAGGACGGATCCGTTCACCATTGTATCACACCAAACGGATCCATCCCCATTGACTTGAATTGGGGGTCATTCCGGATCCGTCTTGGTGCGGATGCCTGGACCGGAGAGCAAACCGCAGCAGCATCTCCGGTCTGAAGACGGAACGGAATGCTTCTAGGAGCATTCCGTTGTCTTCAGTTCAGTTTTGCCTCCATTGACAATGAGTGGGCACAAAACTGAAGCTTTTTATTCCGGTATTGAGCCCCAATGACGGAACTCAATACCGGAATTATAAAACGCTAGTGTGAAAGTAGCCTTATCTATGTATAATATAGGTGTTAACTGTCATTGTAATCCTGCCTGCAATGATAATGAGATGACTGCTGAGAAGTGTTCTCTTCAGAGCAGGAGGTGACAGCCTGTTATGAGGCTTAGTGTTGGTGTTAAAACTGCAAGATTTCAGGATTATTTTTAGAATTTAGATAATAGTAACATAGTAACATAGTAATATAGTTTATAAGGCCAAAAAAAGACATCTGTCCATCCAGTTCGGCCTGTTTTCCTACAAGTTGAAACTAATGAAATGGAAAACTAGAAAAGCACTACAAAAATGCATGCAGCTTAATATCATTGTTGTCTATATATGTTGGGCCTTGTCTTTGAGAAGGCCACTCCTCTAGCAGATTTTTTGACTGGAATTTTGGGTGGTAGCAGCAAAGGAGTGTCACAGTATCACATTTGCTAGATTTGGGGTTAGACATCCTTTAAGGAGGCTGTCCAGAGTTAGAGAAATTATGCTTTTTGGGGAACCCAACAAGTTTTCTTCTACAGGTGGATTGCGTGTAATTAAAGGGGTTATCCCATGACTAATGTAAAAAATTAAAATCAGACATCATATAGTACATGACAATTTCTTTCTAACACAACTATAACCAGCACTGTACCTCACATGGATCCAGAGATCTCCCCATTCTTTGATCTGCTAGATTTATATCAAGCTGATAGCTCAAGGGGAGTGTCTTTTCTGCTGCAGCTCAGGGGGGCGTGTCTCAGCTCTCCCTATCACAGCTCAGGGTGGCGTGTCTTTTCTACTGCGGCTAAGGAGGCGTGTCTCAGCTCTGCCTATCACAGCTCAGGGGGCAGTTGAAGGATGAAACTGAGCATGTGCGGCCATCTGAGTGAGCAGGACAAAGAAATAAGAAAAAAAACAAACAGCAGGTGGCGCTATACAGATACTGTACATTTTATTCAATAACTCAGTGGCTATGCTTTTAATTACATGCAATTACAAAAGTAGTCAGATCCAGGTGCTAGTTTGAAAACTGTAGAATATTTTTCGTGGGACAACCCCTTTAAGGTGGGTTTGAAGGACCTTTAAATGTGAGCATGTATTGTCCTGGTGCTCCAGTAGGACATTCCTACTGCGTTACTACTATTACTACTATTAGCCTGCATTGCCACAGAATGTATCCTTTTTCCTCATGCCTAATAATGGACCATAGAATTTAAATTCTTGATAAGCTGACCATATATGAGATACGTGATGCCTGAACGCTCCCTGTATATCTGCATTTTTAATTTCTCCAAGCATGGGTACATCCTGAGCAGGGAGAAGGGATTGAGCTGCTGCCAGACTGCTTTGGCGGCCTCTTATCTCCTCAAGAACAAAAGGATCAAGCATGTTGAGCTCCAACAGCCTGATCCAGAATCAACTCTATCATCTGCCATAAGAAGACAGTCAAGAGGCACCCATATATGTTAGATGGTTAGGTGATCCTGCCAGCTTAGCTGATGGACTTCTAACGTGTATGGCCAGCTTTATTCTGGAAGATGTTGTATTTTGAGCTCATGGTTGCCCCAGGCACCAACTACTTCCCCCCATGCCCCCCCTCCCCCTGGCTGCACTTTCTACAACCTGCAAAAGCATGGGAAGTGATAACCTGTGAGAATATTTCTGGCTCAAAAAAAAGTTTCTTTATTTTTCTAACCAAACAGGACATTTCATATCAGACTCCAGTTTTGCAGTAATTGAAAAGACTTTGGAAATTTATGAAGCACTTCAAATGTGTTATCTATTATACATAAAACAAAAAGGAAAGCAAATTTGTAATATGATTTTATGTTTTTTTCAACCCATCTGAGCGGTAAAGATGCCTGTTTGTAAATTCGCTCACTTCCAGAAGCAAAAAAAAAAAAAAAAAAAAAAGTGACACCCATGGGCTTATATAGTTACTACCTAAAGGTGGCACTGGAGGCCGTTTTCTTCTTTCTGGAGGAGGTAACTTGCATACTACTGTATAGTAGTAAACCAAAAATGTGTGTATTATATGGGTCCTCCATGTTGTAGTTTTGCTGTTGGGCTGCTTTACTACAGAGGTGGGAAATTTACATCTTGCATTGGACCAATAGCAGCAACCCCCTAAAAGTAATGATTTTTTCAAAAAGCAGACAAGTTTTTCCTGCCATTTTTTTGTGCAGAGATTTGCCTTACACCACCACTGACACCCTGGTTTGGCCACATGTGAACAAAGCCTAAACTGGAAATATTAGAGACATGTAATGAAGTTTATAGCCACTAGGAGGCAGATTAAATGAATAACAATAGTGTAAAAGCGTCAGCGTAAAAAATAAAAATCAGTTCTGCTAAATTGCCTTTTTTGTGTATTTTTCGTATACATTGTATATCTTGTATATTTTTATTATACTTTGACCTGATGCCGTAAAGTCTCTGCTCTTTACTATATAAAAGGAGGAATGGTGCAGTACTTTTATTACCTTTCTATCATTTTAAATATGTTTTAAGCAGTTCTGCGAGGAGCTAATGGAAACGGTGATTGCTGTGATGATTTAACATATGGATATAAGGAAATCTAATGAAATGAAGACTTTATTACGAGTTATGTTAATGACATGCGGCAGAGAATAAATATAATCTATCTTTGCTAGCATGTTCCTGGAACGCCGTGAATCTACTTTGCATGCTGTGTGTTCTTGTCTCTTGTATAATTTACCCTGTGGCCATATCCACTATGCTAATAGCCTGTTCTACGCTGATAATATGACTTGTTACTTACTGGATGGGAGCTGGCGGTATATGTGAGGTTGGAAGCTTTGTAATGTAATGCGTAAAATGTAGGGCACAGAGTAGTAATGGCATCCCAACTCATGTGAACTCTAAGGAACAGAATGGCTTTAGGGGTAAGTATTGTATTTGTCAAAAAAAGACTTAATAATATCTATATTTTTTTCTAAGCTTTGAAGCAGGCAAATGGTAGATTGTGAGCCACCGGTAGACCGCACAGCAAGGACTGGTAGGCCTAAGTCAGGATTTGGGGCTTATAGAGTAGCTGCCTTACATCTGGTGGCATTAGAGGCAGAGCATGTTAACAGCTCATTTGGAGGGGCGTGACCGGATGTTGGATTGAGAGGACGCGCGTCTGAGAGCTCCGCTGCAAGACCCGCTCATTTATCCTGCCCAGACCTTGCAACTCGGCTGTTTCATTATTGGAACATGTCAGGGAAGTCCAGAAAACCCGAGAAAACAACTGTCAGCACTGTGACGCCGGCCACTGGGACCAGGGGCCGATAAACTGGCCAGAAAGCTGAGTATATGGAAATCCAAGATGGCGCCCAGCCGCGCAGCCGACAGGAAGAGAAGCAGAGGGACATAGCGTCCAGACTGGAAAAATTTGCCTTGCGTGCTGTAGAAGCACGGGACCTCGCTATACCTGTTAATTCACCGTCTTCCTGGGGAGAGGATATTGACCCCGGTAGCTGCCTTAACCTCACTAGGCCTGAACCCGCTATGTTATCTGACGAGGAGGGAAGCACTGCAGAGGCCGTCCGGACGGAGGATCAAGCACAGGGGGGTGAGGTGACGCAACAAGCTAATCCCACTATTGCTGATGTATATGGAGCGGTCAAACTTTGTAATTCTACCTTGCTGCACTTGACTACACAGATGGGAAGTGTGAAGACGGAACTTACCTTCTTGAGAAACAATTTACAAAAAGTGAGTGAACGTATGAAAGCAGCTGAGCACCGCATTAGTGAGGTAGAGGATAAGATTCCTCCCCTTTTTCAGCCTTGGGGCGACATTCTAAAGAGATTTCAGCCTTACAAGATAAGATGGACGATATAGAAAACAGGCGACGGCGCAATAATGTCAGGGTGGTGGGGTTCCCTGTGAAAATGGAGCACCAGAATCCATCTATATATTTTGAAAAATGGCTCAAAACTGAGTTTGGTGCCTCCCAGCTGACGCCATTGTTTGCCGTAGAAAGGGCACACAGGATCCCCACACTCCAACTTCCACCTGGCAGCCCACCTAGGCCAGTGCTTATCAAACTATTACATTACAGAGACCGGGACATTATTCTGAGATTAGCAAGAGAAAAAGGAGACATTACAGTGAACGGTGCCAGAGTCTCATTCTTCCCGGACTATTCAGCAGAAGTGCAGAAAAAAATGGCACAATTTATTGACATCAAGAAGCGTTTGAGAAGTCTCATGGTCCCATACTCTATGTTATACCCAGCTAGACTCCGGGTGGCGGCCTTGGGTAAAGTGTTGTTTTTTTCCTCACCGCAAGAGGCACTGGACTGGCTGGATGAGTCGGAACTACAACTTCGCTCTCAAAGGAGGGACTACTCCGCGGATACACTGCAGGATGACGCAGCATCTACTACGCCATGAGTGGTCGAACCAGTACCCCAGGGACTTTCTTTTCCATCTACTGGATTCGTGAGTTATTGTGATTTTGCGGCTGCTGGCGGGACTCAGCTCATATTATCATTTATGCATACAGATGACATCTCCACCGGTTTGCTTTTAGCTATAAGTTTATGATTATACTTGGACTGGGCCTTTAACTGTTTTATAGCAGCGGTTATATATGTTCTGTTTAAGGCAGTAAGCCTCACCAGAGTCTGCTCGTTGAGAGCAGTATATATTGTGATTTATTGTTAATTGAAACGGTCACTTTTTGCCCCGCTCCCTCCTGGATGAAGGGAGTAGTTATTCTACCACTGTTTTGGGGGTTTGTTTTTTTTGGCGGTAGGGATAGGGTGGGTTTCCCTCGCACAGCGCGCCATTTAGTTTTCCTCACGGCAACCTTTTACCTCCGGGGAAACAGGATTCTCCGAGTTGTTATGTATCATCCATGGTATGATGGGGACTGACTACAATGTTGTTTCCTGGAATGTGCGTGGTATGGGTGATGCTAATAAGAGATGGGCGATTTTCAATCAGCTTAAAAAATTCCAGCCAGCCATTGTAGCATTACAAGAAACGAACCTAACGCCCGCTACCACTGCATCTTTGAAGAGAGCATGGGTTGGATTCAGTTATCACTCCACCTATACCACGCACTCCAGGGGAGTGAGTATATTAGTGCACAAAGACATCCCATTTGAATGTTATAGTACTATGCTAGATGAAGAGGGCAGGTATGTTGTTCTCCATTGTAGGATTGGAGGAATGGAACTAGTCCTGACTGCACTTTATATACCCCCACCATACTCGCCCAGCGTTTTGTGAGCTATCATTAAGAGGACCCTGCACTTGACTCCTTTACCATGGGCCTTGGTAGGGGACTTCTATATGTACGTGGATGCCTCTATGGATAAATTTAGGGGAACACATATTCAGATGCCTCAGACTGTTACTACGTTTGGTCACCTATTACATGAGCTTGCTCTGGTAGATGTTTGGAGACTAAGACATCCAGAGGACAAATGTTTTTCGTGCCAATCTAACACGTATGGTTCCCTCTCCAGGATTCATCTAGCTTTGTGTTCGGAGAATATGCTGCAACACGTACTGGATGCCTCTTATTATCCGAGAACACTGTCTGATCACTCCCCATATCATTGAGAACTAATGGGCATAATACGCAGGGTGTTCGCTTCTGGAGAGTGAATCCTTTCTGGTTAAAGATAGTGCCTAGAATTCTGATTGACAGTATGCTGAGGGATTACTTTACTATAAAGGCTGGGTCGACCTCTTACTCTATGGTCTGGGACTCCATGAAGGCATATTTGAGGGGACTATTGATAAAGGAAATCTCGCATATTAAAACCAGGACTAAAAAGTTGGAGGTAGATCTGAAAAAGGAAGTTATGGCCTTGGAAGAGAGATACTTAGCAGACTCTTCTATCCAAAACTTACAAGTATGGAAGCAAAAGCAATCTGACCTGCAGATGCATCTGCTGACACAAGCAGATAATAAGCGATTCTTTATTAAACAGGTATACTTTGAGGCAGGGGAGGGTGCAGGCCGGGTGTTAGCCAGAATTATTCAGTCTCAGAGGGGGTCAGTGCATATAGCCCAACTGAAAGACCCGAGTGGAATGGTGCATACTGACTCACCGGGGATATTAGAGGTCCTGAGATCTTATTATTCATCTCTGTATTCTTCTAAACTCACGGTCACAGGGGAGGAGATAGATGAATACCTGGCTGGAACATCCCTTCCCGTACTATCCGCACAATCCAAGTCTTTTTTGGATTCGCCACTTAAACTGGAGGAACTAGAAAATGCAGTGAAAAATATGCCCAATGAGAAAGCCCCGGGGATGGACGGTTTACCAACTGAGGTATAAAAATTGTATGGCTCAGCATTGCTCCCACATATGTTGGAAGTTTTCAACGCTGCCCTGCAAGAGGGGGTTTTACCACCATCTATGAGGGAAGCGGTTGTGGTGGTCTTACCAAAACCGGGTAAGGATCCGCTTGAACCAGACTCTTATAGGCCTATCTCACTCCTCCCAACAGATGTGAAAGTGCTAGCCAAAGTCCTGTCTATGCGTTTAGCTACAGTTATAACATCAATTATCCACCCGGATCAGACGGGCTTTATGCCTAATAAATCCATGGCCATAAATCTCCAGAGGCTATTTCTGAACCTGCAAATAGATTCTGACAATAAAGGAGAGAGGGTTGTTGTCACGAGGGAGACAAGGGAAGGTGCGCCCTGTACTGAATACCCCCCCGTTCTCTCCCTGCCTGCTTGCCTCAGTCGGCCCTAGGCGGCCGCGGACAACCACGGTGACGGTCCCTGCTCTGTATAAGTGCACAGGGAACAGGGAACAGGGACAGGGAACAATTGGAGAGACAAACACAGACGAAACAAACACAATATCAGAATAGTCAGCAAGCCGGGTCATACACAGGAGATAACGTCAATACCGGGGGTGAAGCAAAGAGAGGTCGAAGTCTAAGTCCAAGGTCAGGGTCAAACAGCAAATCAAACACAAGGTCGCTCAAGCACTGATCAAAGTTGTAACGCTAATCACAGGCGATTAGGGAGGACAACTAGTGGATTTAAATAGCCCTCCACTGGGTCATGTGACGGGGCCAGCGTCACATGACCTCATTTGCATACCGAGCGCTGGCCAAACATGACCAGCGCTCAAATATGCACCAAATTTGGTCATGTGGCGTGGCCAGCGCCACATGACCCAAAACCAGGTATATAATAAATGTTCTGAGCGCTGGTTGCCCAGACCAGCGCTCAGATGTCCCCGCCTGCTCGTTTACTAGGGGGGCGGGGAGGACGCCGGACGCGCTGTATCAGTGCGCAAGCCGGACCCTCTCCTGTGAGTGTCGTCATGGAGACGAGGACGCATCCTGCGTCCTCGCTCCGGCGCACTCCTGGGAGACCGGCGGCACGGCAGAGGGGAAGCGTGCCACCGGCTCCCCGTTACAGTTGTACTATCACTCGATGCCGCCAAGGCATTTGACAGTGTAGAATGGCAGTTTCTGTGGGGTGTGATGAGCAAAATGGGATTTGGAACCACATTTATTAAATGGGTACAGCTATTATATGCTTCCCCAAGAGCTTGTGTTCAGGCGAACGGAGCGATCTCAGTTATGTTCTCACTAGGCAGAGGCACACGCCAGGGGTGCCCGCTTTCCCTGCTGTTATTCTCAATAGCGTTGGAGCCGCTGGCGTCAAGAATCAGAACAGCAACCAATATAGAGGGCTTTAAGTTTGGAAATAGAGAGGAAAGGATCGCTTTATACGCAGACGACATGCTGTTGTTTTTAGCGGATGCATCTGATTCCCTAACGAACGTGATGAATATCATCAGTACTTTTGGAGACTATTCTGGACTTTGAATAAACTGGGTAAAGTCGGTTTTAATGCCTGTAGATTAATGGCCGAGGGAGAGAGGTGATAAAATTGGTGAGTTGCAACGTGTGTCTACCTTTAAATACTTGGGGATACATATAACTGGTAGTAACAAAGACTTCACAACACTAAACATATACCCACTACTAGACAAATGGCAGGGCAAGATTAAGGCCTGGAATGCCCTGAAACTGTCTCTTGTTGGCAGGGCTAACTTAATAAAAATGATTCTGATGCCACAGATGTTATATCTGGTGCATAATTCACCACACTGGATACCGGGCCATGTTTTCCGGAAGATTGATAGAACATTCAGACAACTGTTATGGAAGGCAAGCGTCCCCAGAATCAAATTAGAGAAGCTTCAGCTTCCAGTGAGCAAGGGCGGGCTAGCCATACCTAACATGTGGTGTTACTTTTTAGCTGCTCAAATGCAGCATTTTGTGGGGGGCAATATAGGGACAAACATGGAGTCTAGAATGTATCTCATACATTACAAAACCAAAATAGCTAATCTTTTTGAAGCATTAGAAACTGAGGAATTTCAGCGGATGAGCTCAAGTATTCCGATTTTTCAACTCGTGTATCGGGTATGGGATAGAGGTAAAAAGTTATTGAAAGTATAGGGCGCTTTGGAATGTACCCCAATATGGTCAAATAATAGACTGACCGAACTGGTTAAGTTGCAGGTCTTACCGTGCTGGCGGTCTAAGGGTATCACCTTACTCAAACACCTATATAAAGATGGTACCCTTAAAACATTCTCTCAACTTATGGAAGAATATAACATTCCTAGACAGACTTTTTATTTTTACCTACAGGTCAGGCATGCTTTGCAGGCCCAGTCCAAAACTACCCCTCTAACCCCAGAAACATACATTGTGTATGATATTATAAAGAGAGCGCAATTCACAAGTGGCTTGATATCTGTATTATACAATACTCTTACTTCTAAGAACGGAGTGCATCTAGACCATACCAGACAAATATGGGATAAAGAGCTTGGTAACGTTACCCCAGAGATATGGAATTGGTTGCTGGGTCAGATACAGAAAATGACAATTAGCCCTGCATATAGGGTATCTCAACTGTATCTGTTGCATAGGGTGTACCGTACCCCAGAATTCCTATACATAATAGGGGTGAGACCCAATGCTCAATGTGTTCGATGTTTTCATTCCCCCCCTGATCTGCTGCATGTATTTTGGGGGTGCCCACAGTTACAAACATTTTGGAACCTGGTACTAGATAGAATAAGCAAGGTGCATAAGGTTAATCTCCCTAGAGATCCTTTAAGTTGTGTATTGGGATATATAGAGCTACTTCCTATGGGAGCCGCAGCTAAAATGGCCATTTCTAAGACTTTGTATGAGGCCCGCAAACTTATAGCGTCACTGTGGCTAGACCATAGCCCTCCTACCTTTGAAGCATTTCTGAAAAGAATGCAACATATAATGAAGCTAGAGAGAGGTATTCATATAAAAAGAGGGACAATTAAAAAATACAGCACACAATGGAATGCATGCATGTGACAATCTAACACATCTACAAATATCAGATCCTATCTAAGGCTTGATGTAAAGCTATCGACTTTCCATACCTCAAGGAGGGGAGACTCGGTTAACTAGGTGTGGGGCTGGCGTGCTGTGCGAGGGGGGATGGGTGGTATGGGATATGTTACAAGGGAAGGATGGGAGGGGGGAATAATAATGCGAACTATACACTGCTTTATATTTCAATATATTTGTATGGAATGTAATGTTACTTTTCCTGATTAATGCTGAAAAATGACAGGATCACTGCTTTGTAATCTTGTGCACACTTTATTGTACTTTATGGAAAATTAATAAAAAACTATCTGATTTAAAAAAAAAAACAGCTCATTTGCATCCCCCTTTCTTCCCAGAATTCCAAAGGAGCATTTATAGTGTATAAATCTCCTCAGTCCACAGTCTCATGCTCTTTGTTCTCTATAATAATAATGTGACACTGATCAGAAGCCAGGGAGAACTACTACTAGGCAGATAGCTAATGCTGCTACTGATGTTTGCATTACTACACACATTTTAACTTGGATAACAAAGCGTGGGTTTTTAATTTGCCATGGTTCTGTTTACCAGATACTTTATTATGAGGCCAATAAATGAAAAATCTTGGGTTTAGTACACAGATTATTAAATGGCATTCACAAAATTTGAAAGCGTTTTTTCTGTAATTTAAAAACAGCGGCACAATAAAGTGTCCTACAAACACACTGCACTCTGGTATTGACAATGTACAATGGTAATATAATAATGCAGTTTTGTAGTACAATGCGTAGCAGTAGCACAGAACAGTATCTTGCAGTAATATACAAGGTGTTCAATAACTTGGATATAATGAAAGTGTTATTGCAGTAAAATTCTTTTTGACCCCATATTAAATTATAAGTACACAAAGAAAGTGAAAAGCATCAGCTTTGTCCTAGCTACAGTATGAGCTGCTTGGAATTAAATGTATGGTTAATGGTCTCCTGTCTGACTCCAAGTTTCTTTTGGCTTGTCTGTATTGAGGTTTGACTTGGACTAGAAATTCATAGTTTTCTAATATTACATTAGACTAGTCATATTTTAATTTACAATCATCACTTTTTAAAAATATTTGTGGCTGGTTTTCTAATAATAGGACACTTAATCAGAAAATGTATCCTGGAAATACAGAGGACAAAGGAGACATATTGAGGCTTTTTTTAATAATATGGTGCATAAAAATGTGATGGGCCAAAAGCCACAAGAACAAATCAAATTGTAACATGGTTATATAGTTTTTTAGCCTGAAAAAAATACATCTGTCCATCCAGTTCAGCCTGTTGTCCTGTAAGTTAATCCAGGGGAAGCCAAAAAAATGTGAGATAGAAGCCAATTTTCCTCATTTTATGTGGAAAAAAAAATCTTCCTGACTTCAATCAGGCATTAGAATAACTCCACAGATCAACAACCATCTCTATTAACTATAACCTGTAATATTATTACCCTCCAGAAATACATCCAGGCCCCTCTTGAACTCTTTTAGTGAACTTACTATCACCACCTCCTCAGGCAGAGAGTTCCATAGTCTCACTGCTCTTACCGTAAAGAATCCTCTTCTATGTTTGTGTACAAACCTTCTTTCCTCCAGACGCAGAGGATGTCCCCTCGTCACAGTCACAGTCCTGGGGATAAATAGATGATGGGAGAGATCTCTGTACTGACCTCTGATATATTTATACATAGTTATTAGATCTCCCCTCAGTCGTCTTTTTTCTAAAGTAAATAACCCTAATTTTGATAATCTTTCTAGGGTACTGTAGTCCACCCATTCCAGTTATGACTTTAGTTGCCCTCCTCTGAACCCTCTCCAGCTCTGCTATGTCTGCCTTGTTCACAGGAGCCCAGAACTGTACACAGTACTCCATGTGCGGTCTGACTAGTGATTTGTAAAGTGGCAGGACTATGTTCTCATCATGGGCATCTATCTTTTGATTTTTCCATTTGATAGAGAATAGGGTATGAACTGAATTTTAAGAAATGTACTCATCTCTGATTTCTCTACGGATGACCTATCACTAGGAGAGGCTGCCTTTTTAATTGATAGGGAGTTAGCCTACATAAAAATAATAATTTTCTAAATATAATAAAAATGTAAACAAAACAATCCATTTTTCACAAATCACCTATTATGCAAATAGACTCCCTTTAATTTAATGCCCTAATAGGGTATTTCAATATGGGTTTTCTAAATAAAAAAAACCTAACATTTTTTAAAGGGGTCTGCCTGGTAACATTTCATTCAGGATTCATTTAAAATATCAGTATTCAGCAATATTTCTGTCTTTTAAGCAAGTCATGGAAATTTTAATATTTTCCTTATTTCACATTTCTGAATCTGCATATTTTCCCTTCTCCTTTCTTCTCAGGTTTAATCAGCGGTGAATCAGCTTACTTTCTCTGGTAAACCACAGCGTTTGGAAAGCTTAGTCATCTAAATGGATGTTTTCTGAGCTCAGTGCTAGATATGAATGTGTGGAGGTGTTAGGGTGGGAAGTTCACAGCACTTTCCCCTTGTTTAAACCTTGTTCCTATAGAGATAGAGTCAACTCCAAACCTCTCTGTATTCCGGCTCGTGTTCTTTGTGGATAATAATGTAAAATAACAACTGGAATTTTCCTGTCTTATTCATTTGGCTCATTGTATTAGTTACTGTCGGTTTGTGCGTGCAGATGTGGCAGAGCTGAACATATCATTTAACTGTTTTTTTCCATGCAAAATGAGCATTCATTAGTTTTACTTGTTGTCCTCTAGAAAGCTACATAATACAATGAGATAGCATGAATATTATACAAACTCGGGACTGCTACATCTATAATTAAATGGAGTCTGTCAACAGTTTTGACCATGCTAAACTGCTGACAGCAAAAGGTAGGGGAAAGGAGGCACCTATACTTTGTGTAGCTTTATTATCAGGAGCAATAAGAATATGAAGTTTTATTCTGCCGTGTTCTGCTTCTGGAGGCAGAGCTTTGCTGTGAAGTGCTTTTAGCCCCTCCTTACTGTTTTGAGGGACAGCTGTAGTGGTCTTCTGGTTGGATGCTACAGCTGTCACGTAGAGGGGATGGGCTGTGATGCAACTCAATGCAGGAAGCTCTTCATAGTCTTTATAGCACTTCAGCTCCTAGCCACTTGCAGAAGCAGAACCTGCCAGAATAAAGCTTCATATTCACATTACTCCTGATGAGAAAAGTTCCTCAAAAGGTCTGTATGTCCTGCTATTATCATGCGCTGCTGTCACGCTCGGGTGTGGGGGGAAAAGCCACACCGAGCATATGAGGGATGGGAACAGACAAAACCAGGGAACTGGTCACCTCCTGCAGGGGACCCTAAGACTAGGCCCTAGCTGGCTACCAGTATGAACTAACCCGGGTGGTAGGAAAGCTCATACACAGGAACCTAATCTGAATAGACCCTAGAACACCCTGCAGTCTAATGACACAAAAGAGTAACCTGTTCCTCCAAGCGTAAGGAGGAACAGGAGACTCAACGGGAATAACCAAAGAAAGGGAAAACACTTAACTTTAAGTAGAACTCCAGCCAACAGGATCTCAGCCGAGATCCACACACTCTCAACCAGGTATGAAGCAGATATAAACCGCAAGGGATACTGGGAGAGGAAGAGGTAAGTAGGAGACAGCTAATTGCCCAGCGGCAAAAGCTGAGGGAAAGGGGTGTGGAGAACAGCACCCAAACCACAGGGAATAGCCTGTCAAACCTGTCACTTAGAAAGCCGCGCAGAACGTCTGATTCCAGACGCAAAGACCACTCGTGACATTACCCCCCTTTTACGGGTGACCTCCGGGCACCCAGGACCAACTTTATCAGGGTGACATCTGTGAAAGGCTTTTACCAAACGACTGGCATTCACGTCAGATGCCGGTACCCATGACCTCTCCTCAGGACCATAACCCTTCCAATGAACCAGATATTGAAGGGTCCCACGAAGAACTCGAGAATCAATGATCTTGACAATCTGAATTCCAAAATTACCATCCACCAAGACAGGCGCGGGTGGCAAGGGAGATGGCTCCAGAGGTTCAACATACCTCTTCAACAAACATCTGTGAAACACATTATGGATTTCAGGGCCTGCGGAAGTTCAAGACGAAATGCTACAGGATTAATAATGGCCGTGATTTTATATGGGGTCAATAAATCTTGGACCCAACTTCCATGAAGGAACTTTCAACTTAATGTTCCTAGTAGACAGCCACACAGAATCACCCACATTTAGGTCCGGACCATTCATGCGTCTCCTGTCAGCCACACGTTTGTACTTGTTACCCATATTTATCAAAGTTACTTTGAATTTTTCGCCATATGGAAGACAATTGATGACGAAAAAACGTTCTCCTCAGGAATACCAGAAGTATCAGAACCACAAAATGTGCCAAACTGCGCGGTGAAATCCATATGCACCAAAAATGGTGACTTACCAGTGGAGTCCTGTCTGCGATTATTTATGGCAAACTCAGCCAGAGACAAAACGAGGACCACTCCTCCTGGTTTCCAGAGACAAAGCATCTCAAATAAGTCTCCAGATTCTGATTGGTACGCTCAGTCTGTCCATTCGTCTGGGGATGAAAGGCAGGAGAGAAAGACAGTTGTACCCCGAGCCGAGTACAGAACGCCCTCCAGAATCTGGACACAACTGAGTCCCACGATCAGAGGACAACGTCAGTGGGAATGCCATGAAGTTTCACAATATTGTCAACAAACACTTGTGCAAGAGTTTTAGCATTGGGGAGTCCAGGTAATGCCAATAAAAGTGCGCCATTTACTAAAACGATCTACAACCACCAGAATAACTGTCTTACCAGACGACTCAGGCAGATCCAGTGATGAAGTCCATGGATAGGTGAGTCCATGGTCTGGACGGGAATGGGTAATGGAAGTAGGGGTCCAGAGGGACGAGTATGTGTCACCTTAGAGCGTGCCGCAGACACTACAGGCTGCCACATATTCCTCAACAACACTTACGCAGACCTGGCCACCAGAATCTACGAGAGATGAGGTCGACAGTGGATTTACTCCCAGGGTGTCCGCAAGCACCCGAAGAATGATGCTCCTCAAAAACCTTATAACGCAAATCAGAAGGAACAAACAACTTCCCGCGAGGGCAAGACTCCGGCGCATCTCCCTGGGCCTCAAGCACTTTAGCCTCAAGATCAGGGGTAAAGAGCGGATATCACCACTCCTTTCAGACAGTATAGGGCTAGGATCTTCAAAATCACCACCCCCCGGGAAAACTACGTGACAAGGCATCCGCCTTCACATCTTAACCCCAGGACGTATGTGACAATGAAATTGAATCTGGTGAAGAACAAAGACCATCTGGCCTGCCTCGGATTAAGTCGTCTAGCCGACTCCAGGTAAGCCAGATTTTTGTGATCAGTGAATACCGTGATTGGATGGTTCGCCCCTTCCAACCAATCAACGCCATCTAAAAGCCAACTTAATGCCAAACTCTCGGTTACCCACATCATAATTTCTCTCCGCCACAGAGAGTTTCTTCGAAAAAAAAGCACATGGGCGCCATTTACCAGGTGACGGGCCTGTGATAACACAGCTCCTACCCCCACATCGGATGCGTCAACCTCCACAATGAAAGGTTGTGACACATCTGGCTGCACCAATATAGGGGGCAGAGGAAAAGCACTCCTTAACAGCGGAGAAGGCTTGCAACGCTGCATCAGACCACACAGAGACATCCGTCCCCTTTCTAGTCATGTCAGTTAAGGGTTTAACTATCGTCGAAATAGTTCTTAATAAATTTTCGGTAATAGTTGGTGAACCCCAAAAATCGCATAAGAGCCTTCAGATTTTCAGGTCGGTCCAGTTCAGAACAGCACAGACCTTCTCTGGATCCATACGAAAACCTGAAGATGAAGCAGGTACCTAAGAATTGCACCTCATGTACAGCAAAAGCACATTTCTCCTAATTTTGCATACAACTTGTTATCTCTTAAGATTTGCAACACTGCCCTCAACGTGATTCCTGATGTGTCCACAATATCTGGAGAATAGATTAGTAATGTCATCCAAATACACGACTACAAACCTCCCCACAAGATGATGAAAAATGTCATTAACAAAATGCTGGAAGACAGCAGGAGCATTGGTCAACCCAAAAGGCATGACCAGGTTCTCAAAGTGGCCCTCAGGAGTGTTAAAGGCCGTCTTCCATTCATCCCCTTCCTTGATCCTGACCAGATTATATGCCCCCTTAAGTCCAACTTGGAGAACACCTTTGGCATCCACAATCTGGTTAAACAAGTCAGGAATCAAAGGAAGGGGGTACGGATCACGGACAGTAATCCTATTGAGTTCACGGAAATCCAGACATGGCCTAAGGGATCCGTCCTTTTTTTTAACAAAAAAGAACCTGCTGCACAGGAGATTTGGAAGCCTAATATGTCCTTTGCCAAACTCTCAGCATATATTCCTTCATGGCCGTTCTCTCAGGTCCAGAAAGGTTATACAGCCTAGATTTAGGCAATCTTGTTCCAGGGATAAGATTGATAGGACAATCGTATTCCCGGTGAGGGGGTAAATCCTGACATCCACCTTCAGAAAATACATCAGAGAAATCCGATATAAAAGAAGGAAGAGTCTTAGTGCGTTAAAGCAGAAAAAGATGTATTAAGGCAATTGTCAACACAATAATCGCCCCAATCCATAATTTGTCTAGTATGCCAGTCAATGGACGGATTATGTTTGCTTAACCACGGTAAACCCAGAACCACAGGAGCAGGAAGACCTTCCAACACAAAACATGAAATAAGCTCCTGATGAAATTCACCCACTCTTAATTTGATATCATGCACCATCTGAGACAAACACTTCTGAGAGAGAGGTGCAGAATCAATGGCGAACACAGCAATCCTCTTATCCAAAGAACTTGGTGACAATCCATGCATACGGACAAACTGAGCATCAATCAAGTTCACCCCTGCCCCGCTGTCATAAACACCTCAATTTTCACAACCTTAGATTCTAGCGCCACCTCGGCAGTCAGGAGAAAACGGGTACTGCAGGATGAAGACAAATGCACATTTTCAGTCTCCCTACCCCACTCCACCAAGAGTGAGATGAGAATTCAACGCCCCCTTTTCTTTTCTCTCCTTTAGAGATAGGAAGCATGGACATACATTGATAAAGTGTCCTTTCTGACCACAGAAAAAACACACTCCCTTTTTATTACCAAGATGTTTACGGGTGGATACAGGAGTGGCTCCCCCTAATTGCATAGGTTCATCCCCAGACATCAACTAGGGGAATATTCACCCAAAGTGTCATAGGAAGCTGGTACAACTATGTGATAATACGTCCTGAGAGCGGGGGCCCCTAGATCGCTCTCTCAGGCGCCTATCCATGCGTACAGCAAGAGACATAGCGGCTTCCAAAGACACAGGGGTTTCCTGAAAGGCCAAAGCGTCCTCAGCCTTTCAGACAACCTTGACAGAATTGGCTATGTAAAGCCGGATCGTTTCCATTCAGTATTGGTCGCCCACCTCCGAAACTCAGAGCAATAAGTCTCAACCGGCCGCTCACCCTGACAAAGGTTACGTATCTGGGTCTCAGCCAGGGAGATACGATCCGGGTCATCATAGATAATCCCTAGGGTCTTGAAAAATTCATCTACCGACCGGAGAGACAGCGATCCGGCCGGTAGAGAAAAGGCCCATGACTGCGCATCCCTTTAAGCAGCGAGATGACCACACCAACCTTCTGTTCCTCATTACCAGAAGAATGTGGACGCAGTCTGAAATACAATTTGCACGCCTCCCTAAATAGAACAAAATTATCACATTCCCCAGAAATCTATCCGGGAGGGGGACCTTAGGCTCCAAACAGGCCTGACACTCAGCACCCCAGAACCACCAGCCTGTGGTCTCTGAATTTGGTTGCGGATGTCAGCCACCTCCAAGCTGAGTCCCTGCAGCCGTTCAGCCAGTGTAGCAATAGCATCCATGTCAGCACAAAAATGACATAAATTTTTGTTAGTGGCGGTTTATAATGTCACGCTCGGGTGTGGGGGGAAAAGCCACACCGAGCGTATGAGGGATGGGAACAGACAAAACCAGGGAACTGGTCACCTCCTGCAGGGGACCCTAAGACTAGGCCCTAGCTGGCTACCAGTATGAACTAACCCGGGTGGTAGGAAAGCTCATAACAGGAACCTAATCTGAATAGACCCTAGAACACCCTGCAGTCTAATGACACAAAAGAGTAACCTGTTCCTCCAAGCGTAAGGAGGAACAGGAGACTCAAACGGGAATAACCAAAGAAAGGGAAAACACTTAACTTTAAGTAGAACTCAGCAACAGGATCTCAGCCGAGATCCACACCACTCTCAACCAGGTATGAAGCAGATATAAACCGCAAGGGATACTGGGAGAGGAAGAGGTAAGTAGGAGACAGCTAATTGCCCAGCGGCAACAGCTGAGGGAAAGGGGTGTGGAGAACAGCACCCAAACCACAGGGAATAGCCTGTCAAACCTGTCACTTAGAAAGCCGCGCAGAACGTCTGATTCCAGACGCAAGACCACTCGTGACAGCTGCCTAGTGCTGTCAGCAGTTTAGCATGGTCAAAACTGCTGACAGACTATTTTTAAGATTTTCTTTCATCACATACCACCACTTTAATCAGAGAGCTTTTTGTTAATATGGTCAGTGCACCATTATGTATTCAGAGACACCTTAATGTAAACTACAGTTTGATGACAGCTTCCATATACAGTGCCTTGAGAAAGTATTCGGCCCCCTGGAACTTTTCAACCTTTTGCCACATTTCAGGCTTCAAACAAAAAGATATAACATTTTAAATTTTTGGTGAAGAATCAACAACAAGTGGGTTACAATTGTGAAGTGGAACGAAATTTATTGGATCATTTAAACTTTTTTTGCAATAATAAAACTGAAAAGTTGGGCATGCAAAATTATTCGGCCCATTTACTTTCAGTTCAGAAAACTCACTCCAGAAGTTCATTGAGGATCTCTGAATGATCCAATGTTGTCCTAAATGACTGATGAAGATAAATAGAATCCACCTGTGTGTAATCAAGTCTCCGTATAAATGCACCTGCTCTGTGATAGTCTCAGGGTTGTGCATCATAAAGACCAAGGAACACACCAGGCAGGTCCGTGATACTGTTGTGGAGAAGTTTAAAGCCGGATTTGGATACCAAAAGATTTCCCAGGCTTTAAACATCCCAAGGAGCACTGTGCAAGCGATCATATTGAAATGGAAGAGTATCAAACCACTGCAAATCTACCAAGACCCGGCCATCCCTCTAAACTTTCATCTCAAACAAGGAGAAGACTGATCAGAGATGCAGCCAAGAGGCCCATGATCACTCTGGATGAACTGCAGAGATCTACAGCTGAGGTGGGAGAGTCTGTCCATAGGACAACAATCAGTCCAACACTTCACAAATCTGGCCTTTATGGAAGAGTGGCAAGAAGAAAGCCATTTCTCAAAGATATCCATAAAAAGTCTGGTTTACTGTTTCCCCACCTGGGAGACACCAAACATGTGGAAGAAGGGGCTCTGGTCAGATGAAACCAAAATCGAACTGTTTGGAAACAATGCAAAACAATATGTTTGGCGTAAAATCAACACAGCTCATCACCCTGAACACACCATCCCCACTGTCAGACATGGTGGTGGCAGCATCATGGTTTGGGCCTGCTTTTCATCAGCAGGGACAGGGAAGATGGTTAAAATTGATGGGAAGATGGATGGAGCCAAATACAGAACAATTCTGGATGAAAACCTGTTGGAGTCTGCAAAAGACCTGAGACTAGGACGGAGATTTATCTTACAACAAGACAATGATCCCAAACATAAAGCAAAATCTACAATGGAATGGTTCAAAAATAAACGTATCCAGGTCTTAGAATGGCCAAGTCAAAGTCCAGACCTGAATCCAATTGAGAATATGTGGAAAGAGCTGAAAACTGCTGTTCACAAACATCTCCATCCAACCTCAAAGAACTCGAGCTGTTTTGCAAGGAAGAATGGGCAAGAATTTCAGTCTCTAGATGTGTAAAACTGATAGAGACATACCCCAAGCGACTTGCAGCTGTAATCGCAGCAAAAGGTGGCGCAACAAATTATTAATGCAAGGGGGCCGAATAATTTTGCACGCCCCACTTTTCAGTTTTATTATTAAAAAAAAAGTTTAAATGATCCAATAAATTTCGTTCCACTTCACAATTGTGACCCACTTGTTGTTGATTCTTCACCAAAAATTTAAAATGTTATATCTTTTTGTTTGAAGCCTGAAATGTGGCAAAAGGTTGAAAAGTTCCAGGGGGCCGAAATACTTTCGCAAGGCACTGTATATATTTATAGTCTTAGTTTTTAAAGCCAAAAAAATTAATAACTATGGGCCATCCACACAACAGATTGTCTACTGGAGAACGGCGTGCAAAACGAATAATGCTGTAAAAAAAAAAATCTCACCCACACACTGGAAAGTTTCTGCAATGGAAACCATCCATAACTTGACCTGTGGTGCAGATTTTTAATCCGCAGCCTGTCTGTATTGTGGGTTCTCATGGTGGATTTAACTCTTTGCAATGCATAAAGTGAAATCTGCTTATTTGCAACATTTTTAAACATCCCAAACAACTCTTTAAAGAGGACCTGTCACCATGAAATGAAAGCAATCTACAGACAGTATATTATAGAGAAGCAGGAACTGAGACAATGGATATACAGTTTTATGGGAAAAGATTCAGTATAACTTGTAATTTATACATTTATATATCTTCTTTTTCTATACTTAAGACCACCCTGTGTACAGCTATCAGTAGCTGACAGCTATTTCTGTATACACACACAGAGAATGGCAGTGGGGTTACTGTATATATGAATGGAACAGCAGACAAGCATCTGCACTGCCACTCTATAAAAATCTATGGTACTGATGGAAGAAGCAGAGTACTGTGCACCATATTTTTCTGACTGTTTTTGTGCATTTTAAGGCTATGTACACCTTCAGGGGAATTTTTTTATGATTGCTAGTTTTTACTCATTTTGGGCTAAAAATCTTTTTTTGATTGGTCTTTATTAAAAATATTGAGTCATTCTGTCACAAAGGGTTAACTGTTTTTCTATCTGTGTGACTGGTACTTTCACTGTGTGCCTTTCATCTAATAAGCCTTATCTGTAAGTTACTAAGAGGTCATACACACTTATTTAACCACATTCTTATCAGTAAGATAAGGATTGAGCTATATTGAGTGTTTATAACGTCATAGAGCAGAGATTAAGAGCCCATCAGCTCCCTGCCTGACGGAAGAGAGAGAAAATTCAGATCCTGTTAGTAGAGCCTCTCAACTATTTAGGTGTATGAAAGTGCCTTTAAAATGAAAAATGAAAAAAAGAAACAGCTTTCCAATATTTACTTAATACATGTCCTAATTATTGTCTACAGCTTTTTATCTCCATGGTAACAGACTGGAAACTAACGCTCTGTAGTCTGATCCTGAAGTCCTGATTACCATACCTTACCCTTTTCCTCATGGCTTAACAAATAGATGTGTGGCATGATATGACCAGCTTAAAATAAATGCATGATTCCTGTTGTGTACAATAACAAACGGGAGTCCTTAACGAAAAATGTAGCAATGGTATGGGAGGGGCACATCTGTACGTTTGGTATATTAGCAAGGAAGGGGGACATATATGGTAGGAAACATGACTGTAAGATCAGACTACACAGAGTTGTCCTGTAGTCTGTTGCCATGGAGACACATTGGTTTGTGTAGGTATTGTAGGCAGTTTGAGATTTTTATCTCAAAACATTTTGAGATTTTTAATTAGGACTATTTGCAAAGTTGTTTCATTTTAGACGTGCATTATAAAATATCTGCAAAATATCTTTTGTTAAGGCCTCTTTCACACGAACGTTGTGTTTTGCAGTCCGCAAATTGCGGATCCGCAAAAACAACGCATGGCATCCGTGTGCATTCCATGTTTTGCGGAACGGAACAGCTGGCCCCTAATAGAACAGTTCTATTCTTGTCCATAATACGGACAAAAATAGGACATGCTCTATTTTTTTTTTGCGGGCTACGGAACGGAGCAAACGATGCGGACAGCACATGGTGTGCTGTCTGCGTTTTTGCAGGCCCATAGAAATGAATGGGTCTGCATTTTTCATGTGAAAAATGCGGATCAGAGCCCGCAAAAACAACGTTCATGTGAAAGAGGCCTAAAAGGCATGTAAAGCCTGTATTACACCAGGCAATAGTCGGGGTTGTCATCACTAACGAACGTTCGTAGGATGATGATCTGCCTGTATAAAACTGGCGCCAACTACCTCATTCTTCGGGCAATGGCAATTCTTCAGCAGGTTTAAAAAGCATTGTTTCCTGGCAGTAGATTGTGATGTCTAATCAAGATCTGCTGTCAGCAGACAATTATTCAGTATGGGGATGAGCGATGGCATGACAATCACTTGTCCCCATACTGAGGAGGAGATCGCTGCACGTAATATTAGCGTTCTCCTCCAATGACGAGCAGGCGATTGCCGTGAAGGAACGCTTCCCTCCCAACAATGGCCTGCCCGATCACGCAGTGTAATCCAGCCTTTACTGCAGCATCTTGATTGTGTCTCCTCTATTACATAGAAATACTAGTCTTTCAGAACAGTTGGATGAAGTCGTTCTTCAGTTTTTCCTAGAAGCCTTAATTAGCCCTGACTGTATGAATGACTAAATGTCTGCTCAAAACACTTATTATTCCAGGTAAGGTCAGAGCCCAACGGGAAACCAATTTTTCAACTGATTACATTTATAATCCATCCTAGTCACGATGCGGGCGATAGCGCAGCAATAAGATGGCACTTGTTTGTAGAATTAATGATTGTCTCTTGGCAGAAGACAGGGGTCGCAGAGCAGCATCTTCAGCTCTGAAAACAAAGGCATCACAGATTCGACCTCATACTGGACGCTCTGGTGCCACATGCAGCTGCTGATATGAATTATGAACACAGGTTATCCCAACGTGGCCTGAACTTTGACTCCCCGGTGCAGTCGTAGCATGATGTTATACTGTATTATTAACTGGAAGGAAATCCAGAACACTTGTAATAAAATGACTTTCTATTGAAAAGGATACATTGGTAATGGATCCTGACTCAGAGCCAAAGTGGCGGGACTAGGTGAAGCTGTGTCAATCATGTGAAAAGCTATGCAGGCAGTGTGCCAACCATAGTACCCTATAATCAAGGGTAGATTGGCCACAGACCTTACAGGGAAACTTTCTGATGGGCCGATGCCCATGGGGCCGCCTGAGGCCTCCTCACGGCCGGCCAGTGGAAGTTTTTGGGGATGTATTTTGTGCTGCTGGTGGCAATATTTTGTGATTGACTGTGGTATTTGGCTCTGTTGGGGGTGGTATAATGTGCCACAATATGGTATTGCTGGCTCTGCCTTCCATCAATTTGGACCCGACTACAAAATAGGGCCACTTTTAGTATTTTTTCCAGGTCCACTTTAAGTTCCAGTAGGCCCCTGCCTATATTGATGAAAATCTTAGTGTCTACATGGCAGTGTCAGCTACCCAACCAACCCCAGTGCCCATACTACTGCCAGAGATATGTTATAAAGTGCAAAAATGCTGCATAAGAATATCACTCAACCAACTGTTTTTAGTGTGCCCATAATAGTGGCATTCCGCTGTGACCTCCATAACAGCGCCAGCCAGCCGCTGTTCAAATAATGCTGCCAGCCAACCACAGTGCCCATACTACTACCTTATATATGTTCTATATACGTTCAACATACCAAACAGTGCCTCATAACTGTACCATACAGCCAGATTACTACTAACCATCTGGTGCCCCATAGCAGTGCCCGCCAGACATAATAACAAATACAATACTGTGCGGTATATAACACTGTGACTATCTGACTTCAGATGAATGCTTCAAACATTCACTTATCATAAGTTGAAATGCTGTAGGCCAGCTACATGATACAGGGATCACACTATAAGCCTTGTAGATCACCCTGGTCTAGGTATGTCACCCTGCAGTAATACCATAGGTTAGGTATGTGACAATCGGATATTACTCTATGCTGGAGTAATACTTTTTGGCAGCTATATCGCAATGAGATTATACTGTAAGCCAGATATGTCTCTCTGAGGTCATACTGTACGCTAGGTTTTTTCTTCCTGTTCTCAGGCTGTATTCTAGGTAAAGATCTAGCAGAGCTGAACGTTTATTTTAACTGTTTCTTTTATGACTCATGATAAGGGTCCGTTCACACGAGTGTGTGAATGGGTCCGCATCTATTCCGCAATTTTGCGGAATAGATGCGGCCCATGCATTTCAATGGGCGACAGATCTCGGAGAGCCTCGGCTCTGCGAAAAAATGTAGAACATGTCCTATCCTATTCGCAATTGCGGACAAGAATAGGCATTTTGTATGGTGTGCCGGCCATGTGTGTTCTGCAAATTGCACACACACACACTGGCTGGCATCCATGTTTTTGCGGATCTGCATTTTTGCGGACACGGCTGTCTGAACGGGGCCTAACTCATTGAGTTACTATAACACTGGCTATCAAATGAACCTCCACTGATTACATATAACTTGCATATATACTTGGTGTTGCCCGTGTGTACATCTATATAATTATTTTTTTATGCTAATTCTTACCTAGAAGGACTCATTATTGTCTTTGGCACAATTAGGAAAGTAAAGAAACCATCGGCCCCACCATTAGTATATTGTTGGCGTAACCCACCATTCTCAGCTGGTTTGGACAACAGTTTAATGTGTATGGGGAGCCCCTGACTCTCCCCCAACAAATGATCTCGGGGGAGAGAATGATTGGTGGAAATAAATTCTCCCATGAGATAAGCAGTGCCTTTTTCTTGTTCTCATATTAAATACACATACTCGTTTGGCCGAACCGATGTGTATGGGGGAGCTTAGAGGGAGTCGGGAGAGATAGCCAATCATTTGGCGAACAGCTATTGAATGTGTTTGGGTGCCCTAACACTTTAGTCCTGCTTGCAAACGTTTTAAAACCCACTGCTGACCCAGGTGCCCATTCACAGAGGAATCATCTTTGAAACTGTTTTGAGGGTTCCATTTGCATAGAACCTGATGGATTTTACATTTTCCCTGCAGGTCAGTCTGCCTCTCATCTCCCTGGATAGGCCTGTGTGTCTAAGGCTACATTCACATGACAGTAAAAAAAAAAAAAAAATGGCCGATAAGATACACTGTCAGTTTTTCATTTTGTATCTATGTGTGCATCCGTTTTCCATTACATCCATTTTTAACGGCTGTAAAAACGGCATTAAAAATGGATGTAACCGAAGTTCATTGTTTGTTTTTAAGCCCAACCTCTGCAGTGCTCTCAGTATAAATAATGCCGCCCATGGTGCTTCTTGGACATCCAATGGCCTTCATAGCATCTCTTTTCAATGGGATCCGTCTGGCCATGAAAACAACCAAAAGTAGCACATAATGTATGTCAGATGCCCATTATTGACTAAGGGCCCATTTACACGACCATGTGAATGGGGCTGCATCTATTCTGCAATTTTGTGGCATAGATGCGGCCCCATTCATTTCTATGGGCGGCATTAGATTGTGCCGAGCTGCAACTCCGCCCAAAAATATAGAACATGTCCTATATATAGGCATTTTGTATGGGGTGCCGGCCATGTGTGTTCCGCAAATTGCGGAACACACACTGGTCGGCATCCGTGTTTTCGCGGATCTGCATTTTTGCGGATCCTCAACAACACGGCCGTCTGGACGGCCCCTAACTGTTTAAAAAATGGTCATGTGAATGGCCCTATAGACTTTAATTGATTCTAAAATGACCTTGTGACGACTGTTATGTGAATGCAGCCTAAAAAACAAACTGTTTGTTACCCATATTAACCAGTCACAGCACATCTTTTATTTTACTGCAGTACTTCCTACAATATTGTTCAATGCCGGCCTTCAGGACATGATGGGAGTTGTAGTGCTGTAACAGCTGGAGAGCCACAGGTTGGTAAATATAGGTCTACAGTACTGTAAGTAGGGCTGTAGTAAAAGAAAAGCTGTGCTATGACTGGCTGATAGGGGCAACAGTTCGTCCTTTAATCAGCACATGCAGGGAGATGAGAGACAGGCTGAAATGCAGGGAGATGAAAGGCAGAGTGAGAAGCAGTCCAACTGCAGCAATAGATATGTTAGTGGATGAAGTGCACACTTCTTCATACATTGCTATAGGCAACAAACACTTTGTCTTTCAGCACAAAGACATAAAACTCCTCTCTCCCTCTCTCTCTCTTTCTCTCTCTCTCTCTCTCTCTCTCTATATATATATATATATATATATATATATATATATATAAAAACCCCCTATTTTGAAAAAACCATCCACCCATATTTTTTGGGGAAAAAAATTACGGTACATAATTTGCTTGGATTGCACCAGCTAAACCGACCTTTGGGGATCCTGTAATAATAATTACTTTGCAGTTTACAACCCGTTTGAGAATGCTCCTTTCCATTGCCTGCACAGCGCTCTCAGAAACAATTCCACAAAGATCATGTTAATGGAATATTTAATGGAGAAAGTTGAATAAAATATGGAATTGTTGAAAATCAAGAACTATTGATTACAATAATCATATTATCCTCATCGGCATTCACGGCGTGCAATTTAATCTTACACACATAAGTAGACTATGCAAATCATATTCTTATAGTACAAGAGAATATTAATCAAAATATAGAAGCTGTTCTGGATGAGCGGCTCTGGATGTGACCGTGTTCTTTTTTTTTTTTATTTCATTTCAGTTATCCAATTTTACAAACTCTTCTTTTGGCACCTGGAGACAAATTATTATTATGATTATCATTATTATTATTATTATTATTAACCATGGCTAAATTTAATAGGGTATGTGTAAAACACTAGTTCCTGATGTATCATATGCTGTCCATCCACTTTTGTTTGTTTATTTTTGAAATCTATGTCAGCTTCAAGTTAGGCACAAAATTATTAAGTATGTGCTTGGTAATAAAATTGGGGCATCACAAATAGTGATGAGCAAATCAAAGTAAAAAAAAAATTTACTTTGATCTGAATTTCAGGAAAAATTAGATTCACTACGAAGCCAAATTTCCTTGCGCTTCTTGGTAGTGAATACATTTTCCCTGATATGGCGGAAAAAAAACATAATCACCTTAACCATTTGCACATGAAGAAGCCGCCATGACCATCTTGATTGAAGATACCATGCAAAATCTTGCCACGAATTGCCTGATGAACGAGAGTTTGCTACAAGGGTGCTTAAAAATCAGTGCCTGCCGGTGGCAAGTCATACTGTCTAATAAAGATCTGCCGCCAGCAAACCACTAGATAGCATAGGGAGGAGCAATGGCATAGCGTTAACTCCTCCTCATACTACAGAGGAGATCACTACATGTAGTAGCAGTGGTCTCCTCCGCTAAATGGCGGTTGCCAAGAGAGAACACTTTCCTCCCAACAATCGCTTGCTCTATCGGCCTGTGTAACATACAGTGGAATATACACTCACCGGCCACTTTATTAGGTACACCATGCTAGTAACGGGTTGGACCCCCTTTTGCCTTCATAACTGCCTCAATTCTTCGTGGCATAGATTCAACAAGGTGCTGGAAGCATTCCTCAGAGATTTTGGTCCATATTGACATGATGGCATCACACAGTTGCCGCAGATTTGTCGGCTGCACATCCATGATGCGAATCTCCCGTTCCACCACATCCCAAAGATGCTCTATTGGATTGAGATCTGGTGACTGTGGAGGCCATTTGAGTAAAGTGAACTCATTGTCATGTTCAAGAAACCAGTCTGAGATGATTCCAGCTTTATGACATGGCGCATTATCCTGCTGAAAGTAGCCATCAGATGTTGGGTACATTGTGGTCATAAAGGGATGGACATGGTCAGCAACAATACTCAGGTAGGCTGTGGCGTTGCAACGATGCTCAATTGGTACCAAGGGGCCCAAAGAGTGCCAAGAAAATATTCCCCACACCATGACACCACCACCACCAGCTTGAACCGTTGATACAAGGCAGGATGGATCCATGCTTTCATGTTGTTGACGCCAAATTCTGACCCTACCATCCGAATGTCGCAGCAGAAATCGAGACTCATCAGACCAGGCAACTTTTTCCAATCTTCTACTGTCCAATTTCGATGAGCTTGTGCAAATTGTAGCCTCAGTTTCCTGTTCTTAGCTGAAAGGAGTGGCACCCGGTGTGGTCTTCTGCTGCCTGTAGCCCATCTGCCTCAAAGTTCGACGTACTGTGCGTTCAGAGATGCTCTTCTGCCTACCTTGGTTGTAACGGGTGGCAATTTGAGTCACTGTTGCCTTTCTATCAGCTCGAACCAGTCTGCCCATTCTCCTCTGACCTCTGGCATCAACAAGGCATTTCCGCCCACAGAACTGCACTGGATGTTTTTTCTTTTTCGGACCATTCTCTGTAAACCCTAGAGATGGTTGTGCGTGAAAATCCCAGTAGATCAGCAGTTTCTGAAATACTCAGACCAGCCCTTTGGCACCAACAACCATGCCACGTTCAAAGGCACTCAAATCACCTTTCTTCCCCATACTGATGCTCGGTTTGAACTGCAGGAGATTGTCTTGACCATGTCTACATGCCTAAATGCACTGAGTTGCCGCCATGTGATTGGCTGATTAGAAATTAAGTGTTAACGAGCAGTTGGACAGGTGTACCTAATAAAGTGGCCGGTGAGTGTAATTTGTGATGTAGTAACAAATCAAATTTCCTTGTGAAAATTGGCGAAGCAGCCAAATCAAATTTTTGATAAGTTTGCTCCTCTCTAGTGCTGATCAGTAACATGACAACTAGGCCAACAAAGGCAGTGGTCTTAATTCTAAAATTGATGTGTTCTTCCAACTTTAGGAACATAAGAGTAGAAGCGGGTTAATGTGGATTAGATGGACTTTTGGAATTGGTTAGATATTGGTGATTGGGCGCTCAATATGGACAGACTGTCTCCACTCACTATGAATCATATTTTCTTTAACTGGGATACCCATTTAGATAGGACATTTTGGTTTCATGATGGTGGTGAATACTTTAGCACTTCTGAGACTTCTCCCAGGCTTGTTCAGCACTATCATTTTATTTATTTTTTAACACGAGAGTATAAATCTATTGAGGGGTTAACGCTGAGGTTGCAGTGGTAACTACAGTAGTTGCAGTGGTCATTGTTGGATGATTTATAGGTTTAATTCTCTAGACGATAAATGCCTCTTTGTATGGTTTACAGTAAGGACATGCTTGCGGGTGGATAAAATGTGTTCTATTGAAGAAATCCAGCCGTAAGGTGTGTAAACATGCAGCAATATCACAGCTGACTGTTGACCTAATATTGCAGAGTTCATGGGCTGAAAGCAAGCTCAAAATCTGATAATGTTTCTCCAGGGAACAAGAAATGTGATTGTAAGAGGACTTTTCTTGGATAGAACATACAACAATCTTGCATTAAATGGCTGTAGTGTGACTAGGACCGCCAGTCCTGTACCCACTTGTGTGATACTGTCACTTATAGGTAAGGTACTGTAACTGAATGAGCCAACATGGACACCATGATAAAGACCATTCTGTTTTTTTTTTATTATAGTAGACCTTGTTTTTATATTGTCTAGTCATTGGGAGGTACGTCTCATAAATTAATATTTAGCCAAATTGTTAAAGAGTATTTATCCATAATAATAATAATAATTTTAAAATATAAAACTTTTAGAGTGTTACGGCAGTGGTTGTGGAACCACTGTGTCAACCAACAGATTTGACTTTGGGCTACCTTGGGAGCCACCAGGCCACTGGTTTAGTCTCTGTGTGGTTGAGAGCTGACCCTTGAGGGTCAGACACTGATAGAGGGCAGCAAAGGGTAAGGCAAAATTGTAATCCGGGACAGACCAAGGTCAGGGCAGGCAGAGTATGTGCTAAATGGTAAATGGCCCAAGGCCAGGGCAGGCAGAGAAGCATCAATATGAGGTCAAGAATGGGTCAGGTCAGGCAACAGAAGGTCAGAGTCAGGCAGAGGTCAAAATAGAAACAGCACACCTTCACAGGAACTTGGCAAGCTATGGATCATATTGCTCATGCAGGTCAGGCAACAGAAGGTCAGGTCAGGCAACAGAAGGTCAGAGTCAGGCAGAGGTCAAAATAGAAACAGCACACCTTCACAGGAACTTGGCAAGCTATGGATCATATTGCTCATGCACCAATGGGCACATGAGAGAGACCAAGCCTGCGATGAGGAACAGAGTGAGCCCAGCAGCCATAGTCACCAGAAAGGTGGGTCTGTGGCACTATGAAGCTGATATTGAGGGCTGGTAAGAGAAGAATCAACTGCCATGGGCTCTCACTGTAACACAGATTCTATAGCTTACCAATAGTCTTCAATTAATGTTCAGTGATACCAAATGTGAGAAAGAGTACTGACTCTTTTATTGGCACCTCCAGCAAACATCTCAAGGTATGCTTTGGTCTTACAAATTGAGAAAAGCTGGTGTTTTCTGCTATCTAGTTCACAATTTATCCAAATTTTCTTTTGTACATCTAGAAAAACTGTGCCATCTAGTTTTGTTTTTTTTTTAATTGGCCACAGGTTACGACCATTGGGGTTGTTGGCTCTTAGGCTGGACAGTCTCCTTAAATAAACTGTAACAAGTAATATGCCTAATTTCTGTTTCTTATTTTTCATAGCTACACTTTTTTTTTTTTTTTTTTTTTTTTACTTCTCCTGGCAAGCCTTTATTGTGACAGTGGCCTCTATGACTAAATTATTCCCATAACTCTTCTCCTGGTCATAATCTTCTTTATGACAACTTACATCTTAGACAGGGTAACTCAAAGGCAGAAAAGTTTGCAGCTGCAGCTTCCAGCATAAAAAGACTCTAAAAAGCTTCAGAAATGTCTTGAAAGTTACACATGATAAGACTAATTATACGCATATTTTACTGGTAATGCCATGCGTAAATGAACACATTAAGCAACTATTTTAGTCATTGCCACTTTCATTACATAGCTTGTAAGGCTGAAGCACAACATCCACCCAGTTCAGACTATTATCTTTCAAAGTTGATCCAGCATTCTTCTTTGCAATGTTTGTGAAGATGTAATGATCACTATTTTCCTGAACAACATTCAAATATGTATTTTACGGAAACTGTGCTTTATTATTTTACTCTTCTTAGTAAAAAGCTAGTTAAAATAGCAACCCCCCCTTGCAACTTCTGTTCACAACCAGATGCAAACTTCCATTGACTTTCATCCGCATTGCTGACAGCGTTCCCTTCAAGCCTCTGTATCTTTGGTGGTCTATGGCCATAAGGGTGTTAATGTTAGCATCCTTGGTGATCTTGGACAGAAGGGTTAGTGTTAATTTTCCTGTTGGTCTAGGACATTGAGTTTACTGTCAATATACCTGAGGTTAATTTGACGATCCCTGTTGTCCTAGGGAAGTGAAAGGGTTAATGTCAGTATATATATGTTGGTCTAGGGCAGTCGAGGGTTTAGGTTTAGTATATCTGGTGACGAGGGGATTGAAGGTATTAATATCAGGGTGTCTGTGGGTCTAGCACAGTAAAAGAGTTGATGTTAGTTGATGGTGGTCTAGGACAGTGTGGGAGTTATTTCTAGTATCGTTAGTGTAATGGACAGTTAAAGGGTAAATTTTAGAATTTCTGTTGGGCTTGGGTATTCAAGGGATTAAAGGAAATGTATCATCAGAAAATGACCTATTGTTTATATCATGTTTTTATGTTTAACATTTTTTTTTTTAAATTTGGTGATGTTATTTTTCATTTCTCATGTCAACATCTATGTGTTGTATGTTGAATCTAGTCTCAACTTACGATGGATCAAAAAAAACCATTATATGTTGAAGATATTGTATCCTGAGGCCATTGTATCTTGAGGTCTTGAGGGATCACTGTATATATATATACAGCACCTATGTTAATCAGACCTCAGCTCGCAGCACCTATCAGACCCCCAATATTAATAAGACCCCAATCAGACCTCAGATCAGACCCCAATGTGAATGACCCCCAATCAGACCTCAGGTAAGAGCCCATGCCTTTCATCATCCCCCATTGCCTCTCATCAGCCCCCATGCCTCTCATCAGCTCCCATATGAGCCCCCATGCCTCTATATCAGCACCCGTGTGAGCCCCCATGCCTCTTACCAGCACCCATATGAGCCCCATGCCTCTCATCAGCCCCTGTATGAGCCCCATGGCCTCTTACCAGCACCCATATGAGCCCCATGCCTCTCATCAGCCCCTGTATGAGCCCCCATGCCTCTTACCAGCACCCATATGAGCCCCCATGCCTCTCATCAGCCCCTGTATGAGCCCCCATGCCTCTTATCAGCACCCATATGAGCCCCCACGCCTCTTATCAAGCCCCATATGAGCCCCCATGCCTCTTACCAGCACCCATATGAGCCCCATGCCTCTCATCAGCCCCCATATGAGCCCCTATGCCTTTTATCAGCCCCCATTCCACAGAGAACTTAAAATAAAAAATCACTTACCTCTCCTGCTCTGAACGCCGCTCATCTACAGTGTGATCCTCTTCCTCCTGCTTTCGGCTGTGGTTTGACAGCCACTGCACAGCCAAGGACCAGGAAGAGGTGAGTACAGAGCCTCCGGTACTAATGAGCACTTCCTTAATGGAAGCACTCATTATTATTCACCCCAAAAATGCATCTTATGTAGCAAAAAATATGATATAGATTTATATATATATATATATATATATATATATATATATATATTTATTATAGCTTTAACGTTCCCTTTCACATCTCGCCCCCCTCCAAATCCATTTCTGCCATAGAATTCATAGAAAGGTAGATTTACTAGAAGCCAGTTCTCGAATATCCTGCGCTTTACAGGTGATACATTTGTCATTTGCTTGCAGTGAAATCATTTATGACGTGGAGGTTTAGTCTTAAAGCGGAGAACATAATGTGAGCACAATTTATGAGTTACTGATTTTCTTCTGCATATTCAGTGGGTCCTCAAAGAGATCTATTTAATAGCAAATGACTACCAAGGAACCTCCTATGCTCCTTAGAGTGATATTTTCTATATACATGTGTCATACAGTTCTAAAAGTAATTTGCCAAGAATTGAAATCGGTAACAATGACTTTGTTTAGTAACACAAACTGATAAAACACCAATAAACTATGGGTATATAAAAGGAAAATCAGCACGATTGTGTTCTTAGGACTCCGAGGGAATCGGTGATTCGAGAAAAAAGTTGACTAAACCATCTATTGTGGGAACATATTCATTTGCTCTGACTGTTCGTCTCCATATATCACTCCCTAGAGCCAGCTCTCCAAAACCAAAGACAGGAGCAATTATTTCTAAACAAAAGCTAATAGGAACAATCATAGTTTGTTGCATAAGTAAAAGCTGTGTAACGGGAAATTAATAATCAATCAACCAACCTGTAATTGGAATTGTTTTAAAAAAATTATTTTTCCAAAATCTGTTTGCCTTTGTGGTGGCTGAAATTAATTTACAAGGGCCGATGCACAGGTCAATAATCGGCAACAGACAGTTAGTTTCCAGTCGTTGCCCACTTGTTTAAATGCATTCACTGCAGCAATCATCCCCTCTGTATGGAGACGAACGATTGCTATGATTGTTCATCCATATATGGTTTCATTGGTTATGAGCTGTTGGCAAACATTTATTTAAAGTGCCACAAGAAAGACGTGATCACCTGACGAGTGGGTTTGCCCGCTTGCAGTTGTCTGTACGAATGATCATCCCTGATAATTGTCCCAATCTTTGGTTCATGTAATAGGGTCCTTAGGCTCATTCCCCTCAGTATATGAGTGACAATTACTGATAATCATCTTGCTCTCACTGGTGATTTAGTAGTCTGTATTTTATTATAATTCTGCCCCAAGAGTGGACGCAGACAGGAGAGGGCCCCTGTGAAAGACCAGCAGAAGGGGCCCCTTGCTCTAAAATTGGTCACTATAGAGCCCCTCAATGTTTCTTTAGCGATCCACAGATGTCCGAGAATGAAAATCCTTAGTTCAGTCCATTACATATAGTCTAACTGGCAGTAGATAGCAACGTTTAAGGTGACAGTGGGCCCCCTATCTTCTGGGCCCCTGTGCAACTGCACAGGTTGCATACATGGTATGTCCACCCCTGTTGTGTCCTTACTGTGCTGGAAATCAGCTCTCTATGCACTGACTTCCTGGTAAGCTTGTGCTGGGCTTGTGTTTATACCCAGAAGCCAACCTGAACAAAAGATGAGATGGAGATGTGTCTCAAACTACCTCAGACTCCTTGTAAACATTGTTGCTACATAGGCCCCATGGGCGGACTGGCCATAAACCCTCAAGAGAAATTTCTCATTGGGCTGATACTCAGGGAACCATCTGAGCCCTCCTCACGGCCACTGTCCAGGTACATCATGGTCTGATGCCCTCAGCATTCATTAATTCTAGGAGCATCAGGTACTTATGTACCTGGCCAGCACCATAGGTACCCTCCTGAATTCAACTGTTTCATCATCCTGCAGTACTTATACTGCAGTATTTAATGCAGCACCGTGGTATTCGCTTTTCAAGGGGGGGGGTGTATTTTGTGCTGCATTTCGGTATTGCTGACTCCGTTGTCCCTGCCTACTTGTGACTTGTGTTGCCCCACCTTCTGTTAATTTGGATTCACTTACAACATGTGGCCACTTTTATTTTTTTACAGGGCCATTTTAAGTTCTTCGTCCGCTCCTGACACACATCAGGGGTGGACTAGTTGCTGGTTGCTGTATCACACCCATCACACGCATCAGAGAGCTCCAGTAGGTACCTACCTCTTTCTTTGCTGCACAGGCTAGATTCCATGTCAGTAGGAGAAGAGAACATGGAGTTCTCCAAATATAGGAGGGGAACATGGACGGAGATATATTTCTGTAGCATTTGGATACTATTAGATTATTTATGCTGCAATTAAGTAGTTTTACATGGTAATTAAAACTACAATATGGCCATTTCCATATTGTAATCCTATGCATTGAGCCCAGTATAACCAGCAATGTTCTCTTGGCTAAACCTCCCGTTTCAATGTATCCAGATGGATGTGAAGGGTAAAACGCTTTGGACACGAGGAGTGGAACCTTTGCTTTGTGCCGTTATATTTTTCTGCCATAACCAGCCATCGTTATTCTGCGGTTACAATGTTTGATTCTCACCTGGCAGGTTATTAGCAGGAAGAGCAATGGACCGGATCCGCACACACTGTTTTTTTATCTATCAAAGTGGCAGTGACAAAGCAACAGCCGAGGCTCTACAGAGAAGCTATCAAGCAGAAAAAATGTCCACAGTCCTAAATCCAGGGAACATCATCCTTAACAGGCCTTTAAGACGAGGGTGACCAGCAATGGCTTTCCTTCACATCTGAAGAGCTTGCATCGGCAATTAAAATGACAGAAATAAACCATTTTAGTTGTGTGGGAGACGGGAGTTTTCTCTCACTAGGCTTGTCTGGTGTACTGACTCTATATTAATAGCATTGTTCCCTCAGAATGTGGGATCTGAGCAGACGGATGAATTATTTCTATGGATGGTCTCCAACCTGTAACGATCTGTAATATGGCATCTAGAGCAGTGTATGGAACCATACTGCATCTCTATAGGCCTTGTGGTGATCAGTTCAAATGACGACTCCAGAAATAGTCCAAATAACAGTTTATTTTGGTCTAAAAACAGTATAAACAAAAAAATACAGTCCATGTGAACTCGCCTGACTCACAGTCCTCTGTAGTTTCTGGTTTCCACCCCCTCCCCCCGAGCATGAAGGGGGAAAAAATGTGGCAATAGTAGACTATGTCAAAGCAACTCCACCAAGCTCTTCACATAGTCTAGCACACTTTCAGACTAGGAAGCATACCCCCTGCTCTCCTGGGCTTCCTAGCTTGTATAGGGCAGCCAAAACCTGGCCTCAATACGTGGGAGTAGTCATCCCACCCTGCTCTTTGACTACTCCAAAAGAAAACCCAGACCAACAGCTAAACTATTATTAATAAGTGTCAGTAACCTGAGGTTACTGACGAAACATTACTGGTTCACTTCACAGAGGCCAAGCACCTTGGTGACACATATCTGTCGTCAACTATGGCACCTGGTGCATTCTCACAGCCTCTATTTTCACATAGCAGGCCTGTTCTTTCACATTCATGGCACTATAAGGGTTTCACGCACAGAAGTGGGTCCAGCAGGAAGGAAACATATAAGTCCTTCCTTTATATTTTCCTGTTCCTAGCGATATACCATCAGAGTCCCAGATGGGAATACCCCCTCGGCAGGGGGGGAACAGTGAGCACAAGAGGAAGCATCACCGGCTTTGCTCCCTTTGTGTGGATGACCTTTCTCTTAGTATTATATTTTGCTTTTACAAGACCTGTAATATTTTAAGAATGACAATGAAGGAAGTCTGAAGTCGTTTCTCTCTCACTCATTCAGTGTATTAACCATAAAAATCAGTCTTCTTTTGAAGCGGAATCTTAAGTAATGAGAATAGCTATTTGGTGGAGCAAGTGCCAAGTCTCATATCCGTCCTGGCTATGCGCGTCCTTTCATCTCTTCCCTTGTCACTAATCATTTTGGGCTCCTTTTAATCCATTCACATTACAGCATTTGATTCTTTTAATTTTTATTTGTCTGGATCCACAGGGATACATCAGGGCAGAGCAGTCTTCATGGGAAAGGGCATTTTACAGTTGGTATAAACAAAGCATAACAACTATGTATAAGTGACTTATTAATGTAAATAACTAGTCTTGAGCGAATCGAAGTTAACAAATTTGTGAATTTCAGGAAAAATTCAGTTCACCACGAATCTGAATTTCCTGGTACTTCGTGGTAACAAATCAATTTTTCCTGAAATGGCGGTAAAAAAAAAAAAAACATAATCACCTCCTCTCTATTTGATTGCAGAGAGCCCGTCGCGGCCATCTTGATTGAAGACAAAATGCCAATTCTCGTGCACGCTGGGGGCAGTAGTCTCCAAAATGTCGTTTTCCAGATTTTAACTCTTAGCAGCTGGATCTGTCCAGGGCACAGATCTAGGGAGACCATATATTTACTAGGTGTTGATATAAGCTGAATCATTCATTTAAGTGTGAAGGTAACCCTATGGCGTATCCATTGGCAGGAGTGAGGCTACTTTCACACTAGTGTTTCTATTTTCTGGTATTGAGATCCGTCATAGGGTCTCAATACCAGAGAAAAATGCTTCCATTTTGTCCCCATTCATTGTCGATGGGGACAAAACTGAACTGAACAGAACGGAGTGCTCCAAAATGCATTCCGTTCCGTTTGGTTGCATTCCCAGACCGGAGAGCAAACTGCAACAAGCTCTGGTTTTCTTTCTGTCATGGGATGCAGAGCAAAACGGATCCGACATGACCCACAATGCAAGTCAATGGGACGGATCCGTTCCCCATTGATTTTCAATTAAATTCATGATGGATCCATCTTATATGTTATGTTAAAGATAATACAACCTGATCCGTTCATAACTGGTTGTATTATCAGTAACGGAAGCATTTTTGTTGATCCCTGTCAGATCAGGTAAAATGCAAGTGTGAAAGTAGCCTGCAGCACAAAGTCTTATGTGACTTTGTTTTTTGGGGAGTTATTTTCCAAGTGCAGGTGTCCTATGGTATTAATATTCTAAGCCAGTCTTCAGCATTCCTTGTCAGCTCATTTAGCTTACGGAGAAACATCTTCAAGACACCAGGGTGAACGTCAGAAAGTATAAGCTGGAGGCAGGGTCTGGACTCTGTTGTCTGATGTTATCAGCTCCCGAGCACATCCTATTTTATATGCACAGCAGCACCTGGGATACATGGTTAAATCCAATCTAGCCAGCAGACATCTGAGTAGACTATAGCTTAGACAGTTATTATCACAAGGAATATCAAGAACGTTCCCATTACATTTACCTTTAATGTGAGACCAAAAAGCTACATTTGTAAAACCAATTAAAAAACTCCCCAAATGGGAAACAAAAGGAAGCAATAGTAAATAGTGTGAATATATACAGCAGTGTGAATTTTGAGTGAATATTGGAGCTCCTACTCCTGGACGTATAATGGCTCTATTTTGTAATTTGTCTATTTTGAAATTTAAGAGGTCTACCATTATGGTCCTCTACTTCACCTGTCAGAAATTGTGAAGCTGAAGTTGAATATAAAAAACACTAGGAATGATTTACTAATGTAAAGGTGCTGGAATTCTAGGTAAAAGGGGTTTTCCGGAAATTAAATATTGCCATAGGCTATCAGTATCTGATCGTTGGTTATCAAATTCCCGGAACCCCTGCCATCAGCTGTTTAAAGGGGCTATTTAAAGGGGTTGTCTCACTTCAGTAAGTGGCATTTATCATGTAGAGAAAGTTAATACAAGCCGCTTACTAATGTCCATATTGCCTCCTTTGCTGGCTGGATTATTTTTTCCATCATATTATACACTGCTCATTTCCATGGTTACGACCATCCTGCAGTCAATCAGTGGTGGTCGTGCTTGCACACTATAGGAAAAACCCTTGGCCCCTCTGGTGGCCGGGAACGAGGGAGCTCACGTAGGCTGGTGCTTTTTTCTATAGTGTGAAAGTACGACCAGCGCTGCTGGATTACAGGGTGGTCATAACCATAGAAACAAGCAGTGTATAATGTGATGGAAAAATGAATCCAGCCAGTAAAGGAGGCAATATGGACAATCACAATACATTAGTAGAGATGAGCGAATCTATTCGTTGATTCGTATCGAATCTTGGAAATTTTCAGCTGCGAAGCGAATCCGAATATTAGGTGATTCGCTCCGTTAAGATTTGAAAATGTTCCTAAGGCACTCTACAGTACAATTACTGTCTGGTAGGGTGGAGCTTAGCCCTCAGCTTTGCAATGCTCCTCAGCTTTTCAATGCTGGTTATGCCTTGTATTGATACCCTGATTTGCGTCAAGAATAAATATTTCTTCTTTGGAATGCTGCAACCAAATTTCACAAGACAAGTAAAATATTAACAGGCAGGATCAACCCTAGCAGGCAGTATGTCTGGTTTAATAAGATTGATCCTGCTGACCTGTGCTATTTCATTTTATATAGAAGTTTGTGTTAGAAGATAAAATTTCAGGTTCACTGTACCGCTCTGCTCCCCTGCACTCGCATGGGCGCAGGCAGCCGCTTCCGTCCTCCTGAGGCTGCCTGCGCCCATGCGAGCGCAGGGGAGCCGAGCGGTACAGTGCTCGTTTCGAGCATGTTCGCTCATCTCTAGCCTCTATAGACTAAACTTTTTGGAGAGTCTGCCATGTTCAATATGTGGTCTTCACATGGTCAACACAAGCCAAAGTTATAATAGGGACTTTGCTATGGGAGTAGCCTGGGTTGTTTTTCTTCATTGTATTTTAGATTTGAAGGAAAAACAGATGAGTAGAAGAAGGATAAGGAATATCCAAGAGTTTATTAGGGACTCAGAGTTAATGGAGACATCACAAGTTCAGGATTCTCATATACTGTATTAGTCAAGAGCAGCTACAAAGAGCATCTTGGTGCATTACTTGAACAGCCCACTCATTTCAGTAGTAATGGTATAATACTTCATTTCTCCTGTGGTGGTGCTGCAGGAAAATCAAACACTTATCTATACCCTTACTGATTGCAGCTGATCACTGGCGGTTTGAGAAGTGAGTAACTCAGGGATAAGCTTGTTTTTCGTCATTGTATTTTAAATTTGAAGGAAAAAGGATGAGTAGAAGAAGGATAAGGAGCTCATAGATGAAGAAATAGCCGTACGCTAGGTAATATTTATCTTATCAATAGAATTGTATGGTAACCGAGAGCCACCAGGAGGTCACACATCCTTCTCCCGTCCAGTTTGTTCAGGATTTTATCCTTTGAGTTATTTCATTGGAACAATGAACACAATTACGTCTCCTAAACCAGAACTGAAGACCATGCATCCTGCATTCATTTTACTAATTGTACTGTTGCAAGTGATTGAACTCTAAACTTGGCACAATCATTAGGATAACCGCTTCAGCCGGTGGAGTGATGCAGATGTTCAGCCATTAATTCTCTAACCTTGTTTCTGGGAATTGAAAAGTACTCCAAGCTTCCAGTCAGCTCGCAGAAAACTGAACACATCACATTAGGAGAATAGAAGTATTTTTGAAATAATTTTTTTTTTATCCAATATATACAGCATTGCTACTGTCATGTATCAGTTAGAAAGATCAGTAAGTCAGTGGCCAAGGAGATCTGAGGACAGAAGAACACATGTTGGCGTGCATTCAAATGGCTCTAAAATCGGGGAGGTGTGGGAGGTAAAGTGTTTGGAAAGAAATGTGAGTGTCTGCCGGGATGTAAATCCAACAGTGAAATAGATTCCAAAAAAGTAAATGTACTGTCAGGGTTTTAAGCACCTTCTAGACATTAACAGGGTTGTCTGGTTTAGTAAACAACATATCAAAGAGTCTATTAGGGACTTGGAGTTAATGGAGACATCACAGGTTCAGGATTCTCATATATTAGTCAAGAGCAGCAACAAAGAGCATCTTTCACTCTCGAGCATCTCGGTGCATTACATTCAGTACTAATGATGTAATACTTCATTTCTCCTGCGGTGGTGCTGCAGGAAAATCAAACACTTTTCTATACCCTTACTGATTAGAGCTGATCACTGGTGGTTTGAGCAGGTATAAGCTTATTGTTAACTATATTTCTAGTAGAGAGGGGTGTTGCAACATGGACAATGTGGACAATTTACATGCTTGTCTAAAAACCAATTTCTTTTGGAGGAAGATAAGTCAAATTTATTGTGAGGCCCACACCTCTTAGTAAAGATGGCTCATCTTCATCTATGCTGGCACAGATTTGCGCTATCATTTACAAAAAGCTTTGCCATAATTTATGAATAATAAATCTATCAGGCCAGTGATGGACTCGCCACTTCCCAGTTAACTGCACTGACTTTTCTCGTCACTTTTCAAAAGTGCACAGAGATGAAAAAAGTTGCAAATTTTCAGACACATGTGGACACAGTTTTGGACAGATATTACACCGTTAGGGTACAGTAGATGGATTGATAGACAGATATGTGTGAGATAGATAGCTCGATTAGATAGATATGAGAGAGATATGAGATAGATAGATAGATAGATAGATAGATAGATAGATAGATAGATAATAACATAGATAGATCAATTAGTTCAATTCAGAACTTTCCTACCTTCAAACGTGCTCTAAAAACACATCTTTTCAGGCAGGCCTATCAAGCTTCCTAAAATGACCTTTCCCCGAATAAACCTCTCCCCCAACAACTCCTCTAGCCTAAACTCGATCCTCTAACAGTCCCAAACTTGAAGGAGTTCGGCCGGCACCACTCCTTTCAGTACAATTGTGGCTCAAATCCTACTTATCACAATTAACTACCTTATTTGTCACCTCCAATTCCTCTTAGATTATAAGCTCTTGCGAGCAGGGCCCTGACTCCTTGTGTTTCAGTTGTATATTAGCCAGTTACTTTTGCTTGTACTTGAACCCTATGAATTTGTAAAGCGCTGCAGAATATGGTGACACTATATAAATAAATATTATTATTATTCTTATAGATAGATGGATAGATAGACAGACAGATAATAACATAGATAGATAGATAGATAGATAGATAGATAGATAGATAGATAGATAGATAGATCTGGATGGATGAATAAACCACTTTTTACACGAAATTTGGAGTGCTGCCTTCCTTGTCTATAGATAGATAGATAGATGATAGATAGATAGATAGATAGATAGATATTAGATATGACATAGATAGATAGGCTAGACATTCGCTGCACATGCAAAAGTGGATCAAAATTGTCTTTTTAATCTTAAGCGAGATATTTGTACATAATTTCCATTGTCTCAGCAAAAAAACTAAAAGAAAGAGAGAACATTTCCCCCTACATGTGTACCTTCTGATGAGACTTGAAAAAGGTCACCATGACCGAAACGTGGCCATCATCATCATGTTGAGAAACGATTCTTGAAACCATGAATATTCTCTCTTTCTTTTCATTTTTTTTGCTGAGACAATGGAAATTATGTACAAATATCTCGTCTAAGGGTGCATTCACATCACCGTTAGGGCTTCCGTTCAGGCTTTCCGTTATAACATCGTTATAACGGAAAGAAACGGAATCCCTAGGACGGACATCAAAACGGACACCTTTAAGAGGCATTCCGTTTTGATCCGTCATAATAGAAGCCTATGGCCCTGCATAACGGATCCGTCTGGATGCCGTTATGCTGGACGGAAAACAAAGTCCTGTCGACAGGACTTTGTTTTCCGTCCAGCATAACGGCATCCAGACGGATCCGTTATGCAGGGCCATAGGCTTCTATTATGACGGATCAAAACGGAATGCCTCTTAAAGGTGTCCGTTTTGATGTCCGTCCTAGGGATTCCGTTTCTTTCCGTTATAACGATGTTATAACGGAAAGCCTGAACGGAAGCCCTAACGGTGATGTGAATGCACCCTAAGATTAAAAAGAAACAATTTTGATCCACTTTTGCGTGTGCAGCGAATGTCTATATTACTTGAATAGATAGATAGATAGATAGATAGATAGATAGATAGATAGATAGATAATGACATAGATAGACAGATTACTAGTCATTCGTAGTCCAGATTAGTTTCCTGAGTTTGCAGATCGGAGGGTGATGAAGTTATATTAGCCGCTGAATGATATTGTCACTCATCTTCTTGTGGCTCCCTGGGGACAGTTGACATAGACCTTGCTCATAGTGGTTAAAGAGCGTTGGATCTATGTCATAATGTCAGCAGCTTTATGTATGAAGAAACTGTTTCAGGTAGGACAAGGATGGTTTGTGGACTTAGGCTACTTTCACACTAGCGTTACTAGTTTTGTCCCCATTCATTGTCAATTGGCATAACCGTAACTGAACAGAACGGAGTGCTCCAAAATGCATTCTGTTCCGTTCTCATACCTGAGCGCAAACCGCAGCAAGCTGAGCAAGAAGGATCCTTTATGTCCCCCAATGCAAGTCAATGGGGACGGATCAGTTTTCTCTGACACAATCTGACACAATAGAAAACGGATCAGTCCCCCATTGACTTTCAGTGGAGTTCATGACGGATCTGTGTTGGCTAAGTTAAAGATAATACAACCGGATCCATTCATAACGGATGCAGATGGCAGTAATGGAAGTGTTTTTGCTGAACCCTGGTGGATCCAGCAAAAACACTAGTGTGAAAGTAGCCTTAAAGGGGTTTTCCATGAATTAAGAAAATGAAAATACTTAAATATAACTTTATTATAAATATATTCCCAAATACCTTTCATTAGTTATAATGGTTCGTTTTGGCTAGGGAGCAATCATTAGGAGAAACAAAATGGCCGCCGTCCTATTAGTACAGACAAAACCTGTTCTAATCACACAGCAGGACAAGTTACTTCACAACACTGAGGTAAAGAGCTGCCTCATCCTCCTCTCTGCTGTGATTAGGACAGGTTTTGTGTGTACTAGTAGGACGGCGGCCATTTTATTTCTCCTAATGATTGCTCCCTATAGAAAATGAGCCATTATAACTAATGAAAGGTATTTGGGGATATATTTATAATGAAGCAATATTTACTTATTTCCATTTTCTTAATTCCCGGAGAACCCCTTTAAGGCTGGGGAAACACCTGGACATTACTGCGTAGTGTGGTTGCAGTTAGTGATTATTATACCTGTAAATGACTTACCTTTACACTATGTATGTGCAGTCGATGTTGAGTCATTTTGATGCAGAGTGTTTTCAGAGTGGTCAGTGTAGAGTCATTTATGTAATTTATGTCATTGGATCTTCAGCTTTTGCTGCTCTTTTCTCTCAAACACTTCGGATTGCAATTGTCTTTTCCAATTACAAAGGTTTGTTCTTATTTCTTTTGGTCGTTCATGCATCAAAGTGGAAGAATCAGCTTGAATCCGTCAAGGAAGCTCTTGTTTGTTTTCCACCATTAAATTGGTTTATGAGATTTACTGTAGCTTTTCTTTGGACAGCACTGATACCATGAAGAATCAGCAGTGTAGAAAAATAATAGAAAATAGAATAGAGTGACTGTAAGGCCTTATGCATGCGATGCAATCATTTTATGGCTCCGTGCAGTTTCTGAAGCTTAGCGACAGCTGTTACTCCCGGATCCTCCACACACATACTTAGACACTCTGCCCATGTGTTCTCCATAGGAACATGGACGAAAGGCACTGTCAGTCAGTCTTCTGAAAAAAACAAAAATATTCAGTCATTCCTTCTCCCAGCACCTGTCAGAGAAGTACTGGCACACCCTGGATACACATAAGACTACTTTCGCACTAGCGTTTTTGCTGGATCCGGCAGGGATCAGCAAAAACGCTCCCGTTACTGATAATACAACCGCCTGCATCCGTTATGAATGGATCCGGTTGTATTATCTTTAACATACCCAAGACAGATCTGTCATGAACTCCATTGAAAGTCAATGGAGGACTGATGCATTTTCTATTGTGTCAAATTGTGTCAGGGAAAACGGATCCGTCCCCATTGACTTACATTGTGGATCTTGCTCCACATTCCAGGACGGAAAAAATCCACAGCATGCTGCGCTTTTCTCTCCGGTATGTTGCACTCTGTTCTGGCGAGTTATGTTTTGTCCCTATTGACAATAAAAGGGGACAAAACGGAAGAGTTTTTTTTTTTTCCGGTATTAAGACCCTATGATGGACTTCAATACCAGAAAATATTAACGCTAGTGTGAAAGTAGCCTAAGATAGTGAACCACTTTCTGTGCCCTGGACAGATCTACACGTGGCATCAAAAATGGCCTTCACCAGCTCCTAACCGCTCATTTGCAGCCCCAGGAGTCCAGTCTAGCTCCTTCCAGTCTCCGGGAGTTAAACTTCAAGAGAAGGTCACATATATCACTGAGGCCAATCACTGGATATGTCTCCAAGTGGCTTATCACAGCTGGGTCACATCAACAGCAAGGCCAGATATGGCCACAGATGTGCTTGTGACCTTATCTGGAAGTTGGGATGAACCCTTGGAAATGGAATAGAGCAGCAGAGTGCAGGTGAATGCCTTTTTATGTTACGTACAGAGAACTATCCAAAGCATAGTTAAAATTGTGGTAGAAGCTGAACACCCCCTTTAAGCTGTAGAGAGCCATAATAGAGCACCCATAGAAGTGCCATAGTATAGCTTGGTATGGCTCCAGCAAGAAAAACATTTTGAAAAGCTGCATTGTATGTCTTATTACAGAAATATTCTCCCCTGAAAATGGGGCCTTAAAAAATGGGGCACCTAAAAAAAGGGCCTTTACCTGATTTGATGGAAATAGCATATGGGCAAACGATCATTACTCAGATCATTCGTCCCCTTTGCAGTATACATTATGTCAGCACCACACCCCCAGTTTACATGTCCTGACGATCAGCGAGCATTTTTCTGCTTGCATAGAAGATCTGATCAGCCGAACTTTGCTCATTTGTCACCTACTGCCCAGAATTGTTGGCAATGAGCGTTCCTACGAACCCTTGTCTGCCTGATCGTTGGCTAGTGGAAATGTCTTCATTGTGCCGTCATGCAGGTTGCCACCTATGTTAGTGTATGGGACCTTATTGTCTCTTTGCATGTCCCATTGGATGTCATACTATGGAGGAATTCTCCCAATGAAGTAGTGCTTCTAGTGGAAAACCACCATAGGAAGGTACCCTAGGAGCACCTATGTCGTGGGGAGCCACTGGGACTCCGTGGACCTCCCCACATGTTCCATGCACACTTATCATAAATTCCATGTATGAGAATTGCTCTAGTGGGAGCCATGGACGCATTACATCTTTTTTCCTAACAAACTATAACTTTTACATTTTATGTTTTCTTTATCTTTCATTATTTTTAGTCCTAAAGTTTTAGCACAGGGACAAACGATTAAAAAAAAAAAAATCCTGTTCCATTAAAGAAGCTGTAATTAGACCCCCAGGCACAGAGTACACAACAGCATTTTGCAAGTAAAACCACAAGATGTCTAGATGCACAATAGATTTACAGGCCGGCATTCAGCTAAGTCACCAGCTATTTTAATTTTGCAGAGGAGAATGTTTACATTCGGAGAGTTTGCCAAGCGATTCCTGCTTTAAGTTGTTAATTATAGTGAATTTCTTTACATGACGGTTATTCACAGTTTCCAGTTATCCTTCTTTTATGTTCTCTATTCATTAATCCGCTGTATTCCCACAAGTGCAAAATGGGTTCTGTGCTTAGATTAAGCCTCTTTACAAAAAGCATAAAATGGGCAAAAAAAAAATAAACAGAAAAAACTATATAATCTGCCATAATAATCTTTTAAAAAAGATAGTCATTTTTGTGTTTTGTGTTTTTTTTTTCAATTGGATTTCCGTGCATGAGCCACATATTAATCATGATGACTTTTAAAGGGACTGTTTAGCCTTGAGATAAAGGGCTCCACACTGTGCCTGTGTCTGGACTGTGGAGGGAAGGTTTGCAATCTAGCAATTCGAATGGAAAAGTCATTACCGGCCGGAATATAAGAAAAAAAATGAGAGTTGCTTCATCCCGGCTAGAGTTTTTATTGCTTTTCGATAGTGATTTCTAGATTTTATTAGTAATTAGGTTGGGCTTGCTAGGTGAATCTTAAAATTCCAAAACTATCTGCCTGGCCCATCTATATTCTTATCATGATATAGAGAGATAGATTTATACTCACGTAAACATAGTTCGTAATAAGCCAGATATTGATGTTTGCTTGCAAGGACATTTTACTGGGAGCTGAGGAGAGACCCTGAGGTGGTAGAATATTTAAAGAGCTTAAAAAAGTTTTTTTGGCCTCCTTGCCTGAGGCTGGACATTGACCCCCTACTTTATGTGCTTTCATTGCAAACTAGCAGGGAATGATCAGCTGATACCTGATGTTTGCTGCCGAGAAAATTCTTATTAACCTCTAAACTCTAAACCTCTAACCTCTAAAGTTTTGGAAAAAACCCTCCCAAAAATGTCACTTTTTTATTGTAGATTTTTTATTGCGCGTCTGCAGTAAATCTTGTTGACGTTGCATTTTTAACCCCTTAATGACATCATTCATTTTAGCCTTAAAGAGGACCTCTCCCCAATCCTGACATGCCTGTTTTCATAGCTTCATGTATTCCCCGTGTAATAACAATTATGGAACATCTATTCTTATGTCTGTATGTTGTGCCATTCCTTTATTATTTGCACTAGAAGTTATGAATGAATTGCTATTTGTGTTCAGTAAGGGAACAGAGGGGAGGTAACAAGTTGGGGGTGTGTACCTGCACAGTCTGAACATGACAGCACTAATTGGCTAGAGTCTGTATGTGTAGGGACACACCCGCAACTGGTCACCTCCTCTCTGTTCCTTTACTGAAGGCAAATAGCAATTCATTCATAACTTCTAGTGCAAATAATAAAGGAATGGCACAACATAGAGACATAAGAATAGATGTTCCAGAATTGTTATTACATGGGGTATGCATGGAGCTATTAAAACAGGCATGTCAGGAGTGGTGAAAGGTCCTCTTTAAGGACCAATAATATTTTCCCCCTTTGTGTTCTAGCAGTCATAAAGTTTTAATGTTTTCTTCTAAATGTTTTTTTATTTTGCGGGATTAGCTGTAGGTTTTTTAGGAACCATTTGGGGTATATATAGTATATTCAATAACTTGTGTTATTTTATTTTTAGGGGAAATATTAAAAACAGCAATTTTTACATTATTTTGTGAAAATTTTGTTACGGCATTCACTGTGTGGTAAAAATAATATAATTTTATTATCTGGGTCACTTCAATGATGATGATGTCATATTTCTATATATTTTTACTGTTTTTCCTTTCCTCCTGCTCCCTGTCAGCTCTGTAATTGCTCTCTCTCCTCCAGACTGAAGGAGGGCTGCTTTAACTGCTCATATCTCTGGTTTGGTACCAGCTAGAGATACGAGTTTGTATTGTTTGAAAGGTGACATTCCAAGCTTTCATACAATACCAGAATGACAGCAATATGTTCAGTACAGGGGAAGATTCACTTCTAGAAATCGGGATGCTGTGAATGCAGCTGAAAGTGAAAGTAAAAGCAGGTTTTATCCACAATTATTCCCGACCCGATTTCTAACAGTGATTTCTCATCTGTTGCTTGGACTTTAGCTGTTATTCTGGTCTTGTATGAACGCCTGGAATGTCAGCTTTCAAGACCAGTTGCATGTTTCTGCATGTTTCTAGCTGCTACCATTCAGGAGATAGCAGCATCTAAAGCAGCCCTCCCCATCCACTTTGCTGGGCTCGGGCAGAACAGTTAGCTACTTTTTGCACTGCCTGAGCTGGACTCAGGCAAAACAGTTAGGTGGTTAAAAATCCTTTTTAACAGTTTGGAAAAGGGGGCAAGGAAAGAGAACAAATATTTTCAATGAGAACCAGTACCACCCTTAGCCTCCAAGCTGCATCTAAAGGACCCCAAACAAGTTAGGTTATTGTTGGCCAAACCCAATGAGAATGATAGGTTTGACCAACAGCTTAATGTGTACAGGGAACTTCTGACTCTCCCCCGATAGATGATAGGGAGAGAATGACCGGCAAAATGAATATAAGTTGTCTTATAGCAGCTTTCTTCCCTTTTCCCATAAAATAAACATACATGAGACAATTGTGAGGGAGTCGGGAGAGACAGCTATTAAATGTGTATGGCTGCCTAAGGCTTCGTTCACATCACCGTTCAGCTTTTCCATTCTCCTGCTCCGTTTAGAAGCAGGAGAACGGAAAAGACGGATTCGGCATATAACTGAGCCGAATGGAACCTAAGGACCCCATAGACTATAAAGGGGTCCCTTAGATTTCCGCTCCGAAGAAGATTTTGAAGCGGAGACAAAAGAAGTGCATGCATTATAGTCCAGGAGGTCCTTAGGTTCTGTTCAGCTCAATTATGTACTAAATCCGTCCATTCTGTTCTCCTGCTCCTAAACGGAGCAGGAGAACGGAAAAGCTGAACGGTGATGTGAACAAGCCCTTAAAAGGCTTTTCCAAGATTATGATATTAATGGCCTATCCTCAGGATTGGTCAATAATATCAGATCAGCTGGGTCCGACTCCTGGAACACCTGTCCATCATCTGTTTGAAGAGGCTACTGAGTTCTTGTGAGTGCCATGGCCTCTTTCTAGGCCAGGGACATTAGGCTAACCTTAGTCCCATTCAAGTGAATAGGCCTTAGCTACAGTACTAAGAACAGCTGCCCCGTGCTTGCTAAGCTGGGAGGAGGCCACAATGCTCACTGGCCTCCTCAAACAGCTGATCATCAGTCCAAGGTGTCAGGCCACCACCAAATTTATTTTTATTGTCTTATCCTGAGGATAGGTCATTAATATCAGAATTTTGGAAAGCCCCTTTAAGGCATCTCATCCAGCCATTCAGTAACCGACTCTATACTAATGAAGGGCAAGAGTCTCAAAACAGTCCCTAAACATTTGTGGGCACAGACAAATAGTTATCACATAAGACTTTAAATTGTGATGGTTAGGTTGTAAAAGCCCTTTCGCTCTAGTCAATGGTTATACGCTGCCTTAAAGGGGTTTTCCTATTAGAGATATGTACTGTATGGCATACCCATCTGTTTTTGGAACACCCATAGAAGTGACTGTAGAGAGCCAAGTATATGCTGCCATCTCTCCATTCACAGAGGCAGGAGAGGGTCAGGGACCCCATTTGGAAGTGGAGCACATCTTGTAGATGTGCCATGAATATGTCAGCGGGGAATACACCAGCGTGTCAAGTACGCTGCTGCAGCTAGTCGCTGGATTCAGAAGTAAATGTGTTTATAAATGTTGCAAACCTTGTACCTCATAGTATATTCTCTGTATTCACAGCCGTATCCCCACAGGCTGATCAGGATAACCTGGGCAGCAAAATGTAAGATGAGGTTCATTGTTGATACCATAACTGTAGGGTCATACATTTTGGGCCAAAAACATAAATAGGCCATTTATACTCAGAATTGTTCACAGTTGAATGAGTTTTGAAAAAGGATTTGGTTGGAATTGCTGATAATAAGCTAAATTATAGGATGCAATGCAAGTCTGCTGCATCAAAAGCCAACACAATATTTTTATGTATTAGGAATGAAATGGCTCCTAGAGAATAAAGTATTATTTACATGTTTATGAAGCACTAATGTGGCCAGATCTTAAAGGGCATCTGTCCTCAGATTTGTACCTATGACACTGGCTGACTTGTTACATTTGCACTTGGCAGCTGAAGGCATCTGTGTTGGTCCCATGTTGATATGTGTCCGCATTGCTGAGAAAAATGATATTTTAATATATGCAAATTAGCCTCTAGGAGCAACAGGGGTGTTGCAGTTACACCTAGAGACTCTGCTCTCTGCAGCTGTCACACCCTCTGCACTTTGATTGACAGGTCCAGGCAATGAAAATGTAATAATGCCAGACCCTCTTAATCAAAGTGCATAGGACGTGGCAGCTACAGAGAGAGCAGAGCCTGTAGGTGTAATGGCAACGCCCCTGTTGCTCCTAGAGGCTCATTTGCATATAATAAAACATATGAACATGGGACCAACACAGATGCGTTCAGAAGCCAAGCGCACATGTAACAGGTCAGCCAGTGTCATAGGTACAAAACTGCTGACAGATGCCCTTTGAAGTAGAGATGAGTGAGTCTATTATTATTATTATTTTTTAAATTTGCATTAGTTAGAATCAGAAATTCTTGAGATTTGATTTGGATGCATTGAGTGAGAGAGAGACAGGCTTTTAACTGCTTTCGGTTCAGGTGGAATCAATTGATACCGAATCGAATCACAAGGTTGATTCGAATGAATCAGACCTGAAATGAATTTTATGAAATTCGCTTGTCAGTCTTGAGTATGCAGTCCAGTTTTGGGCTGCAGTCTATTAAAATGTAAAAGAAGAGATATAGAAAGTGAAGAGAACAGCAGACAAATTAATACAGTGCATGGATTGTCTCAGTTATGAAGAAAGGTTATCAAGACTCATTTATTTTACAGAAGAGAAGGCTGAGGGGGATATAATATCTATATGTATGTAAATGGTCCCTATAAAACCAATGATATTCATTTTTCTTTTTGTGGACACAACACACAGGTCACTGATTACAGTTAAAAGAAGTGCAATGATGTTGCAAAGTATTGTAACAAATTGTTAGTACTCTCTAGGGTAAGTTTTTTTTGTAACAAAAAAAAGTTGAAAAAAATTATGGAAAGAAATTATTATTTCAAATAGAGATGAGCGATTCATCCAAAATTTGCTTCGCCAAATATTCATTGAAGTTTTCATAAGATTTGAGCGAATACGAATCTATTCGACGAAGCTGCGTACAAATTATATGTTATTATGTGGTGTTTTGTGAACATTTGCACACAAATAACGAACGTACACTTGTTAAAGATACACAACTTATGTGAACACGTACGCATGAGCGTACAAAAGTGCGTACGAATCCTTAGCGTACTATTGTTTTTTTCCCAGTTCTTTGGGGGCGTATCTACACTTTCCCGCTCCTGCGGGGGCGGAATGTCATTTTCCCGCCGTACGCAGAATGCATAAATTTACTTACGTTTCATGCGTATCTTACGTATAGTCAGCTGTCAAATTTTTGCATACGTTTACGAATAACACGATTTTGTCGGATTCGCTTCGGAGAAGAAAATTTCCAAGATTCGATATGAATCACCGAATAGATTCGCTCATCTCTAATTTCAAATCACTTGTGCTAAACAGGATTTGTGAGAAGTCACCGAGGAGGACTGGAGCCTTTCTTAGCTGAAACTGCAAGGTGAAATTCATCAAGCATTGTCAAGACCTTGTTAGCCAATAAAAATGTAAATGTAGGCTCTCTATTTAGGGAACGTTTGGAATAGAACCAGACAGAAGCCATTGTGTCATCCTAGGAAACGTATTTTCATGCTCTATTATACTCTCATCATCCAAAAACATGTCTAGCTTAAAAATAAAAAAAATAGCAAACCGTCCTTCCACACCAATAATAGAGGAATGAAAATGATTACTATGTCCTGTGTATGCAGTTTCACTCAGGTATAAAAATTCATATTTGTTTATATAGGGGCAGTAGTAGGCTGGATTCTTGTATGCAGTTTTTGGTACAAAAACTCTGGGGCTAATTTATTAACTGATATGCGATTTTTGAGGTTACACATTTTGTCACAAGCCATTGGTCGAGAAGTCTCCGCTCATGCCACACAAGTCTAGAAAAGTGGGTGTGGTGTTGTTAGGGAAGAGGGTGGGCCGGTAGGCCCATCTCATTCTTTATTTTCTACACCAGTTTTTGGCGTACAAAATAACATAAATCTACACCAGCAATGGAGCTGGTATAAATTTAAGATTATCGCACGTCCTGCTGGAGGAAGCGCTAGTAATTGTAAGACATACCTACCATGGTAAAAATTATTTTAAACAATAGTATTATAGGAAATGTTCTATTAAGCCACCTATAACACATGTTCAGTACTGTTTGGACTGTGAAATCATAAAACCACTCATATCCACTGTCGGTTTTTTTTTGGCACATCTGGGAATGTTGAAATATTTGGTTCCTGTTGCTTATGTAGTATAAACCTTTCATGTTGGGAGATTTCTGAGCAGTGATTGGCGATATAGCAAGCCGATCAGAACTTTTTAAAAGAGCTTTTACGTCGGCAGATAATTGCCTTAACAAATGGCTGGCTCGAACATTCATACAGCTGTTCATTTACATTATTGCCTTCTGCACATTCCAAGTTTACTTGGAATGATGTACTGCCAACCAAAAATAATTTTTCTGGTGGCATAAAAGAGCTTGTTTTTCTCATGATTGGTGGTGGTGGGCTTTTATGTGGAGCAATGATTGGGAACAAGCGTCCGTGTAAAAGGCTCCTAATGAGGTTTCCAGTAATTTGATATTAATGGCCTATTCTCAGGATAGGTCAACAATATCAGATCAGTAGTGGTCAAACACCCAGCACCTCCACTGATCAGCTATTTGGGAGTAGCTGCTAGGCATTTTTATACTGCCACGCTGCTCCCATTGTAGTGCATACTGCCATAACCATCCTTGTCCACTACCCAATGGACAAAGCTGTGTAGTTATAGCAACTACTTTTGGCATTGGAGCTACTCCCATACAGCTGATCTGCTAGGATACAGTTGGACCCCTACAGTTCTGATATTGATGGTGTATCCTGAAGATAGGACATCAAGATCAAAATGCTGGAAGACCTCCTTAAGGCCTCATACATAACAGAGGCATGACAGCCATGCTGGATCTATTTCTGTAAAAATACTGTGAGATCGGTGGGGGTCTGAGTGCGGAGACCCCCAGAAATTACTAGAATGAGGAGATAGAGGTGCTCACATAGAGTGCTCTCTCCTAGCTGCAGGAGATGAGCTCAATAGAAAGTCTTTGGGCCCTTTTTGATTCCATCTTCTGCATAGAGCTGAGACAGTACACTATGCAAGCAACTCTATCTCCTCGTTCTAGTGATTGTAGGGGGTCTCGGCACTCAGACCCCCACCTATCAAAACCTTTGATATGTAGCTATGAGATATCAAACAGGCTTGAAAGCTTAATGATCCTTTAACACATGGTTCACTTTTGACTGTTCCTTCAGGGTTCCCTTCACAGGATATCTTGCTGGGACTTCCATTAATCAGTTGTAATCTACGGTGGAACCCGGCAACAAGAGTTCAATTATCCTACAGCACCAACAGAGGGAACATGAAATATTGCACCATTTCCATGGAAATGAATTAGCGTCTGGAAACTGCATGGAAATGCAGGGTCCTTCAGAGAGAAAAACAATCTTTGTAGATGCATTCCAGTCTTCTCTAATAGGATATTTGAAAATAAGCTTTGTTAGGGCTTGTTAATATTACCATTATGGATTCCGTCCTTGTTTTCCGTTATAACATGGTTATGACGGAATCCATAAGACGGAAGTCAAAACAGATGCCTTTAAGAGGCATTCCGTTTTGATGCATCATAATAGAAGTCTATGGGCAATCATAACAGATCTGTCTGGTTTAAGTTGTGCAGAACGGAAAAAAGTCCTGTCGACCATAGACTTCTATTATGACGGAAAGCAAAACAGAATGCCTTTTAAAGGCTTCCATTTTGCATTCCGTCTTAATACAAGTCTATGGGCAGTATAACGGATCTGTCCTGCCACTTTACAAATCACTAGTCAGACCACACATGGAGTACTGTGTACAGTTCTGGGCTCCTGTGAACAAGGCAGACATAGCAGAGCTGGAGAGGTTTCAGAGGAGGGCAATTAAAGTCATACCTGTAATGGGTGGACTACAGTACCCAGAAAGATTATCAAATTTGGGGTTATTCACTTTAGAAAAAAATGACTGAGGGGAGATCTAATAACTATGTATAAATATATCAGAGGTCAGTACAGAGATCTCTCCCATCTTCTATTTATCCCGAGTACTGTTACTGTGACGAGGGGACATCCTCTGCGTCTGGAGGAAAGAAGGTTTCTACACAAACATAGAAGAGGATTCTTTACCGTAAGAGCAGTGAGACTATGGAACTCTCTGCCTGAGGAGGTGGTGATGGTAAGTTCACTAAAAGAGTTCAAGAGGGGCCTGGATTTATTTCTGGAGTGTAATAATATTACAGGTTATAGTTACTAGAGATGGGTCGTTGAAACAGGGAGTAATTCTGATTGCCTGATTGGAGTCGGGAAAGATTTTATTTTCCCCCTAAAGTGGGGAAAATTGGTTTCTACCTCACAGGGGTTTTTGCCTTCCTCTGGATCAACTAGCAGGATAACAGGCCGAACTGGATGGACAGATGTATTTTTCGGCCTTATATGTTACTATGTATGTCCTGGTTTCCGTTATTCAGGACATAATGGAAACCAGAAACCCTCTTAAAGGCTTCCGTTTTGACTTCTGTGTTATGGATTCCGTTATTTTCCATTATAACCATGTTATAACGGAAAATATTTACGGAATCCATAACGGTGATGTGAACAAGCCCTTAGATGTTTACTACTACACAATATCAGTAGGCCGGTTACTAGGTGCCGTTCTCCAATGGACAGGATCATTACATTAAAATAAAGTCGTTGGCGCCGAGAGTCATTTTGGTGTCGCACAAGCTTCAGAAATATTACATTCTGGAAGATTTTTGTGAACCCCATAAAGAGTGAAATACCCAGGAGAACATGCACAAGATTGTTATAGTCTTTTAGAAATCATGCAGTATTTAACTGTCAAGACTCTTGGCATGAGAAAAAACAAATAGATAACTATAATTCCCAGGTTGATAAAGATTTTTTGGAAAGGAGCAAAAAGTGGCATAAAGCCAGGTTCTTGTTTCTATGGTGAAAATGCATCTGATGGTTTTATTTTAATTGTATGCTCCAAAATAGTTATACAAGTGAAAAAAGGCACCTCGGTCAAGTTCAGCCTTTCTCAGATCAGTTGTACATTATTAATTGCTGGATTAATTATAACCCTCAATGACATTCACCATTAGATAAGCATCCTGCCTATTTTTAAAGCCCGACATAGTATCTGCCATTACTACTCCTTAGGGTAGCAGTTCCACTGCTCTGTGTTTTTCCGGTTGTTCACTCCTCCTATCAGGTATGGCAACTCTCACCTGTCATCTCCTAGTCTCTCCTCGGTGTTCTGTGGCCACTGCTGTTATGCTGCTCCCTCCCAATGGCCTTAGCCAACAAAGCAGCACTGCACACCCCACTCCATGGAGGCTGAGGCCTGCCTCCCCCCTGCCCTATCTCACACTGCTCTAGTGCGTACACATGCCCGCTCCTAACTATTTAATCTTTCCCAGTCAACGGCTGGCCACTTCAGGACATTTAAGGCACTTTCCCCTGTGGGAGAGTACCTGAGCAATAGGTTCTAGTTATTTAGCTTCCTACAAAGATGTGTCATAGTCTTATTCACCTGCCCAAATACCAACTCTGCCTGTTTCTGGATTTGACCCTTTACTGCCTGGCATGTACTTTGCCTGTCCTATATTTTGCTCCTGTGCTGGAAGCCCCTGACCTTTGTTCTGTTTACTGGATTGCTTGTACATTGCCTGCCCTGACCTTTGCTTGTTTACTGACCACAGTGTTGCCTGATCCCTTGGTGTTCCACACCGCTGTCTCTTGACCCCTGGGGATCAGTAACCTCTGAACTGAGACTACTCCAAGAGGTTGTGGCTTGGTGGTTCCCCTGCACCAACGTCCAAATCCCTGTACAAGGGATAATAGATGAAGACCAGGAGAACTGCTTAGTTAATGCCCTTAGGAGTAGCCCTAAGTCAAATCTGTTCAGTGGCACAGAGGAGCCACATTTTTGCTGTAAATAATCCTTTCCTATATTGATGTCTAAATCCTTGGAATAATGGAATCAAGTGCCATTTTTTGTCTTGAGAGCATATACAGTATATTTATATATTTAAATAAGATTCACTCTAAGATGTGTTTTTCCAAACTGAACAAGTATGATTTCTCCAGCCTCCATTTAATTATCTGGTGACCCACCTTTGAACCTTTTCCAGCTCTATATCCTCTTTAAAATGTGGATCCCAAAACTGAACCCCATACTCAAGATGTAATAGAGGGGTAATACTTAGTGTTGGGTGAACATGCGCGCCCGAACACTATATTCGTGCGAGTATGGCGATGCTCGGCATATCGCGGTGTTTGGCCGAACACCACGTGTGCTCGAGTCTCCTACCCGCACGTTTCTTGGCTGCTACGCAGCAAATAAGCGTGCAGGGAAGTACTGGCATTCACTGTAATGCCGTAGCCATGTTGGCTACTGGCATTACAGTGATTGGCTGGACGGCCTATAAAGCACCCGATGACACGTGATTCGGCTCAGTCTTAGTTAGGGAGAGCTGCTGCAAGGAGGGACAGATAGTGTAGGGATAGGATTTGGCTCGGCAGGTTTAGTTTTTATTTTCAAAAGACCCAAAAGTCCTTTTAAGGACTATTGTTTTATCTGGCTGCAACATCTATTATTTTTTTGGCTAAATTTGTGTGCAAAATTGGCTGACAATAACACCACCTGCGCTGCATCTGCTGTATAACGTTTGCGCCTCCTAAATACCAGTGACATTTTTTTCTGCCGCTAATCAAGGCAACATTCCCTGCATTATGTCTGCTGTATAACATTTGAACCATTCTAAATACCTGTGACATCCAGTGTATTTTTTTCTGTTGCTAATCAATGCAACATTCCCTGCGCTACGTCTGCTGTATAAAGTTTGAACATCCTAAATACCTGTGACATTCAGTGTATTTTTTTCTGCTGTTGGTGACAGCGACATTAAGTGCGCTGCGTCTGCTGTATAACGTTTGCACATCCTAAATATTTGTGACATTTAGTGTAATTTCCTAACAATTTTTCCTCTAAAATCGATTTTAGCTTTGGTTTTGTGCGTATTATTGTCATTCTGTAAAAGTGGCGTAATACTCGGACATTGTTCCCAGCAGCGACCTGGGAGTCCAAGATGCATCCAGACATCCTTCCCATGCTGTTCCCAAACCATTTCAGTGGTGTTTCCATCATTTTCTGACCTTTTCCTGTGAACCAAACACCCTCCCCTCTTCAGAGCAGGGGGTGCCTGGTTTAGTGCTCTGGTTCTCCCATTGACTTCCATTGTGCTCAGGTGCTCTGTAGAGCACTCGAGCATCACCAAGTGTTCTACCCGAGCACCAGAGCACCCGAGCATTTTGGTGCTCAATCAACACTAGTAACATTACATTGAAATCATGTTTTTTGTATCTCTCCGTTTTCTGTCTTTTTTTCTGGACAGAATAGTGTAGTCTACCATGCTATTTGCCTGGCAAGAAAGACAAAAACAAAGTTTTTTTTTTTATGGGTTGCATCAAAAGAGGCATAGATGCCCGTGATGAGAACATAGTCCTGCCACTTTACACATCACTAGTCAGACCACACATGGAATACTGTGTACAGTTCTGGGCTCCTGTGAACAAGGCAGACATAGCAGAGCTGGAGAGGGTTCAGAGGAGGGCAACTAAAGTAATAACTGGAATGGGTGCACTACAGTACCCAGAAAGATTATCAAAATTGGGGTTATTCACTTTAGAAAAAAGAAGACTGAGGGGAGATCTAATAACTATGTATAAATATATCAGAGGTCAGTACAGAGATCTCTCCCATGATCTATTTATCCCCAGGACTGTGACTGTGAGGAGGGGACATCCTCTGCATCTGGAGGAAAGAAGGTTTCTACACAAACATAGAAGAGGATTCTTCACGGTAGGAGCAGTGAGACTGTGGAACTCTCTGCCTGAGGAGGTGGTGGTGGTAAGTTCACTAAAAGAGTTCAAGAGGGGCCTGGATGTATTTCTGGAGGGTAATAATATTACAGGTTATAGTTACTAGAGAGGGGTCGTTGATCCAGGGAGTTATTCTGATTGCCTGATTGGAGTCGGGAAGGAATTTTTTTCCCTAAAGTGGGGAAAATTGGCTTCTACCTCACAGGGTTTTTTTGCCTTCCTCTGGATCAACTTGCAGGATAACAGGCTGAACTGGATGGACAGATGTCTTTTTTTGGCCTTATAAACTATGTTACTATGTTACTAAAGTCCAATGGTCAAATGCAATCCAACCATGGATCATTTGGACTCTACCCCATTGAAGTCAATGCACCTGTAACAGTATCCATTTGAATACTGTTTTCAAGTATTCAGATGTGCACCCCTGACAGAAAGCCTAGCAGAGAACTAAACACAGTGTGAACCGGGCCAAAGGGGCACATATCTTAGACGAAGAAATAGAGGATAGAAACAAATATTACTACAAGAAGATCAGCATATAATAGTTAATCAAGCATGTTAAAAACGTCTGATATAAATGGATGAAAATAGATGAAGACTGATAATTACCGCCATCCATTTTGATATGTAACTAAGATTGAACCCTGCAGTGTGAACAGACCTTAAATTTGCTTTTCACTTAAGAATCTTCTTCTATCACAATTTTTTCTCTTTGAGAATACTTAACGTTGATGTCCCTTGATCTCATTTACAACAAAATGTGGCTTTAGTTATATCTACTGGTGAGCTGAGTTTTTAACGTCTTCTTGATCAAATCTCCAAGTAGCTAGGAGGCAATTCTTCCATTATCTGCAGAGAGATGACCCACACAAGGCGAGAGAATAATACAGCCATTCATATCTTCATCCATTAAAGTCACTGCCATTGTTTGCTCTGATAGACATCCATTGAGGATGGGCAGGCTGATTTACATAAGCATTTGGTGAACTGGACTTGCGGTGCCTTTTGTCATGAGCCCTTTTCTTGTGTGTAAAGATCTCGTAGACAATTGTTATCATCCTCAATTCACAACTTGTCTTTATGGTACCTGATTTAGTGTCCGCTGTGTCTCTATTACAGATGAATGCTCAGGCTTCAATGAACATGGTCATTAGTGAACTATTCATGGTGCTCATCAGCAGGAGGCCACCTTAAAATGCCAGAGCAGCTTCCTATTGATAAATATCTTTAAATGGCATTAAGTGCTCCTGGAAGAGTCATAAAACTTGCATTGATCGTCATGTAGGTCGTGATCTAATTATAGAATAGCAAGCAGATAATACACCAGTTATAATTTAGGAGAACAGGATACATTGAGACATCAACAACTTTGACACCTTGCTACAATTAAAAATCCACAGCTTGCCAGGTTGAATAGGGTATGGCTGGAATCACACATGCAGTTTTTTATGTAGTTTCCAACAGAATTAAAAGTTACATCAAAAACTGCATATGTCATTCAAGCCTAAGGGCTCCTTCACAACATCACAACTAGAGATAAGCACATTTCCTAAAATTAGTTTTTTTTTTCATCCTAATCGGCCAAGAAATTTGATTTCAGTAGAAAATCCCTCTCTTTATCTCACTCTCTTAAAATTCTTTGTATTTGAATCACAAGAAATTCTAACTAATCAGAATTTAAAGGAATCAATTCATTCATCTCGATTCACAAGATTGTAAAAATAAAAGTTTCAAAATTTTTTAAATAGTGTTTGATATAAGAAATTTTTTTGGCTTTTTTATTTTGTAACAGTTTGAACTTCCAAGGCCTATGGGAAAACAGACAAAAAAAGCATCTAGAACATGTTGCATTTTGAAAATAAACACCATTATCCCCCAAAACGTCATAAATAGAGATGAACGAGCATGCTCGTCCGAGCTTGGTGCTCGTTCGAGTATTACGGTACTTGTAAGTGTTCGCTGCTCGGACGAGTATCTCGCCATGCTCGAGGAAATGGCATCTTCCGCATTGTGCATTTTTGGCGCCTATAAACTCAGCCAATCACAAGCCAGGAGACTCTGCGGTACACCCAGCATCACGTGGGGCCCTTACATGTCGATAGCAGGGGTTGGCTGGCCTGATCAGGTGACCCTGGAATATACTAGTGACTGCCTGCGGTGCTCGGCTCAGATGCTGTATGGATGTCGTTAGGGACAGAGCTGCTGCGTTTCAGGGAGAGTGTTAGGGCCTGGATTTAGTACTCTGTTAGGCAGGAGTGATTCTAAAAGAACAGCCCTTCTAAGGGCTACAAGACATTTTTTTTTGTCTCCTGGCTGGGCTGGCTGGCTGGCACTAGTAGTGCAGCTATCGCCATATATAACACTTTTTTTTTTATTGTTTATCTCAGTGATACAAATCCATTTCATACAGCAGTGTGGAACCATTCTGTGTGTCACAGTTCAGCTGTCCACTCACCACAAACCACAATCCGTATTTTCTGTCCAGGTGACCCATACTGTACGTCACGTAATCAAATACGGTCTTTTGCTTTCACTTATACAGCTACATTACAAAAATCTCTGTGCGACATTTGTCTGGGTTGCATTAAAAATAGCCACAGTCAGCAGGGGCTGAGTTTGCTCTCTGATAGTTTCTGCACGTCACGTTAAAAAAAAAAAAAATTAAAAAAAATATATATAAAAAAATAAAAAATATAAAAAAATAGTTCTTTTGTTTTATCTCAGTGATACAAATCCATTTCATATCGTTTTTTCTGTCCAGGTGACCCATTCTGTACGTCACGTCACTAAAAACGGTCTTTTGCTCTCACTTATACAGCTACATTACAAAAATCTCTGTGCGACATTTGTCTGGGTTGCAATTAAGCAGACCAAGTCTGCCTAATCTAACAGTTTCAGTGTAATTGCTCTATACTGCACGGTACGTAATGACATACGTAATTTAACTCTAACTTATCCACCTATATACAAACCACAATCCGTATTTTCTGTCCAGGTGACACATTCTGTACGTCACGTCATTAAAAAAGGTCTTTTGCTCTCACTTATACAGCTACATTACAAAAATCTCTGTGCGACATTTGTCTGGGTTGTAGTCAAAATAGCCATAGTCAGCAGGGGCTGAGTTTGCTCTCTGATAGTTTCTGCATGTCACGTTAAAAAAAAGAAAAATAAAAAAAATATATAAAAAAATAAAAAATATAAAAAAATAGTTCTTTTGTTGTTTTATCTCAGTGATACAAATCCATTTCATACAGCTGTGTGGAACCATTCTGTGTGTCACAGTTCAGCTGTCCAGTCACCACAATCCATATTTTCTGTCCAGGTGACCCATTCTGTACGTCACGTCAGTTAAAAAGGTCTTTTGCTCTCACTTATACAGCTACATTACAAAAATCTCTGTGCAACATTTGTCTGGGTTGCAATTAAGCAGACCAAGTCTGCTAATCTAATAGTTTCCGTGTAATTGCTCCATACTGCACGGTACATAATAACATACGTAATTTTGCTCTAACTTATCCACCTATATATTAACTTGTTCAGATAGAACAAGTTTGTGGGTTTCAGTACAGCAGGCCCATTTATTTATTTTTTTATATAATACACTTATATACAGAAAATGTTGAACCCCAGGGCTAAGGGTTGAGGACGAGGGCGTGGGCATTCAATTACTGCAGGGGGCAGAGGCCGTGGTCCTGGGCAGGGTGAGACAGTACCTGCTGATGAGGGAGCAGAGGAACGCCACAGAGCTACACTCCCTAGCTTCATGTCTCAACTTACAGGGACACGTGGTAGAGGACTGTTGAAACCACAACAGTGGGAACAGCTGATGTCGTGGATTGCGGACAATGCTTCAAGTAATTTGTCCACCAGTCAGTCTTCCACGCAGTCCACCCACGTTACCCAAGGGAGCACTCCTATGGCTCCTCCACCTCAACCTCCTTCCCACCAGTCTGCCCCTTCCCAGGAAAATTTGGAATGCGATCCGGCATACTCTGAGGAACTGTTTTCTGGACCCTTCCCAGAGTCACAAACCACTTTTGTGGTTGTTGCTGACCTCGTTCCCGATGCCCAAGTTTTCCAACTGTCGCAGTCTGTGGGTGATGATGACAATGTTGACTTAGTGGAAGAAGTTTGTAAAGAGGTGTCGGATGATGAGGAGACACGGTTGTCAGATAGTGGTGAAGTTGTTGTCAGGGCAGGAAGTCTGAGGGGGGAGCAGACTGAGGAATCGGAGGATGACGAGGTGACTGACCCAAGCTGGGTTGATAAGCCGAGTGAAGACAGTGCTTTTGAGGCGGAGGCGACTGCTGCACCAGAACAGGCTGGAAGAGGCAGTGGTGTGGCCAGAGGGAGAAGCAGGGCTAGAGCTGGTGCATCAGCAGCAACTGTTTCACGTAGTGAAGCTCCCGTGGCGAGGCCTGGATGTTCGCAAGTCTGGAGGTTCTTTAAAGAAAGTGAGGATGACCGACGGACTGTGGTGTGCAACCTGTGCCACACCAGGATCAGCAGGGGTGCCACCACTACTAGCCTAACCACCACCAGCATGCGCAGGCATATGAGTGCTAAACACCCCACTCAATGGAACCAAGGCCGTTCACCTCCTGTGGGTCACACCACTGCTCCTTCCCCTGTGTCACTTGCTGCCTCTGCTAGTCAACCCCCTGCCCAGGACCCCAGCACGAGTGCCTCCCGCCGGAAAACCACACCTTCGCCTCCACGATCCTCCACAGCGTCCACCAACGTGTCCCAGCGCAGGGTTCAGCTGTCTTTACAGCAGACGCTGGAGCACAAGAGGAAATACAGTTCCACCCACCCACATGCCCAAGCCCTCAACGTCCACATCTCCAAATTGCTGAGCCTGGAGATGCTGCCCTATAGGCTGGTAGAGACCAAGGCCTTTCGCAATCTCATGGCGGTGGCTGCCCTTCGGTATTCGGTCCCCAGCCGCCACTATTTTTCCCGATGTGCCATCCCAGCCCTACACCAGCACGTGTCACAGAACATCATCCGTGCCCTGACCAACGCTGTTTCTGAGAAGGTCCACCTAACCACGGACACGTGGACAAGTGCTGCCGGGCAGGGACACTATATCTCACTGACGGCACGTTGGGTTAACTTGGTGGAGGATGGGACCGAGACTGACCCTGGGGCCGCTCATGTACTGCCCACACCGAGGATTGCGGGGCCTACCTCGGTCACGGTCTCTCAGATGTACTATGCCTCCTCCGACGACCCCTCCTCCTCCACCTCCTCCTCCACCTCCTCCTCCGAATTACCATCCATGGGCATGGCGCCTTCAGTCGGTAGCTTTAGGCGCAGCAGCAGTGCCGTGGGTAAGCGCCAGCAGGCGGTGCTCAAACTGCTGAGCTTAGGTGGCAAAAGGTACACCGCCCAAGAGCTGTTACAGGGCATCACGGCGCAGACCGATCTGTGGCTGGCACCGCTGAACCTCAAGCCAGGCATGGTTGTGTGTGACAAACGGGCGTAACCTGGTGGCGGCTCTGCAACTCGGCAGACTGACACATGTGCCATGCCTGGCCCACGTGTTCAATCTAATAGTTCAGCGGTTCCTCAAGACATACCCCAATCTGTCTGATTTGCTCACCAAGGCGCGCCGCATCTGTGCGCATTATCGCAAGTTGACCACAGATGCTGCCACTCTCAGGGCAGCGCAGCGCCGCCTACAACTGCCCGCTCACCGACTGTTGTGCGACATGCCCACGAGATGGAATTCGACATTAAACATGTTATCCAGAGTTTACCAGCAGCGCAGAGCGAATGTAGACTGCCAGATGTCAACTTCCACCAGAACTGGTAGTCAGGTTAGTCAGATTCATCAAGTCTACAATGAGGAGTGGACGTGGATGTCTGATATCTGCCAGGTGTTGAGCAACTTTGAGGAGTCAACACAGATGGTCAGCGGCGATGCCACCATTATCAGCCTCACCATCCCGCTGCTTTGCCTGTTGAAAAACTCACTGCTCAGCATGAAGTCGGATGCTTTGCGCTTGTCACAAGAGACGGTGGAGGAAGATACGTTGCTTGATAGCCAGAGCACCCTCCGGTCTGTTTCTCAGCGCATATCGGAGGAGGGGGATGAGGATGAGGAAGAAGAGGAGGAGAATGTCGGCGAGACAGTAGAGGGTACCAGTGCTTAGTCCTTCTTAACTCTTGAGCGTGTATGGGCTGAAGAGGAGGACTTGGAGGAGGAGGAGGAAATGGAGAGTCAGGCCAGTGAGGAGAGGGAATTCTTGCATGTTGGGACTCTGGCACACATGGCAGACTTCATGTTAGGCTGCCTATCCCGTGACCCTCACGTTAGAAGCATTTTTTCAAACACCGATTACTGGGTGTTCACTCTCCTGGACCCACGGTACAAGTAGAACCTTTCCACTCTCATCCCTGTAGAGGAAAGGAGTATGAGAGTGAATAGATATCAACAGGCCCTGGTGTACAAGCTTAAACAATCCTTCCCATCTGACGCCGCTAGCGGCAGAGGGCATGGTTCTGTGGGCCAAGTAGCGGAGGAGAGGAGGCGAGCAGACAGCTTGTCCAGCACTGGCAGGGGAACGCTCTCCAAGGCCTTTGCCAGTTTTATGTCACCCCAGCAAGACACTGTCACCTGTCCCCAGTCTAGGCAGAGTAGGGGGGAGCTGTACAGAAAGATGGTGAGGGAGTACCTAGCTGACCATACCAACGTCCTTAGCGATCACTCTGCTCCATACAACTACTGGGTTTCAAAGCTGGACACGTGGCCTGAACTGGCGCTGTACGCCTTGGAGGTGCTGGCCTGCCCTGCCGCTAGCACGCTGTCAGAGCGGGTATTCAGTGCAGCTGGTGGCGTCATCACCGATAAGCGTACACGCCTGTCAACTGACAGCGCTGACAGGCTGACGCTTATTAAAATGAACAAAGCCTGGATTTCACCGGAATTCAAATCTCCTCCGGGGGAAAGCAGCTAAAGATTTACATTACTTATGTATCCGATTCCTCTTTTCTACTCCTCCACCTCCTTCTCCTTGTCGTCTTTGCGTAACGCTGACCAAAAAAACGCCATTTTTTAGAGGTCCAACTGGCACTCTTTCACCACAATTTTTTCAGGAGGGCCCTCTCTTCAAACAATTTTTCCGGAGGTCCACCTACAGGCCCTCTCTCTAATTAATTTTTCTGGAGGTCCACCTACAGGCCTTCTCTCTAAACAATTTTTCCGGAGGGCCCCCTACAGGTCCTCTCTCCAAACAATTTTTCCGGAGGTCCACCTACAGGCCCTCTCTCTAAACAATTTTTCCGGAGATCCACCTACAGGCCCTCTCTCTAAAAAATTTTCCGGAGGTCCACCTACAGGCCTTCTCTCCAAACAATTTTTCCGGAGGTCCACCTACAGGCCCTCTCTCCAAACAATTTTTCCGGAGGTCCACCTACAGGTCCTCTCTCCAAACAATTTTTCCGGAGGGCCACCTACAGGCCCTCTCTCCAAAAATTTTTCCGGAGGGCCACATAATGCGATAGACGGGAATCGAACACGGGTCAACTGCTTGGGAAGCAGCTATGCTCACAACTTTACCACCAACAGCCACAGCAACTGATAAGAACAGATACTAAACTTGATGTAAGCCAACATTTCGACAATCGATAACCCAAAACGGGTCCGCCGTCGAGCCCGGCGTTTGGCAACCCTGAGCATTTCACATACTCTGACCGAGTCTGACCCTGGGGCCGCTCATGTACTGCCCACTTGGAGGATTGCGGGGCCTACCTCGTTCACGGTTTCTCAGAATTACTATGCCACTTCCTCCAACCCCTCCTCCTCCACCTTCGAATTACCATCCGTGCTTCACCTCCTGCTACCTCAGTCTAACTCGGTCACGTCTGTTGTCACCGCCATGCTGTGTCAGGCTTATGCCTGCATCGTGTGGCTGGGGATAGGAGAGCAGTGCCAGCATGGGCATGGGTGATGGACCTTCGTTGCACCTACTTGGGTGCTTCCCTATATATTCCCACCATGCCAGCCATGGGTTGTACATAAACTAATAATAGGAAAAACAAAAAAAATGAGAAAACTATTTTACAGGAGGGTCAACCGCAGACACTCCAAAACAATTTTACATGAGGGAGTGTCTCCCCGTCTGCCATCGTGTTCGGTCAGGCTGTCAGTAGGTACACCACCTCTGTCGTCCGCAGAAGCGGCCACTATGAGGAAAGCCACGGCAAGAACATCCCCTTTTCAACTGAGAACAAGTGGAGAATTGTAGGAGGATGACACTTTTCTTCCGCAGTGGATTCACCTTCCCCTTTATCATTGCCAGACAACAGTTGGTAAAAAAGTAATTGGCAATGATGAAGAAAATGTAACGGTGCAGTGGACCGTCTGTGACGCAAAACCTATATATTCCCACCATGCCAGCCATGGGTTGTACATAACTAATAACAGGAAAAACAAAAAAAATATTTTACAGAAGGGTCAACTACAGACACTCCTACGTCGTGGGGCGGGGGATAGCACAGCAGTGCCAGCATGAGCAGTGGTGTCACCTACAGGCGTTGATGGACCTTCGTTGCACCTAGTTGGGTGCTTCTCTAACATGTGATGGGCATGTGCCTCGCCTTTCTTGGTCTGGGTGAGCACAATTGCCATGAGGGTAACCACCAGGCTGTTGCAGGAGAATTTGGGGTAATGGTGGGATTAGGCAGCCTCAGAGGCATCCATGCATGCTGCCCCTGCTGTTTCCTGTCCATTTCCGTGGTGTCTCCATCATTTTCTGAGGTTTCCAGGTTTTCACCCAGCCTTCCCTATGCAGAGCCTTGGTCCCCTGCAAAAATGCTCGAGTCTCCCATTGACTTCAATGGGGTTCGTTACTCGAAACGAGCACCCGAGCATTTTAGTGCTCGCTCATCTCTAGTCATAAACCATGTTTATGTAGGTTTTTATTATACATTAAAGAATTATTTCCATCTGGTAAAGTGATGGCATGTCTAGAAAGGATAAGGGGCTGATTTAGTGCACCAGGGTGCCGAAGTGCAGGGACCCGCAGCACAGCTTAGTTCAAGTGAATGGGACCATGCTGCTGTTCTCTGCACAGTCAGTGGATAAGAGAACCAAAAGTGTCAGAGAGGAGAGGGGAGGCATAAGTAAATCCCTTTAAATGTGGCTTCTATTGTATATAGTTTCCTATAACTAGCTGATAATCAAGCAGATGAAATAATCGGCTTTTCTTTTAGAAAAATATACAGCATTTTCTTTTTTTTAATATATGAAACTGATTTTCTGGACAAATAACATTTGAACAGAGTATAAGATATGAATTACCAAAGTAGCTAGCTAGGTTTTAGAGAAGGAATAAGAAAAAAATATTCATCAGATCTGAGCTCAGAGTCACAATCAGACCCCCAATGTTAATTAGACCTCAGTTTAGAGCCCCAATCAGACCCCCAACGTTAATCAGACCTCAGCTCAGACCCCCAATATTCATAAGACCCCCAATCAGACCTCAGATCAGAGCCCTAATGTGAATAAGACCAGCCATTTTAGACTCCAGTGTGAATGACCCAAAAGCAGACCTGAGATCAGACCCCCAACATGAATATCAGTCCCAATAAGACCTGAGATCAGAGGCCCAACAATGTGAATGACCTCCCAAGTAGACCTCAGATCAGAGCGCCAATGTGAATGACCCCCCAAGCAGGCCTCAGATCAGACCCCCATGCTCAGAGCAACACTAAATTAACTGACCTCTCCTGCTCCAGACACTGCTCCTAACATCCACGCTCTTTTTATTCTTCCTGCCATGCACTGCCCTGTGACCAAACGCCACACAGCTTGAGGTCAGAAGAGCACCAACATCCTCACGTTGTGCTCAGTCCCAGCAAAGTACGCGGCTGAGGAAGACCAGGGAGCAGTGAGTAGGGAGCCTGGGGAGCACTGCATTCACCACTTCCCTATCCTCCTGTACTAATGAGTGCTTCCACAATGGGAACACTCATTAGTATTCACCCCATAAGATGCACTGACATCCCCCCAATGTTTTTGAATTTTTACTGCATTAGGCAAATATACTGTCAAAAAACAATTACTGCATTGTTGCCCTACTGCAGTCACCCGTTTTAGTGACATACTGTATGTACCCTAATCTCAGCTAATCGCCTGCCACAGCTCTAAGAAACAACCAGGTAGTCATGTTGAATTCATAACAAACCAAACTGCTGAAAGTATTCATCATTTTGATACAATTAAACCAAACCTCTGATTCAAGATATTCATATTAACTGGGGAATGACCAGAACACTTACATGGTGACCTCCTTTTCAGAGTTTCCTGGGCTCTTCTTCTTGGGCACCATTCCTTAGTTTATCTGAAGCACATTGTGAATTTGGTAGCCCAAGCTCCTTTGGTAGCCCTGCTCTTGGATTGGGCCAAACAGGGGGCAGCAGGAAGTATTAGGGCTACCTAAATGACTGGCTCTAGTGTAATGTGCTTCTCCTTGGCCGCATCACTGCTGAAGCCAGTCATTGGCTGCAGTGGAACATGTGACTATGCAGCACTGGAAGAAAACAGTGTGGGTACCAGAAGATGGAGAAACCAGAGGTAGTGCGGAGGATTGGAGTGGCAGGTAGCACATGAGTAAGAATTCTTAGCTTAGTGGGACAGACTGGTGGCACTTGGTAAAATGGAATTATTACCAGAGAACCCATTTAATACAATTTATCATTGAAGGGGATTTCTGGAACCCACTGGGAACCCAGGACAGAAACTCGGTAAAATTTGTGATGTTGGTGAAAGCTGGATTTTCACAATAGGAGCGTCACATGAGCAGGTAAATGTATTACGAACTCTTTTCCTGCAATGGTGTTAAATGTTATGATCTGTGGAAGTGCACCCTCTCTGGCAACCACTTGGAATGGTAGGCTGCTGACCCACAGGGATCAGAACACCAGAGCAAAGCACCAAAGAAATGGTCTATACTCGTAGTCGAGAAACAGGCCAAGGTCTGGGCAGGCAGAGTTTGTGCAGATCCATAATACAGTCCAGAAATAGGTACACAACAGACAAACAGAGTTATAGCTCGTTTAGCAAGGTCTGGCAGAAAGCAGAACCAAACTGACCTGGTTGATCAGGCAAGCGAAATGAACAAGGAGCCAGAATATATAGGAGAGTAATGAGCTAATTAGTTGAGCAGCTGCAACCTCAGAGCAAAGTGAGGTTAACATCTGCAGTGTTGGACTGGAGGTGGGATACAACGAATTAGCTCCTGTTCACACATACACGCAGGACAGACAGACACAAGGTGAGTGAAGAGGCAGAGACAGGTCACCAGTGTCCAGTGTAACACAATACCCCATCCCTTTACACCCTCTCTTCTTTGGTCTGTAGTCTTGCAGACATTTCTTTACTCTGTACAAGCCATAAGAGCAGATGGGAGAAAAAATAGAAGCAGAACATGTGGAATATTGGTTACGACCGACTGGTACAACTACTCTGTTCATATGAGCCAAAGCCTTAGTCACAGGCCAAATCTGAAAAACATTACTGGCAACAGAGTAAGCTTGTACTTCAGAAGAGGAAGGCACTTTATTCTGGGCGGAATTTTTGCATAACGCTTAGTTTGGGCTATTTAGTTGGCAACAGGTTTGTAGCCCTCTTTTTGTTGAAAGCATCTGTACAACAAACGTGTAGCAGGCAGATCTTGTGGATGATGGGACATAGGTAATTTCTGGACAGGCCGCATAGTAGTCAGGCATCAGGAGTGCCAAACAGAAGCAGACTAGTAGAAACAGGCAGAACATAGAAGGAAATTTTCTCAGGATGGAATATGCCCACTTGAGGCTTCAAGTGTTCAGTGACGCGCAGGATGATGTCAGAAAGAAATTTTCCTTTAACGTAGGTCACTAATAAGGGCTTCTTCAGGCACCAGACGGGTATATGGTACTGGTTTACCAAGGCCTGATGCAGGAAGCTTCCTGCCGAGCCAGAGTCTAGGAAGGCTTATATGATAAACCGCTTACCATTGCAAGACAAAGATACAGGTAAAGTCAAAGATGGCTTTCACTTAGGGCCAAATCTCCTAAGATCCCCATGCTTGGGGGCTGTGGCTTGTGAAGATAAATGTGGATGCAGTGTCCCTTGGCACTGCAATACAGGCATAAATCACTGGAGCCCCTTTGTTGATGATCCTCTGCAGACAGCCTAACATGGTCCACCTGTATAGGCTTTTGGTCTGGAGTAAAATATGGAAGAGTCAGGAGTCTCTGGAATATTGACTAATAAAGAGGTCCTCTATCACGGATTACGTCTTTGGCATGTTTCTGGAATTGGAGATTGATAAGGGTAGCAAGAGAGATCAGACCCTGATAAGTAGCTGGGATATCATGACCAGTTCATCCTTGATATGAGCTGACATGTCCTCCCAGAATGCTGTCTCTAAAGCCTTGTTGTTCCACAACACCTCAGAAGATAAGGTACAAAATTGTATAGCATATTGTCTGACAGAAAGATCACTCTGAAGAAGTGGCAGAAGGGGAAAGCCAGCAGGAGAGAAATGTCCGGGTTCTCCAAAGTCTACAAAAAGTGGCTCTTGCAAGTTACTAGTCACAGGATGGCCTATTTCCCACAATGGACTGGCTCAGGTTAGGGCCTCACCTGACAGGAGCAAAATCTCAAAAGGCACCTTGGTCCAGTCAGAAGAAAACATAAGTGGTCGCAGCTCAAAATGAATAGTGCACTGGTTAAGGAAGTCACGACACAGCTTCTGATCTCCATAGTATGGGGGCAGCAACAGGCATGAAGTAGAACCTCTTGAGGGAGTTGTGGCACTGGCAGTGGTCAAAATGTTCAGGTCAGTGGGTATGTGCACAAAGTCCATCAATCGCTTATGGACGTCACGCTGTAGAAACAGGTAGAACAGTGGGAACCATGGTCTGGTCAAACTGTTATGATCTGTGGATGTGGACCCACTGTGTCAATCACATGAGGTGGTAGACTGCTGGCCCACGAAGATCAGGGACACTAGAGTGAAGCACCAAAGTAACAGGCCAAGGTCTGGGCAGGTAGAGTTTGTGCAGATCCATAATACAGTCCATAAGTGATATCTCTTTTAGCAAGGGCTGGCAAAAAGCAGAACCAAACTGACCTGATTGATCAGGCATGGAGGTTGAACAAGGAGCCCGAATATAAAGGAAAGTAATTAACTAATTAGTCGAGCAGCTGCAACCTCAGAGCAGAGCAGAGCAGAGCAAGGTTAACACCTGCAGCACTTGACCTGAGGTGGGATACAATGAATTAGCTCTTGTTCAAGCATACATGCACAAGGTGAGTGGAGCAGCAGAGATAGGCCACTAGTGTAAAATTAAGTGTGATTAAGGTGGGTTTGCAGGACCCGTCAAATTCCGGTAAACCCCTTTAAAGGTTTTCAAAGCTAAATTAAGCTTGTATCCATTTTCTACTTCTCCATTGTATCTAAAATATATAAAAACAGCTTCCATTTTGTAAAATTACACCTCTTGTACAGATTAATGTATCTCAGTAGTTACAGAATTCAGACAAACCCTCTGATCCAGCATTCATGTGCTCCTCTGTCTCCCCCTGTCCCCATTTCTTGCCAGCATACAAACAGTAGAAGACAGTATCATATTGTTTGTAGTTTGTAACAATGGAGATACATAGGTCTGCATTGGGGCTGCAGACACAAAATGGTAAGACGTTTTTAGTTTTTTGAACAAGACTTTTAGTGAAGTTGCTTCATTTTGTTTTTCATTATAGATACACTGGGTCAATAAAAATGGTTGCAATTCCTCCATAAACATTATGGATGCACATTTTTAACAACACATACAATGGAAGCATTTTTAGCATTGGCTGATCTCTACTTTAAAATCTAGAGCTCCTTTAAAGTTTGAGGTTAACGTAAGTCCAACATGTGACTCTTCTCTTGTTTTCTGTTCACAATAACAGCTTGTTTTGTAACCAGATAGTTACTCGGGAAGGAAGCATATTTATCACAGAGGACAAATTGGAGGAAATGATGAGAGAGATATACCACACCTTTTGGAATTAGCTCATTTAGCTCAGTGGGATGATTTAATGGGTGGAAAATATTTGTTAAATATTTTACTTATTTGTAATGTTGAAGGATGTGTCCAAGTATCTCACTCTCCACCCTTTCTTGAAATAGAAACTTATGTCTGAAGAAGAACATAAAGCATCTGTTGAATAAGTAATACAGGGAAATAATATCCTCATTGGACTAGCGACTCTGCTAATCCACAGGAAGTTGCAGAAATATATAAATACACAATCGAGTCACATTATTATTACCACTTCCTACTTTTGAAGTCAATCCATCCTTGCAGATTACGTACACCATTGGTTGGAAGACTGTGACCAAGACTTCCAAGTACAGTACTACCCTGGCCCCCAAATTCCCCAAACTTGAACCCGATTGAGCATCAATGGGACCAATTTGATTGTTATGTTCACTCTGCAGATCCTCCGCCCTGCACTATCCATCTGCTGTGGGATGCCCTGCAGTCAGCATGGCTCCAGATACCTGTGACAACCTACCAGGACCTTACTGAGTCACTCCTAGCCTGTTTGGCTGCTGTCCATGCTGCACACGCCAGTTACTCTGGATATTAGCTGATGGTCATAATAAAGTGTCTCAACTGTGTAGTTCTCCCTAGTTAATATGAGATATCCCCCTTTCAAGACCATGATCTATTAGCCAAAGCAAAACACACATACTAAGGGTATCTCTCATTTTGCAGTACCCAACACATTTGTGCATTTCACAGACAACATGCTAATTTCAGGTGAAACATTCCAATGCTACATTTGACCTATGGTGGCGCTGTGGGGAAATTAAACACTTACTGCAAAGTTCCCTCTTAGATTGTAGCTGATTAGAGGGGATCCCAGTGGCTGAACACATATTGTTATGAGAAATTTCTAACAAAAAGTTACTGACCCTTTAATGGTTTGGTTATCAACGCAAATAAGTGACAGCATGAATATTATTGGATGAACCTGTAACAACAGGGAACCACAAGGGAAGATGTTGGAAGCACTGTCACCACAAACAAACCTAACAGATGTGCTTCACATTAAGTAACAGGATACCTACTTCAACTATTATACCAAGTAACATGAGTGTAGATGAAGACATGTTTTGCGGATGACCACATAGACGGAAATGGCATGACAAGTTGTTAAGACGTACAGTTCCCCTGATCACTGAACCATTTTATCTGAAGGAGGAGATATTTCTGATGAATCATTCACTTGAACTTGTCATGAATGTAAGGGTTTTAGAAAACTTCATAACTTCAACATAATTACTTCTCCAGGGACAAGACGTTTACATAACTCCAGTCAAATTATCTAATTAGCTCCAAATCCCACCCACCTACAGTAAAATCCCAAGGGTGCCATGTAGTTATGTGGGAATTTCTGCTCAATATTTTTGCTAAAAAGGTGAGTCTTAAAAATCTTTAAAATGTGTGGCTGTTGGAGAAGAACAGCCTGGTTGAGCCTTGGAAGTCAGCATGTAATGGAAGCAGATGTGAATTCACTGCGACACTTGAAAAGATTTTACTTGGGGCTACTCCTAATGGCATTATCTAAATATGCCCCTGGTCTTCACTCTTTATTTCCTGTACAGGAATCTGGACTCCGCTGCAGGGGAACTACCAAGCTTCTAACTCCTGGAGTTTTCTCTATTCAAATGATTGGTGAAACACAGGGAACAGTACGTTCAATCTGCTGACAAGCCAAATGTCTAGGCATACATCACAGGGTCATTACAAAGGTCAAGTAGAGATCAGGTCAAGCTGCCAAGGATCATGATCTCCTGGCCCTTTAAAAGCTGGAGTCAGAGTATCCACACCTTATGGACAGAGGAAGGCCACAGACTGCGTGGCAGAGATGAGTAGTGCTATATAGTTGTCTTCTGGGAATGAGCATTAGGTTGCAGGCAGTGAGCAATCTAGTGGACGTATACACCAGGGGCAGGAAAATACCACAGCGTATGGACAGCATGTTATACAGCGTTCCAAAAACTATTTCTATTTTGTGTTTTAATACAATAGTAGAGAGACCCAATTCAAAAATAAATATTTATATATATATATATATATATATATATATATATATATATAAAAAAAATATATATATATATATATATATATATATATTCAGAGAAGACCTTGTCCATGAACCCATACTGCGCTTCTGTGTGCCTCCAATTTTACACACATTTGTATTCATATTATGAAGATATTTTCCTTCCTTGGCGGTTCATCAGAAGCACCCCTCTCAGTGGGTTCACGTTACAGACCTGAAGAACAGTCTGTGCATCGGCTATTGCCATATGTATGATCATTATGGCTTGGGCTTCTGGTTGCCCAGAAGTCAAAACCTCAATGTTCACCTAAGGGGAACAAGACCTTGAGACAACTTGCAACATGGTTGGATTGGTTGAAGGTGGAAAAATTTCCTGTAACCTTGTTTCTTGCAGAGAGACATTGAGGTCACTGTTTTTTTTTATGCAGCAAACTTACTTCGACTTGTGGTCACCCAAATCTCAGCCATCACCCTATAGGTAGACAAGCCCCACATATAGTATATATTGTTATTATTGTATAAGACATCAATATCTGAACACATAACCTTGTTTGACTCCTTTATAGAAGTGCATTTATCACTAATTAACAATCTTGTACTTTTACACTTACACTCTTGTATCATGTCATTAAATTACAAGTTATCCAAAAAATAAATAAAAAAGAAGAAGCTTATGTTATACAGACTTGATGGAGGGCATTAATAATTTACCCAAACATTGGAGGTGGGTTGTGCTGCTTGGACCTTTTAATGCCTACAAGGGCCAGGGGTGGCACCACCAATGAGGCCAGGTGAGGCAATCGCCTCAGGCAGCGCCAGGTAGGGGCAGCGGAAGGGCCATGGGCAAGGAACTCTTTCATTGTGGCAAAGGGGTTAGGTTAAGACATTTGCATGGGGGGGGAGCATTTCAGTTTTCACCTCAGGCAGCAGAAAGGCCAGGTGCATCCCTGACAAGCACCTATCAGATCTCATGAGCCATTAGTTAAAGCAATGTATTTTTTTTTCTCAACTAATTTACTTTAGTATTTGTAAAGATTTCATTGAAATTATAGTCTGTCTCCTAAGCCGGGAATGGCCTTTAATTACTGTTCGGTGGGAGTGCGGGGTTTTGGACACCCATCAATCTGATATTAATGTCATATCCTGAAGATAAGTCATCATGATCGAAAAGTTGGACAACCCCTTTATTCTTATTTATTTTCAAGTCTATAACATGGTAAAAGTTGAGACAATTGTGTAGAAATGTCCTACATTCAAATTCAACAAATGCTATTCTTTCAAAGAAAGTAATTATTTCATTTGTTTTTGAAATTCCTAAAACATTTGATTTTGTGAGAGGGAGGGGCAGAGAGTGGAAAGCTCTTAGTAATTGAGTTAATTTTGCATCTTCGTAATTACTTTCTTCTCGAGCACTTTATTTTCCAATCGATGAGATGCCTTGTTTATGGATTGTCGCAAATTAAAATGGACTTTTCATATGTCAGCTGAAACTACTGGCAATCGCTGTGTAATATGATGTAGTTGTATAGTGCGCTCTTCTACAGTCACTGAAAAGAAATTGTATATATTGAAATGTGATGTACTGAAGATTGAGGTACCCCAGTAGGACTACTGCAGATAGCTAATTATTGATAAAGAGCCAGTGCAGTATTCTTAAAGGGGTATTCCCATCAGACAATAGGGGAATATAGCTAGCATATTCCCCCATTGTCTGATAGGTGCGGGTCCAACCACATCTTTCTCGTAAACGGAGCCTTGAAAGTCATGGAGGGTGCAACATTGTGCGCGGCCGCCCTCCATTCATTTCTATGGGGCCACTGAAAATGGGCAAGCTCTGGCTCGCCTATTTACATCGGCCCCATAGAAATAAATGGGAGCGGTGGCCCCAGACAACCTGTCAGACAATGGGGGCATATCCTTTAAGTTAAATATGGTGATTTATTTTTTTTTTGTGTGAACTGAATAGCACCATATCAGCAACTGAACAGTTAACATTTGGCAGACTGTTTAGGTTACCAGGTGATGGACTAGGTCCACCCCCTGGTTAGTGAGAGTAAGGAGTCTAGTCTGTGGAAAGCTACAGGAAAGATGTAATTTTATTGACAGGGCAGATGAGATGACTATGCAGAAATCTATCCCTGTCAATCAAGGAGGGGCTGGCAGAGGAAGTAGGAGGAGCAAGGGTGCACAGAATGGCTTGGGTCTGCCCTTGATGCACTTGGATATGGACTAAAAGTATTTCTCCAAAGTTTTTCTCCAGAATGAGCAAACAATTCACATGCTGCAGATTTTTAAAAAAATGTTCAAGGCCCCATTCACATGACTGTGTGAATGGGGCCGTATCTATCCGCAAAATTGCGGGAATAGATGCGGCCCCATTCACCTCTATGGGGCCGGAAGCCGCGGCATGGAGCTAGCTCCGTGCCGCGGCTCTTTTGAAGCATGTCCTATACTTGTCCGTGCGCACGGACAAGTATAGGCATTTTCAATGGGGCCGCACGGCGTGTGTTCTGAGCGCTGCGGAACACACGCCGGGCGGCCCCCGTATATTTGCGGGTCCGTAAATATACGTTTGTGTGAATGGACCCTAAATAAGATTTGTCACATCGTATTCACTTTGCTGGTACTGTATTATGCTGTGTTTTTTTACACAAGAATCTGCACAGAAAAACTGTACATAATCCACACATCCTATCACATTCACTTAGTTACTCACTGGTGGTTAGTTGGGTTGGAAACTTACAAAAATGAATGATGTTGCTGAATGTGGGTAAATGAACACGTGGATTACATATGACACGCACCCAAGAAGCTTGAAAAACACATTAAGCGCTCATGCACACGACTGTATGTATTCTGTGGTTGGCAAAAAACGGATCCACAAAAAATACGGATGACGTCCATGTGCATTCCGTATTTTGCGGAATGGAACATCTGACCCCTAATAGAACAGTTCTATCCTTGTCCGTAATGCGGACAATAATAGGACATGATCTATTATTTTGCGGAACAGACATACAGACATGGAAACGGAATGCACATGGAGTAACATAAGTTTTTTTTTGCAGACCCATTGAAATGAATGGTTCCGCATAGGGCCCACAAGAAAAACAAAAAAACAGAATGGACACAGAAAGAAAATACGTTCGGGTGCATGAGCCCTAAAAGGGTTTTCTAAAATTCATTGATGATGTATCCTTCACATAGATTAAAAATTCAGATAATGAGGCAGCACTCCAAAGTGGTGAAAATAGTGGACTTCTTTATTCACCCAACTTGCAACGTTTCCGCCCACACAATGGGGCCTTTCTCAAGCATGCTGCCTCATTATCTGAATTTTGGATCTATCTGGTGAACAACCTAGTACCTGGAGGAGATTGCACCCACCCACTATTCATGCTGTGCTGCTGTTTCTTCTGATTTTCTCAACATAGGTTATCAATATCAGATGGGTGGATGTCCGACACTTGGGACCCTCATATATCAATTTTAAGGAGGCTGTGGTAGGCCTCCTTACAGAACACCAAGCACAACGCCATACATTGTGTAGCAGCTGTGCCTGGTATTTCAGCTCAGCCCCATTTACTTGAATGTGACTGAGCTGCACCCAGGTCAAAGGGGTTCTCCTTAGGATAGGTGATTAATATCAGATCGGTGGGGATCGGACACCCAGCACCCCCGACGATCAGCTGTTTGAAGAGAAGGTGTACGCCATTCCAACGCTGCCTTCTCTGAGTAGATGTAATTACACCCAATCCGTCCCATTCATGTGAACAGAAAAAAAAAAAGTTATGGCTCAAGGAAGATAGGGAAGGAAAAGCAAAAAGCAAAAATGAAAAAAACTCTGATATCCTAAGGGTTAATCTAATTAACTAGTCTTATTTAAATATTGTTATCTCATGAATAGACTTTTTATTGGATGGCTGTATTTTTTGCAGGTGGAATCACCTGATGTTAATGTCCCGTCGATAAACTCATGTAAGGAAATTATATATTTTGGTAACACTAAGCCTGTTAATTTTTCAGCTCATTCGCGCATTGATTTCTGTCTCTAAGGGGCTTATTCAATATGCCTGCAGGTTAGAGCAGAAATTGTTAGGCAGTATCTCTGGCTGGCAGAAAGTTGCAGTCAATACAATATAAGACCAATTTCTGTCCCGGTTGTAGGTTATTGATCTGGCCCCAAGCAACCATGGATCGGAGTATTCAATTTATTAGAGAGCATTGCACGATTTGTTCAATGTCAGTATAAGAAATAATCCCAACGCGCTGTGTGTTAGACTAAAACCATTGCATTGAGCATAATAAGCAAAATGATGGATCCACAAGGTCCATAAGGTTTTATGTGTAGACCTCACCTTTCCTGGTTTACATTTTCTTTGATTTTTGGCATTCAAGAGTGACCACCTACTACCCTACTGTTTAACACCCACCCACCAGAACCTGTAGGTAACACCCACATCCTTACTTAAAGGGGTTATCCAAGATTTTCATATAGAAGGCCTATTCTCAGGATAGATTGATATGAGATTGGCAGAGGTTTGACTCCCAAGACCCTGTCTATGATTTGTTCTCAGCTGTTCTCATCAGACCTCCAATGAGCACAGTGGCCTCCTTGCAGCTCATCAAGCACTGCGCCGTCCATTTGATAGAGGTTGTGCTTGGATGAGACTGAGATGCTCCTAGGCCATGTCACTGATGACCATGATGTGGCCTAGAAAGAGGCTAAGCACTCACGAAATTCCTCAGCCTCTTTATATGGTTGATCAACTGAGGTGCCAGCAGTCAGACCCCCACCGATCTCATATTGATGACCTAAGGATAGACCATCAATATGAAAATCCCATAAAAACCCTTTAATCTTTTCCTGCCTATACTTCTCCCAAGCCTCATCATGTTTCCTTCCTCTACATGTTGCTTACTTCTGGTGACACTTTGTTGAGGATGACATGATATTAATGTGAAGCTATTACATTAATGTGGCGCTGGCACCTAGATGTTTACATAGTTTGAATACCAAAGTTTGTAAAATAATGCACACTGCGCAGATGCCAAATGTTTTCTCTTTTCTTGTTTTTTTCCATTTTAGCCAATGAAACAATTCCACGAGCCTTAGGGAGACGCCCCCTCTGATGTACATACAAAAACCACTATGTGCCCAATAAAGCAAGTCATTGCGCTCTTACTCTTACCAAGAAAGGATTTTATACCTTCTTGTATTCTGGTGTATTTCTTCCTGCATGCACTCAGTACATTAATTAGGACAGAGGTGGACAAAGGGTTGAGGTTGCGTTAGATCTCCCTCAACAAATTTATATATGAATTGGGACATTAATTGATGTACTGAATGTTTACCTGGTGACCTCCTTTTCACCTTTTTCGATCTGCTAATTATGCGGTCCAAGATGGCCACACCACTACTCAGACTGTCTGATGCATACTATGCATTAGTAGCCCAAGACACTTCCTACTTGTCCAGCCCTGCTCTTGGATTGGCCAGCACCGTTCACATGAACAGTGCTGGCCAATCCAAGGGCAGCAGGAAGAGACTTGGGCTACCAAATGCACCGCATGCATCAGGTAGCCTGAGAAGTTGTGTGGCCATCTTGGATGGCTGAAGAGGAGCCTGGGAATTGACTAATCTGCAGCTAAAAAGATTAAAAAAAAAATAATTACCAGATAAGTGTTCTGTTTATTCCACAGTTAATGTGATTTTTTTTTATTGAACGAGACGCAAGCTTTAAATTTTGCTGGAAATGTTATTTGATAATGTATCCAGCTTGTCTTCCATTCAGAGGTCCACGTACTGTATGCAACGAGGACAGAATTTCAAGAACTGAGAGTGGGTGAGAACATTCTGAATCTCCTGCCTGGGGTACAGTTAGCTCAGGTCTTGCCTCTGCTGCTATATCACCACTTTTTAGGCCGGATTCACATCTGCACTTTTAATACTGGCAGTGTGTTCCAGCAGAAGGACAGACTGCCGAAATTCACTGCCTTGGCTTACATACTGGCTTTCGGCCGGGAAAAAAAATACTACATGCAGCATTTTTTGTCTGGCCTAAAGCAAATTGAAAAATTTGATTTGGCTGCTTTGCGGGATTTTACAAAAACATTATTTGTAAGTAGTGGGTGCAATGATGGAGCGGCAGTTGTGCAGCTCCCCGTCATCGTATCCCTCAGATGCCGCATTCATAGCTGAATATAAAATCATACTTACCTCATCCATTTGATCGTGAAGAGCCAGCCACCACCATCTTGATTGAAGATCTAGCACAAAATCTCTCGCGGCCCATGATGAGGTCATCATGTCAGCAGGCGTGGTGACGTCATACATCACCGTGCACAGGATTTCGTGCAAGATCTTCTAGCAAGGTGGCTGAGGTATGATTTTTTATTTTTCTTTTACCGCCATTCAGGGAAAATCAATTCACTACCATGAATTACGAGGAAATTCATCTTTGTGGCTAATCGTATTTTCCCTGAAATTTTGATGTTCAACACTAGCCAGCATATATGCCAGAATAAATGGGTATTCCGGAGGTGCACGGTGGTATTCGGCTGTACCAGATACGGCAAATATGAAACCAGCCTACACCCCTGAATAAAACCAGGAACCATTTCTAGAGATATCCTTCAATCTGTCCTCTTTGGAAAATTTCAAGGTCAGTAGCCATTTCAGACATTTCTTCCATGATCTAACCACTCCTGGAATGTGGTCCTGATCTTTCCATCCTACGAGTGTATAGCAGTATATACTTCACAAATGATATTGAAATCTTTATTGCTAATAATTTATTCATTGATACCTAGTAATGGGTTTGTTTAATTAAGTGACTTCAATTAGCAGAAGCTGAGGTAACAGTTGATACCATTTAGTCTTAAGGGCACCTTATTTTTCCTTGTATATGAACTGATGGTTCCCTGTTCATCTATATATAGGACATTGCAGATTAAAAGAATTAATGGAGAGAAAAGTAATTTCTTCACTAGCTGCCATGTAATGATTAATGAGCTCTGCCGCACTGACGATGAAGGTTTAACGCAATTAAGGAGTACAGATGACCTGTTACTTTTCTGACCATTATATTTTACTACAGCTCGTTTTTATATGATCTGCATAATTCTGTGTCATTTCAAAATGTATCCAACAGTATACAATCACAAAAATACAGCACGACACCGCTTAAAGCGCTAACACATATGGATTGTGTTATATTGCTTTACTGTTACATTTATTACACGTATAAATGTGAGGTTTTTAGCGCACATTTTGATCAAATTCTGTGAGCCCATCTGCCCCAAGGTTGGAGCAGATGGGCTAACTCAATTTGATCAAAAAACGTGCCAAGAGCCTCAAAATTCTGTGTACAGTATAGTAGATATGGCAGTAATGCAATTCAAAATAATCTGCGAGTTTTAGCTCTTTAAAGAGATTGTCTGACAAAAATATTCTTTAGTTCTGAAACCAACACCTGAATTTGAATATTTTCCTAATTATGATTAAAAGGGTTCTCCAGGCTTTTAATATTGATGACTTATCCTCAGGATAGGTCATAAATATCAGATCGGTGGGGGTCCCCGGCACCCTCGACGATCAGCTGTATGATATTAAAGGTCTGGAGAACCCCTTTACTTTTTATTAAAATAGTAGCATTTAATAAAATGTATGTGTTTAGTGCCACCTGCTGTTTGCTTATTTCCTTATTTCTCTGTCCACCTTAGTAACGTCACAGTGTAGGACGCACATGCTCAGTTCCATCCTTCAACTGCCATCCACCATATCTACTGTTAGAAGCTGTGACAGTTATAGGGAGAAAGCTGCAGTAGGAAGGACATGACCCTGGAGAAAGCATACCCCCTGAGTAAGGAAACACCCTAAGCTGCCAGCTTGAAATAAATCTAGAAGAGCAATAGGAGCAATGAATGGGGAAATCTCTGGAACCATGTGAGTTACAGGGCTGGTTCTAGCTTGTTATAAAGAGGTTGTCATGTGCTAAATGATTTTTTTGAAACTGGATGACCCCTTTAAATAGGCTGTTTGTTACCACTGAATACCATTTGTTTACCCATGGTAAATACATCGATGTCATGTTGACATTACCAATGCTGTCTTGGCATTAAAAAGTGTGAAAAGGGGTTAGATACAGTGCTAGGAGACCACAGAGTGTCAAACATGACTTTTCAGGACAATCAGGGCACTTTCGATTTGGACAGACTTTATTTGGATCAAATCTAATCTGATGTGAACCACAAATGAATTCAGGGAAATTTGCTCATCTCAATACTTAACTTCTAGAACTATCCTACAAAATCCAGATGACTTGGTTGTAGAGGTCATTTGTTGATCTGCATGAAGATGTAATAAGACCAGAAGAGGACGAGGTGGATCATCCAACTTGTTCAATTATCTCTACCCATCAAATGACATCTTCTATCCATGTATCAACCCTGTGTGGGTCCTCAAACATGAAGAGTATCACGGTACAGATGTAGTCATGTTTAACTTGTCGCTGAACACATTAAATACACGGTAGGTTACGTTATTCATTACATTCTCCCTATGATAAGAGGTTTCAAAGCAACAAGTCCAGTATCAAGCATCTGATATGTCATATGACACATATCAGCTAAGTGGCCAAATAATTTTGGTCTTACGATCCCCAGTCAGATGCTGATCCACTACTAATGTACTGCTTTCCCTGACATTTAAAAGCTTGTTAGATACAGTACTAAGAGACCACAGACACAACATAACTTTTCAGGAGAATCTGGGCGCTTTCGATTTGGACAGAATTTATTTAGACCAAATCTAATCTGATTTGGACCCCAAATGAATTTGGGGACATTTGCCCATCTCAATACTTAACTTCTATAACTATCGTACAAAATCCAGATGAGTTAGTTGTAGAGGTCATTTGTTGACCTGCCTGAAGATGTAATAAGACCAGAAGAGGACCAGGTGGACCATCCAACTCCCTCTCCCCATTTTATTCAATGATTTCTACCCATCAAATGACATCTTCTGTCAAAGTATCAACCCTATGTGGGTCTTCAAATGTATCACGGTACAGATGTAATCATGTTTAAATTGTCACTTACCGTAGCATGGTAGGTTACTTTATTCATTAAATTCTCCCTACGATAAGAGGTTTAAAAGCAAAAAGGCCAGTATCAAGCATCTGATATATCATATGACACATACTGGCTAAGTGGCCAAATAATTTTGGTCTCATGATCCCCAGTCAGATGCTGATCCACTACTAATATACTGCTCTCCCTGACATTTAAAAGCTTGTTAGATACAGTCCTAAGAGACCCCAGAGTGTCATACATGACTTTTCAGGACAATCTGGGTGCTTTCGATTTGGACAGAATTTATTTGGATCAAATCTAATCTGATTTGTACCCCAAATGAATTTGGGGAAATTTTCCCATCTCAATACCTAATGTCTTGAACTATTCTACAAAACCCAGTTGAGTTGGTTGTAGAGGTCATTTGTTGACCTGCCTGAAGATGTAATAAGACCAGAGGACCAAATGGGAAGAGGACCATCCAACTCCCTTTTCCCATTTTGTTCAATGATTTCTACCCATGAAATGACATCTTCTATTCATGTATCAGCCCTATGTGGGTCTTCAAATATGAAGAGTATCACGGTACAGATGTAGTCATGTTTAACTTGTCACTGAACACATTAAGTGCACGGTAGGTTTCTTTATTCATTAAGTTCTCCCTATGATAATAGGTTCAAAGCAACAAGTCCAGGTTCAAGCATCTGATATGTCATATGACACACATCGGCTAAGTGGCCGAATAATTTTGGTCTCACGGTCCCCAGTCAGATGCTGATCTACTACTAATATACTGCTCTCCCTGACATTTAAAGTGTCTAAAAAAACAAAAACAAACTTGTCCTGGCACGAACGGTAATGGCAGATGTGAAGCGCTTACACAAGTTACTCAGCTTGTTCCACATGACAATCAATGAACTGCACCGCTGTTGCTTCTTTAAGCAGAAGATTTTGAGAATCTGTCAACACGGATCGATGCAGATTTCCCCTAGACTTGCATGTGTGAACGACTCACCGCCAGACTGATTTTTCAAAAGCTGATACGTGCCAAAGTCATCACTCTGCTCCCTGCATCTTTAGTCAATGCAGTGTGATTATTTCTGTAGGAAGATATGTTTGTCATATGAAAATAACTAAAGGTGGTTACTGCACAGTATAGAATTCCAATAAAGTTTTATTCTTTGATTTTTTTGTATTCATTTTTTAGTTTTTGGTTTTATTATACATTTGTACAAAATATAATATTTAAGTCAGATTAAACAGAGGGCAAAAAGGGACAGTTGTCCAGCAGCATCCAGTTCCTGAAAAAATTCCAAATGGGGTGGAATTGGAAAAAAATGCAATTCTGCCACAGTTTTATGGGGGAAGGGGGGTCGGGATTTTCCTACATGGTAAAATCGACCTGTTACCTTCATTTTCGGGGTCAGTATGTTCACAATAGTACTACATTTGTATAGTTTTTCTTGTGTTTTAATAGTGAAAAAGAAATAAAAACATTGAAAATAATTTACATTTTTGTAGTTATGTGTATGGAGCTGTATGAGGGCTGCTCATTTTTTGCAGGGGCATCTTTACTTTTCAGTGATACCACTTCGAAGTGTGTGTGACTTTTTCATCACTTATTAAAATTTTTGGGGAGGTGAAGTGACAAAAAATGTCAAATTGGCCATTTTGAATTTTTTTTCCGTTATGCCATTCGCTTTATGGACATTTTCAAAAGCGGCGATTCCTTTAATGTTTTTTATTGTTTATTTTTATTTTGGGGAAGGGTGTGATTTGAACTTTTTAATTTTTACTAACTTTATTTTTCTTTTTTAAACTGGTGAATATAACTGCCAATCATTAGATTGCCAGTTGTGTTCCGTGATGGGTCTGTGTCCATCACCGAAAACACCATTCACTGTATTCCAATACAGTGCTGTCACCTGCTGGCCTGTATTGGTATATACCAGTGATGGTTATCAGAGCCTTCTTGAGGCTCCGAGCCATAACTGGGATATTACAGCTTCCCTGGTCTCAGCTGAGGAACACTGTTTTGAGCACGGGAGAACAAGGCTCCCGTGTCTGCACAACTCAGATGCCGTGGTCACATTTGACCACGGCATCTGAGTGGTTAAATGTATGCGATCAGTCTTATACCTGTAACCCGTTGGCTATGGCGTCTGCTGCATGCGCTTTGGGCGCCATCTTTAAAGTGCTGACTTCCACCGTACACGTTTGGCGGAGGTCACCAAGGGGTTAAAGTCAGTAGCACTGGTTCCAAAAGCAATTAAAATGTATTGTGTCTCACAAATTTCAGGAGACTTAAGGCTTTGGACACTTTTGGGGGAATTTTTTATATTGCATTTTACTCATTTTGGGCTAAAATTCATAGTTTTCAATTAACTTTATTTAAAGTGTTCAGCTGTTTCTAAGGTACAGGGGTTAAAAATCAATCTATTTGTGAGCTGTCACTTTCTGTTGTCTTTTAATTCCATCCTCTGACTGCTCATGTGTAGCTCTTAGCTGTGATCTCCTGGCCTTATAAACACTCATTGTAGCTTAATTCTTATCAAACTGAGAAGAATAAGGCTTAAAAAGCCTTGTATGAGGTCAGGAGATCAGAGATAAGAGCTACACATGAACCGTTAGATGACAGGTGCTGAGGAGCAGCAGATCAAAGCAGAGCTTGTGGATGTGCAGTCCATGTTTCTTCTCTCTTTTTGGATTTTCTATTTATGCTAACAACCTCAGTGAGTGTATGGGAACGACTATAGGAACCATTAGATCTAAGGTGGGAAATCGCACAAACAATTGACATGCTGTGAAAATCAGCAAAACAATACACACTAAAAACTGCACAAAATCTGCAGTAAATAGTGTGGATTTATCTGTGTGTTTTTTGTTCAGATTTCATCTGGATTTTCTCCATACAAATCCGCACAGTGTGCAGGTCACCTAACACAGATACATGCAAAAAGACATATAAATTACCTTTCCTTCCAAAAGAAAAAGAAAGCTAAATCTCTCCTGCCACCAGATTTAAGGTATGCTAATCTATCTTTTTCCCAGAAATCTAGAGAAGTGCTGCCTGGTCTACATTATTCTTTACACCTATTAGGCACTCTCTAGCTCTCCATAAGGAGAAAAATACTACCCAAATCCTGATTTAAGGCTCTCACGTATGTGTCCCAGCACTGATAAAGGGTAATTACCCTGACTGAGCTGTCAGCAGATGAGATACTTGCTTAAAGGGGTTGTCTCACTTCAGCAAATAACATTTATCATGTACAGAAAGTTAATACAAGGCACTTACTAATGTATTGTGATTGTCTATATTGCTTTCTTTGCTGGCAGGATTCATTTTTTCCTCTACTATATACACAGCTTGTCTCCATGGTTAAGATCATCCGGTAATCCAGCAGCTGTGGCTGTGCTTGCACTCTATAGAAAAAAGCACTGGCCTACGCCCACTCCCGGCCGGCCGGAGCTTTTTCCTGTAATGTGCAAGCACAACCACCACTGATGGATTGCAGGGTGGTCATAACCACGGAAACGAACAGTGTATAATATGATAGAAAAATGAATCCAGCCAGCAAAGGAGACAATATGGACAATCACAATACATTAGTAAGTGCCTTGTATTAACTTTCTCTACATGACAAATGCCATTTGCTTAAGTGAGACAACCCCTTTAACTATTATCCAACTTATGCTTTTAGGCTTGTTTGAAAGGTTGACTATTAATTCAGAATAGCTACATTACTGCTGGTGACATGACACAGCTTCCTTTTCCTTTTGGGAGGAAAGCTGAATTTGCATTTTTTTCTCATGGGTGTGTTGTGCATCGGTTAATATTTTTTCTTAATTTTCTTAGTGATTTCCCTAAAATGAATCTCAAGAAATTTGGGTCTGTCAGAATCCGAATTTTTTGAAAAATTTGTGACCAGTTTCAAATTGATTTGCTTATCTCTCAGGATAAGTCTTCATTATAAGATCGGGCAGCCACCAGCGCTGGAAACTATACAGTGGATGGAGGAAGACGTACAAAGTTCTGTCCCCCGGCAACAGAAATTACTGGATCTAGTCTTCCATTCGCAGGATAGTTTCCGGCACAGACAGTTGCCCAAAACAGCAGATCAGTGGGTGCCAGGATGTAATCACAGCTAATCATGAAGGGAATGGGACCAACTAGGATCCTCCTCCTCAAAGGTCCCGCTACATGGATCATCCCTATATTACATACATCCTTGACTAAACAGCTCAGTATAAATGGCCGCACCATTTACCGTATAAAATGACTGCATAACTGTGAAAACTTTTTAATAAGTAAAACTATAATAATAATTAAAAAGTCCAACATTTGTAAAACATTTCACATCAAGCCTTTGGAGGCCAGCAAAGTGCACACATTCAAAATATCATTTATTGTGGTAGAACGTATCAATTTTGAGCAATGATTTTGCTTTCCACTTTGACAGTGATGCAATTATCCTTCTAAATTACATCAATTTGTCAGAGTTCCTGCACTGCGATGCATTTGCAAATTAAATTACGTAACTTAAAAATCTGCACAGTAAAAGGAAGTCTCTCAAAAGAACAGTGACTAGCCGAACATTACTGGTTGATACTGGCCCTGCAAGCAGATTCATCTCAGTAACCTATAAGCTCTGTACAGTCACAGAGGTAGCAGAGCTGATTTTGTCATTTAACTTTTTTCTTTTTTTTTTTTTACTATTGTGATAACTGAGATTAAAAAATGATTTTGTCAATTTTGCTTTATTTCCGTTTCTGTATTGACTCTGAGTGTACTATAGAGGAAGCTGTTCATGGAAAGTCAATGGCTTATAGAGTGGAGTAGGGCTCCTGCCCCATTGTCCATGTTTGCTATGCAAGTAATTGTACATATGTTATGATATGTTGTCGTGACCATGTTGTTACATGATAGAGAATTTTATCTACTTTTATCTATCTATCTATCTATCTATCTATCTATCTATCTATCTATCGATTATCTATCCATCCATCTCCTATCTATCTATCTATCTATCTATCTATCTATCTATCTATCTATTATCTATCTATCTATCTATCTATCTATCTATCTATCTATCTATCGATTATCTATCCATCCATCTCCTATCTATCTATCTATCTATCTATCTATCAATCCCAATAAGTGAGGCAGCACACCAGGCTTATGTAAACGGTAGTGGATCTTTATTCCATGCAACGTTTCAGCCCTGCTCCATGGGGCCTTTGTCAAGCCTTTTGACAAAGGCCCCATGGAGCAGGGCTGAAACGTTGCATGGAATAAAGATCCCCTACCGTTTACATAAGCCTGGTGTGCTGCCTCACTTATTGGGATTTATTGATTGAAGACTCTGTGCCTGGAGCCATTGAGGATTTTTTTGCACCCGCCATCACTATTGCTGTGCTGCTGTGTTTTTTCTGTCTTGATCTATCTATCTATCTATCTATCTATCTATCTATCTATCTATCTATCTATCATCTATACATCCATCGACTATCCATTATCTATCTATCTATCTATCTATCTATCTATCTATCTATCTATCTATCTATCTAACTATCTATCTATCTATCATCTATCCTTATCTATCTATATCAATATATCTATCTATCTATCTATCTATCTATCTATCTATCTATCTATCTACCCATTCGTCTATCCATCTATGAGTCCATCCATCTCCCCTATCTCCTTCATCTTTTCCTTGCTCACACATGCACGTTATGTTGGCTGGTTGATGTCTTCCTCTAAGGCGTAGATAAATGCACTTGACGGCTATGTATGTCTTCCAGGTTAGAGATCTAATAAATAGACATAACTGTTTTACTCATCCCAAGTCCCCGTCGCAGGATTTGATGTTCATTTTTATGTGTCTGGTAACATTTAGGCTCGTCGGTGGAAGTTGCTGGCAGGCCTTGGGACTCGGCTCTAAGTGTAATGTTCCGTGTTTACCATTATTCATGTCTGATCATTACTTTCCTTCGCTCTTTTCTTAGCGCCGGAGGCAGAATTATGTCATTCACAGTTTGTCAGAAAACCAGAGACGTTATTTGAATAGACAGAAGAAGCTTTTTTTCGGTGTGGTTTTCTGATGAAACCCGACAGTCCCTCAGATGCAGCTAATTCAGCGAGGTATTCTTCAGCAAAGTGAAAATATTCAGCCGCTAACTGACTGCAAACAGCTGTGTGCACTTCTCATTAGTCTCAGGCCAAGCTCCGTCCCTGTATGATGGGATATTTGACTATGGAAGAATACAGCCTTTTCATCGAGAGAAGAAATCCTATGACTCTCATGATGGGCTTTGCAGCTATGGGGCCCAGCTGGGGTGCATCACCAATGAGGCCAGGTGAGGCGATCGCCTCAAGCAGCACCAAGTATGGGTAAGAGCAGGTCAGCCGAAGGGCCATGGGCTGAAGGGAAGGGGTTAGGTAAGAAATTGGCATTGGTAAAGGGGGGCTCCATTTCTGTTTCGCCTCAGGCAGCAGAAAGGCTAGGTGCATTCCTGGGGCCCAGCGACCAAGGGGCCCCATCTACTTTGCATAGAGACTTGAAGAGAGAGAGATTGAATGTGTAGGAAGAGAATAAATGATAGGAAAATGGTAGAATATAAAGTAATTTAGTGGCCAGTAGATCAGATGCAGGAACCGCTAATGTTTAGCTGTTATCATTGAAGGAAACTGCAGCTGGTCATAGGTTTTATCTGCAACCAGGTCTTAGATGAGAAGTAGGAGGAAGAGGCTGAGGAAGTGTCCCCTAGGAGGGTTCTGTTTCTCTTTGCAGAGATACCATCTGGTGTAGGAAGTCTTACAGACAATGCTACATAGGAAATGCAAATTAGCAATTGCCAGCTATAAAGGCCCTTTTACACGAGCCGACTATCGTTCAAATAATCGTTCAAACGTTCGGATTTGCACGATTATTGTTGCGTATAAACACGGGTAACGATTTAACGACGAACGAGATTTCGTTCGCTTCTCGTTGATCGCATCTTTTGTCCCGCCAATAAATTAATCGTTCATCGTTCGCAAAATCTTCCAGTTTAAACGAAAATCGTTTAGTCGTTGGCAGATGGTAATGGTAATGCTTATGGCAAGGAGCAAGGAACGATCGTAATAACGATTATAAAACGACCGAAAGTACGAAGATTGTGAACGACTTCTCTTTCAGTGTAAACGGTATTTACATTGCATCGTTCGATCGTTCATCTACGATCGCTAATACGATTTATCTTTCCGTGTAAAAGGACCTTAAGTAATTACCCTATATGTCAATTCTTAACCCAAGGCCTCAGTTGAGGAAGTCTTCAGGGTGAGGGACACTATTTCTTCTTGTGGAGATGTCATCAGGTGTAGGAAGTCTTACAAGCAATGCTTTCTGAGAAAATCTATTAAATTTTAAACAAATGTTACCCAAAGGGTGCACCACCAATGAGTCCTGGTGAGGCGATCGCCTCAGGAAGCACCAGGTAGGGGCAAGAGGGGGGCAGCAGAAAGGCCATGGGCAATAAGCGCTTTCATTGTGGCAAAGCGGTTAGGTGGTTAGGTTAAGGAACTGGCATTGGGGGAGGGGGGGCGCCATTTCAGTTTTTGCCTCAGGCAGCAGAAAGGCTACTGTAGGTGCACCCCTGATGTTACCACCCTGAAGTCAATGACCAACCCTAAACACTACTGAGGAAGTGTTCAGGGTCGAGATATCATCGGGTGTAGGGCATTGTATAGACATTGCTTACTAAGAAAAGCTATGCAAATTGGCAATTGCCACCTATAAGTAGTCACCCTGTAAGTCAATGCCTCACCCAAGGCGCCATTGAGCAATAGAGGCAAAAAAGAGGGGAGAGGCGCTCATATGGCAATATGTAAAGCAAAAAGGATGGTCGTTTATAGTAATAGAGCTCACCTTGTGGCAACCGTAGGCACAATCCTAGTGTATGCGAGTGGCAATGATCGGTCGGTGCTGCCAGTGTTGTTTGATCCTCACTTGGGGGGTTGCCAGCCCCTGGGAGGAATGTGAGATACCACAAATTGGAGGGACTTACGTAGAGATCCGCATGTTCAAAGAAAACACTTCAACGGCGCAACAAGACGACCAGTGAGTTTAGTATACAACTTCTATTTATCGACGCTCCTTTTTCAAGTCTGGAAGCTGAATGCCGGAGAGTGTGAAGCTCTCCCATGTCTCCGGCATTAAGCTTCCAGACTTGAAAAAGGAGCGTGTATGCCCCGAAACGCGTCATCAATAAATAGAAGTTGTATACTACCCTCACTGGTCGTCTTGTTGCGCCGTTGAAGTGTTTTCTTTGAACATGCGGATCTGTACGTACGCCCCGTCAATTCAAGGCACCATAAGAGTTTAGGGTGGGTGCACTATTTTTTCTTGTGGAGATTTTATCTGGTGTAAGGCTTTTTACAGGTAATGGTTTTTAGAAAAGTTATGCAAATTAGAAAATCTTACCTATAAGGAGGTACCCTGAAAGTCAACGACCAACAGTAAACTCCATTGAGGAAGTGTTCAGGGTGGAGATATCATCTGGTGTAGGGCATTTTAAAGGCAATGCTTCCTCGGAAAAGCTATGCAAGTTAGCAATTGCCACCTAGAAGTCAATGCTCCACCTAAGACGTAACTGAGGAAATGTTCAGGGAGGGGGACGCTATTTCTTCTTGTGGAGATGTCATCTGGTATAGGGCTTTTTAAAAGCAGTGCTCTCTGGAAAAATCTATGTAAATTAACAAATGTTACCTATAGGTAATTATCCTGAAAGTTAATGACCAACCCTAAACACTATTGAGGATGTGTTATGGGTGGAGACATCCCCTGACGTACGTGTAGGGCATTTTAAAGGCAATGCTCCCTTGGAAAATGTCACCTATAGGGAGTTACCCTGTAAGTCAATGCCCAACCCAAGGCACCATTGAGGAACTGTTCAGGGTGGAGATATCATCTGGTGTAGGGCATTTTACAGGCAATGCTCCTTTGAAAAAGCTATGCAAATTAGCTAATGCCACCTATAGGTACTGTATCTACCCTGTAAGTCAATACCAAACCCAAGGTGCCATTGAGGAAGTGTTCTAAGATGACACAGTTTCTCCACATGGAGATGCATCTGATTTAGGGAGTCTTACCTGGAAAAAGCTATGCAATTGAGTTAATGACTCGTACACATGGCTACCTTGTAAGTCAATGCTCAACCCATTAAGACCCATATAACGTGAGGATGAATTTTAGCCAAAACTGAGTCTCCTCCAAAAGAGAGAGACATGTATTTTATTTTATTTTTTTTTGTACAGAAAACTATATTTTATGGAACAGAGCCAAATGTGATATTGGGGGAATCAGTGCTCTTGGCTGAATGATTACCTAAGGACAAAGGTTAGGCGACATTTTGAAACCCTGCCTTCAAGAGAACTTGTCCCAGCCTGAGGATATTACATGCAGGGGCGAGTCAATGGCATTCCATTCATAGAGAGGGTGATGATGTCCATACACCCTAATGGGGCCTAAGGAAAGGGAAAGGGGTTGATGTGGAGAGACAACTCCCATAGGATCCTAGAAATCATGATCTTTATATTTTCTGGCTTCCCTTCTGTTGATCGTTAAGTTATGGGCGCCATGATTACGTCTTACAACTCAATGTGGTATTCCAAAGGCTTGCGACTTTCTGGGCTTATTTGTGCCAAATATTTGAGACATTTTGAATTTTTTCACCAATCTCTCCAGCTTGGGAAATTGGGTATGATTAAGTATACTAAGTAGTTTTATGTCAGATTTATCACTGCAATTTTTCCCAAAAGTCCTCAAAAATCTCTCTCCAGTAGTCAGTATTCCTAGTCAAAAGTGTTCGGTTTAAATATGCGCCAGATTTAACAAACAACAAATGTGACATTTGATGAATTTGACGCAAAGTAGACCAATCTAAAGTAACCAAATATTACACCCTACTGATAAATTCCTATGCGTACAGTCTGAGAGTGATAAACTATCATGTTACCAATATTCTTGGTACAAGTTATATATATTTTTTTAGTTTGGTCATTTTACTAATTTTGCACAAAAATACACACTACATAGAAAAAATAGTTTTAAGTAGCCGCATTCATAAAAGATAGCTAAAAAAAATTCCCTCAATGTAACCATATATGCAGGCTTGGTTTATACAGGACAAGTATAATTTTCAATAGAACCAGTTTTGGGTACATATAAATTAGTGACATTTTTTTGTTTTTTTTTTGGGGGGGGCATGAAAAATGCTAAGTATGTTATTGTTTGATGTTGTTTTACATTGTTCACAGTGTGGTTTAGATAATGTTTTTATTATATTGTTTGTAGAAGTGAACAAATCAATTCTATTGATTCAAAATCCGACCCTAATTTTTCTAAAAACCCCTTTTTTTGTCCCCAGCCATTGAAAATACTTTTGATTCTGGTAGAATCGATTCATACCTGAATCAAATTTTAATCTGAAATTTAAAACTGCAGCCAAACCATAGATACCCTTTTGGATGAAGTTGCCACTATTGACCACGACATCTAAGACAGGGGCGGATTGGATGTTTTTGGTGATATATTTTGTACTCCTGGCAGTATTTTGTGATGGACTGTGGTATTTGGCTCTGTTGGGGTGGTATAATGTGCCACAATACACTATTGCTGGCTATTACTGGCCAACCGCTAATTGTGTTTCATTAATTTGGACCCGACTACAAAACGGGGCCACCTTTAGTATTTTTCCAGGGTCACTTTAAAGGGGTTATCCCATGAATAATGTAAAAAATAAAAATCAGACATCATATAGTACATGACAGTATCTTTCTATCAAAGCTAGAACCAGCCTTGTAGCTCACATGGATCCAGAGATCTCCACATTCATTGCTCTGTTAGATTTGAATCAAGCTGACAGCTCAAGGGGAATATCTTCTGTCCTGACACTAAGGGGATGTGTCCATGCTCTCCCTATCAGAGCTCAGGGGGCAGCTGAAAGATTAAACTGAGCATGTGCGGCCTTCTCAGTGAGCAGGAAATTAAGTGGTACTATACAGATACATTTTATTGAATAACTTAGTAGCTATACTAAATTTTTAATTAAACGCAATTACAAAATTATTCAGATCCAAGTGTTGGTTTGAAAACTGTAGAATATTTTTTGTGGGATAACCCCTTTAAGTTTCCAGTCTGCCCCAATCTATGGGGTCAAACAGCTGGCAATCTCTGATCCTGGCCATTGTAGTGGAATGTCAGCTATGTATTACTTCTGGCACCCACTCCTAATGCCACCCATTGGATGTAACAGTATGTCCATTTGCAGTAAAGAATTCGCTGGCAAGGGTTAAAAGGATTGTCCAAGATGGCTGCTTTTTTCCAGAAACGGTACAACACCTGTCCACAGACTGTATGTGCCGTTGCTTGTAGGCCCTATTGACGTCAAAGAAGCTCAGTTACAACATTAGAAAAATCCACTTACATATGTAACATAGTTTATATAACATAGTAACATAGTTTATAAGGCCAAAAAAAGACATCTGTCCATCCAGTTCGGCCTGATATCCTACAAGTTGACAAGATCCAGAGGAAGGCAAAAAACCCTCATGAGGTAGAAGCCAATTTTCCTCACTTTGGGGGAAAAATTCCTTTCCGATTCCAATCAGGCATCAGAATAACTCCCTGGATCAACGACCCATCTCTAGTAACTATAACCTGTAATATTATTACCTCCAGGAATACATCCAGGCCCCTCTTGAACTCTTTTAGTGAACTTACCATCACCACCTCCTCAGGCAGAGAGTTCCATAGTCTAACTGCTCTTACTGTAAAGAATCCTCTTCTATGTTTGTGTACAAACTTTCTTTCCTCCAGACGCAGAGGATGCCCCCTCATCACAGTCCTGGGTATAAATAGATGATGGGAGAGATCTTTATACTCTGTACTGACCCCTGATATACAGTGCCTTGCGAAAGTATTCGGCCCCCTGGAACTTTTCAACCTTTTGCCACATTTCAGGCTTCAAACAAAAAGATATAACATTTTAAATTTTTCGTAAAGAATCAACAACAAGTGGGTCACAATGGTAAAGTGGAACGAAATTTATTGGATCATTTCAACTTTTTTTGTAATAATAAAACTGAAAAGTGGGGCGTGCAAAATTATTCGGCCCCCTTGCATTAATACTTTGTTGCGCCACCTTTTGCTGCGATTACAGCTGCAAGTCGCTTGGGGTATGTCTCTATCAGTTTTGCACATCTAGAGACTGAAATTCTTGCCCATTCTACCTTGCAAAACAGCTCGAGCTCTTTGAGGTTGGATGGAGAGCGTTTGTGAACAGCAGTTTTCAGCTCTTTCCACATATTCTCAATTGGATTTAGGTCTGGACTTTGACTTGGCCATTCTAAGACCTGGATACGTTTATTTTTGAACCATTCCATTGTAGATTTTGCTTTATGTTTGGGATCATTGTCTTGTTGGAAGATAAATCTCCGTCCTAGTCTCAGGTCTTTTGCAGACTCCAACAGGTTTTCATCCAGAATGGTCCTGTATTTGGCTCCATCCATCCTCCCATCAAGTTTAACCATCTTTCCTATGAAGACTGAGACTATTACAGAGCAGGTGCATTTATACGGAGACTTGGTTACACACACACACACACAGGTGGATTCTATTTATCTTCATCAGTCATTTAGGACAACATTGGATCATTCAGAGATCCTCAATGAACTTCTGGAGTAAGTTTTCTGAACTGAAAGTAAATGGGCCGAATAATTTTGCACGCCCCACTTTTCAGTTTCATTATTACAAAAAATTTTTACATAGTTACATATAGTTACATAGTTAATACGGTTGAAAAAAGACACATGTCCATCAAGTTCAACCAAGGGAGGGGGTAGGAGTGATGAAGGGGAGGGGGACGGGTAACCTTAAGACATGACTCTACATTTCTTAATATTTGGTGACCTTTTTCTCTAAGAATTTATCTAAGCCTGTTTTGAAGCCCTCAACTGTCTTTGCTGTGACCAGCTCCTGCGGTAGACTGTTCCACAGATTCACAGTTCTTATAATAAAGAAGGCTTGTCGCCCCTGGAGTCTGAACCTTTGCTTCTCCAGGCGGAGGCAGTGCCCCCTTGTCTTTTGAGGGGATTTTACCTGGAACAGTTTTTCACCATATTTTTTGTATGGGCCATTTACATACTTATACAGGTTGATCATGTCCCCCCTTATACGTCTCTTCTCAAGACTAAACAAGTTTAACTCCTTCAATCTTTCTTCATAGCTAAGATGCTCTATGCCCCTTATCAGTTTAGTTGCCCGTCTCTGCACCCTTTCCAGCTCCAGGACATCCTTCCTATAAACCGGAGCCCAGAACTGAACAGCATATTCCAGATGAGGCCTACTAATGCTTTATACAGTGGTAATATGACATCCCTGCCCGCGAGTCCATGCCTCTTTTAATACATGACAATATTCTGCTGGCCTTAGAAACAGCCGATTGACATTGCATGCTATTCTGCAGTCTATGGTCTACAAGGACACCCAGATCCTTCTCTACAAGTGACTCTCCCAGTGTTACTCCCCCTAGGACATAGGAGGCATGCAAGTTGTTAGTACCCAGATGCATAACTTTACATTTATCCACATTGAACCTCATCTGCCAAGAGGATGCCCAAACACTCAGTGTGTCCAAGTCAGCTTGTAACTTCTGCACATCTTCCATAGACTGGACTCTACTACAAAGCTTAGTGTCATCTGCAAAAATTGAAACAGTGCTGTTAATTCCTCCCTCTATATCATTATAATAAATAAATTAAATAAAAGTGGACCCAGCACTGAACCTTGGGGTACACCACTTATAACTGGGGACCATTCAGAGTAAGGAATCATTCACCACCACTCGCTGAGTACGCTCCTTCAGCCAGTTCTCAATCCAGTTACAGAGTAGATTTTCTAATCCAACCAACCTTAATTTACCCGTCAGACGTCTATGAGGGACCGTGTCAAACGCTTTTGCAAAGTCCAAATACACAATATCCACAGCCGCCCCTCTATCCAGACTTCTACTCACTTCTTCATAAAAACCAATCAGGTTAGTCTGACAGCTTCTGTCCTTAGTAAAACCATGCTGGTTATCACTTATAATACTATTATCCAAAACATATTCCTGTATATAGTCCCTTATTAGACCCTCAAAAAGTTTCCCCACAATGGACGTTAAGCTCACAGGTCTGTAATTCCCCAGGGATGACCTAGAGCCCTTCTTGAAGATGGGCACCACATTTGCTTTACGCCAGTCCCTCGGCACTATGCCAGTCACCAGAGAATCTTTGAATATTATATACAAGGGCAAAGAAATTACTGAACTAAGTTCCTTAACCACTTCAAGTCTGCCCATTGACTATAAACGTCCTGGTAGTGGATCTCTATCTCTGAATGGACGTTTTAAAACGTCCTTGAGCTTTGCCCCCTGTGTGCAGCACCTGTACATAGAAGCTCCATGACTCAGCTGCCTCCTGACAGCCAAGAACATGGAGCTTTAACCTGAGACCTTTTTTCCTGGTCTCCAGGCTTTTGATCACTCTGACATGCTGTCAAAGCAATCACAAATGTACGTACTATCTCCCTCTCATTACTGCTGGTCACAGAGCAGTTTACAACCACATATGGGGTGTTTCTGCAAACTTCAGAATCAGGAAAATAAATATTCAGATTTGATTTGCGGTTTACCCTTGCTATCTTATAGGAAAAATTAATTAAAAATTGAAAATCTGCAATTTCACCTTCTTTCTGTTTTAATTCTTGTGGGAAATCTAAAGGGTTAACAAACTTTGTAAAATCAGTTTTGATTACATTGGGGGCTGTAGTTTCTAAAATATGTTCATTTATGGGAGGTTTCTATTATTTAAGCCCCTCAAAGTCACTTTAGAACTACAAAGGTCCTTTAAAGAGGCTCAGTCACTACCTCCTAACCTATGTATTAAAATACATAGGTGGGTAGTGGCCTCACAATGAATTCAAATCATACCTGTAATTCCCTTGTAGATGCAGCGGTTGATGTGTAATTTGAAGTTTAAAAAGTATGCAAATGAGCCTTCGGAGCACCGGAGGGCGGGCTTTTCTCTTCTGAGTACCGTATCTTCACCGCCCTCCCGGGTCCTAGGCACGCCCTTCAGTGTTTAGAAACTCCCCTATCCTTTATGATTGACAGCGCTAGACCGTTCAGCGCATCTGAACGATGTCCCAGGCATGCGCAGTAGTGCTTGCAGTGCCGAACACTGCAAGCGCTTGGATTCAACTGCGCACGCGCCGTCACTTCGCCGAACCCGGAAGTGACGGCGTGCGCTTCTTATCAGCTGAGAGGAGCCAGGAGCGAGCTCGGCGAAGTGACGGTGCGTGCGCAGTTGAATCCAAGCGCTTGCAGTGTTCGGCACTGCAAGTGCTACTGCGCATGCCTGGGACATCGTTCAGATGTGCCGAACGGTCTAGCGCTGTCAATCATAAAGGATAGGGGAGTTTCTAAACACTGGAGGGCGTGCCTAGGACCCGGGAGGGCAGGGAAGATACGGTGCTCAGAAGGGAAAAGCCCACCCTCCGGTGCTCCGAAGGCTCATTTGCATACTTTTTAAACTTCAAATTACACATCAACCACTGCATCTACAAGGGAATTACAGGTATGATTTGAATTCATTGTGAGGCCACTACCCACCTATGTATTTTAATACATAGGTTAGGAGGTAGTGACAGAGCCTCTTTAAAATTAACTATTGGAAATTTTCCTGAAAATCTTAAAAATTACATTTAAAATTTGAAGCCTTCTAACGTCCTAAAAAAATAAAATTACATTTCCAAAATTATGCCAACATAAAGTGGACATATGGTGAATGTTCATTAATAACAATTTTATTAAATATCCCTATGCAACTTAAAAGCAGAGAAATTCATATTAAAAAAATTGTTATTTTTTTTCAAAATTTTCAGTAAATGTTGGATTTTTTATTAATAAAGGTAAAATATATTGACTCAAATTTACCATTAACATGAAGTACAACGTGTCACGAGAAAACAATCTCAGAATGGCCTGGATAATTAAAAGTGTTCCAAAGTTATTACCACATAAAGTGACACATGTCAGATTTGCAAAATTAGGCCTGGTCAGGAAGGGGGTAAATGGCCCGGATGGGAAGTGGTTAAGAACCCATCCGGTCCTGGAGCCTTATTCACCTTTACTTTGTTTAACTTAGCTTTGACCATATCTATATTGAACCAGTTGAGTATATTACATGAAGTATCACCAGCACTTACTCTACCGACAGCAGCTCCCACCTCTTCATGTGTATATACAGAACTAAAGAACTCATTCAGTAGCTCCGCCTTTTCCTGATCCCCAGTAATCAATTCCCCATCACTATTATTCAGGGGTCCTACATGCTCTGACCTAGGTTTCTTTGCATTTATATATTTGAAGAATTTTTGGGGATTGGTTTTGCTATCCCTGGCCACCAGCCTTTCATTTTGAACTTTTGCTGCTTTTATAGACCTTTTACAATCTTTATTAACCCTTTTGTAGTTATTAAAGGCTATGGCAGACCCCTCTGATTTGTATATTTTAAATGCCCTTTGTTTTTCATGTATTGCCCTTTTAACATCCGCATTAAGCCACGCAGGGTTTAATTTTAAGCGTTTGTATTTGTTCCCCCTAGGAATAAATTCTGCAGTATAGTTACCCAGTGTAGATTTGAAAGTCTCCCGTTTAAATGATCCAATAAATTTCATTCCACTTCACAATTGTGACCCACTTGTTGTTGATTCTTCACCAAAAATTTAAAATGTTATATCTTTTTGTTTAAAGCCTGAAATGTGGCAAAAGGTTGAAAAGTTTCCAGGGGGCCAAATACTTTCGCAAGTCACTGTATTTATACATAATTATTAAATCTCCCCTCAGTCGTCTTTTTTTCTAAAGTAAATAACCCTAATTTTGATAATCTATCTGGGTACTGTAGTCCACCCATTCCAGCTATTACTTTAGTTGCAGTTTCTTGATGAAACCAGCCATATATCTATATAAACCCCTTTAATGGGGCTTTCCGAGACTTAGATATTAAAGACCTATCCTTAGGGTAGATCTTTAACATCAGAAGGATGGGGGTCCAGCACCCAACACCCCCACTGGTAAGAGGTTTTGGGCAGCTGCCAGCGCTGTATACTGTAAAGTAGATAGAGGTCTATGTCCACTGTGTCTTGCGCCAATGTAATCACTTTTTTTTTACCCTTTTAGATTTTATAGTTGCTAAAATTGAAGAGATGAAAACATAAAAACACAAGCTAAGACGAGCTGGTGAAGGCGGCAGTAAAGCTGTTAGTGCTTGTTGGATTTTGTGGCCATTTTAAAAATAGTTTCTGGTGATAATTATCAGAGAACGCATCATGCTACATTCATTAATGGCGTCAGTAAAAAATAATCTCATGATGCAGGGTTTTCATTACTGTCAGGCCATTCACTGAATGATAATGGCTAGACTGTGTATAGCAGCGTATAGCAGCGCTTCCTAATGATGGAGACCATTAATCATCATTTACAATGGTCTACACTGTGGAGAGTTACTAGTATGAGTTTCACACTTTGGAAAATCAATGGATTTTTTATATTTTGTTCATCTGCTCATCTCCAGAATATAACAAAACATTCATATGTAAGGGCATAAAGCAGAGTTTATTACAACATAATCTGTAAGAAAAATCTACCACAAAAATGCTTTGAAATTCCATTTAGCTGGAGAGTAAAGCCTTCCAATAAATGGGGTGAACACTTCTAATTAGAGAAAAGTACCTAAGTGCCCCCCAACCGCCACAAATAAAAATAAATTACCCTAATTATCATACCTGTCCCACAAACCTCTCTAGTCTTGTAAAGGGTTTTCTGGGATTTCTATGGTTTTTAACAGATATGAATTTTCTCAATGCTTTTTTTTTTTTTTTTTTTAATTTGGTCTCTCCTGACCAATTTAATCCAATCTCTCTGGTTTGTTGCCATCCTGAATGTAGCACTTCCTGTTGCTGTATCCAACCAAACCCATGATGCACATGAAGCACCACCTAGCTAGTTTATAGCTCCTCCAGCCCAGCTAGTTACATGGACACTCCCCTATCACTGCACCGCCCATGGACAAAACATCACAGGAAATAAGAAAGAGCTGCATGGGCATGGTCATGTGACCACAGCCTAGAATGAGCAAGTGAAAGGAAAAAAATTACTAAGTACAAAATTACAGCGATCTTATTTTAAAGGTTGTTGACGAAAACTGGAAAACCCCTTTAAAGGGATAAATAGGTTTATCCTTAAGCATAGGCCATTAATATCAGATCGGTAGGGCTCCAACACCCCGCAACCCTGCCAATCAGCTGTTAACGATTGGCTTAATGTCGGAAGTTGGCGCCAGAAAGTACACAGTTCAGTCTATTATGTAGTGGATGGAGATGGTTACTGCAGCATTCACTTCAATGAGAGCAGCGCTGCAGTTACCCACTCTGATACACACTAGATCTGGTGGATCTGTTGGATGTCCACCAGACCCCTATAGTAAATGAGGCCGTCAGGCTTTCCAGTAGCATCTGGTAATGCAAGATCCAAGAAACTCTGGCAGGCTATTCTCTGCTGGAACAGCTGAATGCTGTGCCGCAAATGTGAAACTAGCCTCAGTACAAAGTAATGTACAAGTATATTATGAGCTGGATGTAGTTCCAGCAGGATATCATACATGTACAGTATGTCATCATTGAACATGCAGGATCAGGAGATGGAGAATGTTCCCTGTAATTGCCAGAACATTCAGCTGCATTTACGGTACTTTCAGCGATTTCTCCTCTGTATAGGATGAACAATCGCTACTATGATCATTCATGCCCATAGAGATTTATTTCTTTTCGTCAGCACATCCTCATTTACACAAAGTGATACACTGCCCACAAACAACGATCTGCCCACAAACACTCAGCAAATGAGTGTTTTCTCGTTTGTGAAGTGATTAGTGGCACATTTACAGGGGGCAGTTATCAGGAACCAGCATTCATAGGTGATATGGTAGTGGTGTGATGTTATTCATCTCTCCCTGGTCAAGTGATGGGTCCCTACAACTAACTCACCTCTAACAGCCCTGCCTGTCCTGTCTGTGACTCTCCTACTCTCCATATCTGACTCCAGGATACATGGGGTTACTGTGACAACCAGAAACTCCTAGATGATGTCAGTCGTGTGGCCTAACTAGAGAGGCTGACTTTGGCTTCTTTTTTTTTAGATTCTTCTTCTGTTTCGTTCCTTGGACTTTCCTTTTTCTGCCTGTTGTCTGCCTATTGTTTTGACCCTTGGCCGTCCTCTGATTTTGTCTCAAGCTCTTGCTTGTCACATCCTGACCACTTTCCTGATCGTGACCCTTTACTATTTTTGGGGTCACAATATGGGAAACTTATGAGAAAGGTCTGTACTGTACCTCCTTTCAGGGTTGAGGGTGAAATACCAAGCATTTTGTTACAGTCCGTACCCCAGTTTAGTCATAACAAACTGATTTCATGATCTGACTTTCCAAATGTGCTAAATTTAATTAACAGGTGCATGCATTTTAATATATTTGGCGCAAATCACTCCTACCATGTTTTTTCTAAGACTGAAGTAAGAAACACCATTCTCATACACATTAGTTCCTACTAGAGATGAGTGAATTGATTCTAAAGAATCACAATTTGACCAGAATTTTTTTTTTTTTAAATTCAATTACATAGAACCAGAATTTTAAGTGATTCGATTCGGGAGAATTTTTGAAGAGAGAGAAAGTGTTTTCTGTCCAAATAGGATTTAAAACTAATTTTCAGAAATTTGCTTATCTCTAGTTCCTGCTCAACATTGTCCTATCAATGTTCTAATATTTTGCCCATAAAAGAAATTAAAATAATTTAATTGTTTACTTTCAAAAAATGTGTTTATAATTTCCACGTTATCTATAAATCCCCTTCATTCATTATCTCTGATCTATTATGTTATCTCACCGTAAAATAATTGGTTAACCTGAAAATTGTTAATTAGAAGAGCGAAATGATGATGACTAAATTCTCAGTTGATTTGTCTTTGCTGATTATCATCTCCTTTCTTTATGCTTAATTAGAAAATGTTTTCTATGCCGCTTTGAAGGCGTGTTCACACTCTGTCTTTTCATTGCAGTACCGAACTGTTACGTTGTAGTGACTGTGAAACTCAGGCTTAGAATACAGGCAAAGAAATGCATGGAAGAGTTATGACAGTTACATAGTATAGTGCCACCGGATGTTCAAACAATCACAATTTTATCTAAAATTTTATCTATCAAATACAATTTTATCTAAAAGTCTAATTAGCTTGGGAACGTATTGGGCACTATGAGTTGTTGTTTTTTTGTCACCGTATGTAAAAAAAAACAAACACGTAAACCCCCAAAACATAAACTACCAAAATTGAAAAAAAAAAAAAACAACACAGTAACATAGCTTCTAAGGCTGAAAAAAGACATCTGTCCATCCAGTTCGGCCTGTTATCCTGCAAGTTGTTCCAGAGGAAGGCAAAAAAAACCCTGTGAGGTAGAAGCCAATTTTCCCCACCTTAGAGGGAAAAAAATCCTCCCCGACTCCAATCAGGCATCAGAATAACTCTCTGGACCAACGACCCATCTCTAGTAACTATAACCTGTAATATTATTACACTCCAGAAATACATCCAGGCCCCTCTTGATCTTGATAATCTATTTTTTTTTTCAATTTTTACAACTGCCATATGTAGAAGTGAAAAACCTGTAGAGGACAGGGAAAAGGTTTTTGCAGGCACAAAACAGAGACATGGGTGGTGTGACACTGCCCAGTAGCCGGCACGCATTAGCACTGATTGACAGTGAAGCTGTGAGGGATCTGGAAGAGAGAAAAAAGATAAAAGTTTGCAAAATAGTTTTAAATAGCAGTTAAAAGCCTTATAAGCTTTAGATGTGGACTTGGTTTATGGGTAGGGATTAGCGAATCGACTTCGGATGAAACGTCCAAAGTCGATTCGCATAATACTTTGAATACTGTTCGAGCGCTCCGTACAGTATGAGAATGTACTGGCTCCGATGAGCCAAAGTTATTACTTCGCGAAGTCTCAAGAGACTTCGCATAATAACTTCATATATTAATTTCTACTGTAAAAAACTGGAGTTTGGGAAATGTTTTTTTTTACAGTAGAAATCAATTTATGAGACTTTGCAAAGTAATAACTTCGGCCCATCTGAGCCAATACATTCTAATACTGTACGGAGCGCTCGCTCCGTACACTATTCAAACAAAGGATTATGCAAATCGACTTCTGATGTTTCATCCAAAGTTGATTCGCTCATCCCTATTTATGGGATAGCTATCTGTACGCCTTATCAACCTAATTAAGAAATCCTGTTTAAAGGGGTTGTCTTACACGGCCTAATTTAAAAAAAAAAAAAAAAAAAAACTACTCTCACCTCTCAAAGCACACTCCGTTCCAGTGCCACAGCTCCCAGAAGTCCTCATTGCAACTCAAGTAATGGAGATCCATTCTTGCTCACAAGACCACTGCAGCTACTCACTGTTGTCAGCACATATGTGTGCAGTTCCGGTCCGATGGGAACTGTTGTGAGACGTAACTTCTGAACACTTTGAAATGTGTTTTTTTTTTCATTTTTAACCACAGTTCTGCCTGCCATTAGTTTTTTTTTTTTTTTAATTAGGCCAGACAACCCCTTAAATGCCTCAGTTTATGTCATCTTTTAAGAATGTACATTCTTTCAACAAAAAAAAGAATTACTGAAGCTGAGACAATGGTAGGGGGACATGCTGTGAACGCGGTGGATTCCTGAGGAGTGGAAGCGTTATTAGTTATTCAATAAAACATTCTTTATGATATGTCTTCAGCTTTGTGAATACATTTCCATATTCACATAACAGATTATGATAATCAGATTAGAAACATGTTTAGATGACTGGTAATTACTAGAGATGGCTTTTAATTGCTTATAATAAAAGTTCTAGACGAGTCTTTTCCCTTTTTGTGTGACTATCTTATGTGAATTTCAATAGTAAAACATATGTACTGCCTTCTTATTAAAGAGCAAGTATGTTTTTGAGCTGAATAGATAATAAAAGCCTAATGGAGGGGCAAAGCTGGCCTTTTCATAACTTGGAACAGAAATTCAGTTTGCTCCATGTAGAGTAACAAGAATTGCCCATGTAGTGCAATGCATCTAAAAAAACAATAACCATTTTCCTCCACCATAAAAACTGAGCACTGCAAAAAAGTAGCACCAGTGGTCTCTCACACCCAACACTTGCCCACACTAGCGAATTGCTAGGACAGCTCTTAATGATATCCATCAGCCACCAGGACAATCATGTGAGGCTCTATGTGTCCACCTTTTCCTCCCTATATCGTCGGCTATGCTATAAGTTCTCCTAGTTCCTTCTTGCTAATCAACCATATAACAGAAGTACTTTTGTGTGACTATTTGTTGGGTTATGGTGGGTCAGAGTACTGGTACTGGTCTCTTATCATGGTGTAGGAACGGAAAACTATGTCGGTGGCCCATTGTCACTAGATGTGTGTATGGACCATGGGCTCATGAAGTCTATGCTGTAACCTGGGCTAACATTTTACTTTTTTTAGTTCTAGTTGGTAACTCAAAGTTGTGATAACCTAGTAAAGAAAATGTGCTCAAAGAAATCACCTGGAACAGCATACTGTCAAACTAAAGCACATTTCATATCTATCTGTCTTGTAGTCATCAATCTGGCTGATATTTGGATGTTGTATGTCCAGCAAGATAGAAATGGGTTGGAGAGGATGGGAGTGGATGTGGTGGCAACGAAGGTGATTGTAATCCTCACGGTAGCTAATCCTGCTTCAGTGCTCCCCAAGCCATGTGTGCAGTGATGGGAGGGGTGCACCATTTTTCCTCTTGGAGCACATCCTGATTTTATGGGCTCCTACCTGATATTGCCTGGGGTACCATAATTTCTTTAATGGCCAACTGTGGATTGCAGTTCTTAGTGATGGCCAGTCCATCCCAGTAGGGTGGCAGACAACTAAAACAATATAACCCAAACCATATGCAGTGAAGTCTATAGTTGTAAATGTGCGTTACCTTTAACTGGCTTTCTGGTCCATGCACTGTCCCTTTGTAATGGTCCTCAACCTTCTTCAAAATTCAATGTGTCTTTCTCTCAAAGGCTGTCACTGGTTTCCCGTCACTTATCTGGTATCACTTCGCTTGTATAGCTGGTGTAACCTTATAAGCAGCATCTGCAAAACACTAGCTGTTCATTCTCCAGCTATTAGCTGCTCACTCTCCACACCACAGTTCCTAGCTCAGAGGGACCAACCCACTCTTAGAAACTGAGTATAGGGCAAGGAAAATTACCTATTTCTCCCATAGACAGCTTTTTGGAATACACATTGGCTCAGTGGTTAACACAGGTGCCCTGCAGCACTGTGGTCCCAGGTTCAAATCTCTCCAAAGACAACATGGAGTTTGTATGTTCTCACTGTATATGTGTGCATATATGACATACATTAACCCTTGTCTGGCTGTGAACCACTCTTACAACCAGTGGGTGTTAATGGTGTTATCCTGACAGTACTCTGGTTTTCAACCTTTAACACATATATAGGGATCTAGTCCCTATTGCAGATGATCTAGCAGGCCATTTCCTTTTTGGAATAGTCCCAATGTGGTTGGCTGCTGACCCACAGGGGTCAGAGACAAATGTGCAAAGCAATGAGGGATCAGGTAATACTCGTAGTCAGAAAACTGGCAGAGGTCAGACCAGACAGAGTGTGTTTGAATCCTGAAAGCTAATCGAGGGTCAGGGGATCTGGGGTCTGAATTAATTTTTGGCATCCAACCTGAGGTCTAAATTAATTTTACGGATTGTCTGGGGCCAGATAAATTTTAGGGTTCTAATTTGAGATGTGAATTAAAGGTCTGCTATTTGATCTAAATCAATTTTAAGGGTTTGCTCTGAATTAATTTTAGGGGTTTGGTTTGTGGTCAGATCTGAGATCTGAATGAGTTTACATGTCTAGTCTCCATGGTACTTTGGGCCACTCTTCATCGCTATTTGGTGTAGTCTGATATGGAGTGTTCATTCTTGCTTATATTTGCCTCATTTGTTTCTTTAGATGTCACATTTAGGGATGTCTTCCTAAGCCATGATGAAGGTGCATCTACATTAATATAGCAGTTGTTAACATGGTATATCTCATTGAATTATCACAATGTGTTGTGTAAGTTATTTCCATATCTTGAAGTGGAGAGAAATAACATTTGCAGAAAGTGAACTTTTAAATGGTAGATCCGGCTCTTCTGGATCCATCTTCTATGTGGTGGCAGCAGGATCTCTTTAAGCCACCATCAAATCACATTGTTGGGTAGATGCTGAATGGCTTAAGCACTGGCTACGGCTGCTGGACCTTAGCGAGACAGTAACTAACGTTGCACCGTCTGTATCAGTACTTGTTGAGCAGTGCGCCAAGTCTTTTAATGGAAAGCGAGGCTAGCAAGACCCAGGTGAGACTCATTCTAATTCACTTCATTAATATATTTCCTAATACTTGGTAGGAAAGGTTGGTCAAATAACATATTTATGAGGTAATCATAGTAAGCCCTTCCAGTTTTACACTTCTCCACTGAAATGCAAAGCAGTCTCATTAGTAGACTCCAGCTCCAGATATAACAAGAGGGTGTTCGCCCCCGTCCTGTCACCTTGAGATTTCCTTTTGAAGAAGCAGAGGAAATTAAATGAAATTTCTGTCAAAAGCTTGTGTTTTCTCTCCCATGCCTGATGACTCTTTGGTTCCGCTTGGCTCTTACATTATGTTAGAATAAAAACGCATTTCCACGCATGGCTGAAGCGTCTAAATCGGCAGAGCATTCCTGTTACATACGTGCATTCATATTTATAGGAGATGTTGCCCTTGGCACTATGGAGGCAAAGCAAAGCGGAGCTTGACATTTTGCAATAACCCACTGTGATATCCTATGTTTTCTGTGGTTTCAAATACGATAGTACTGATAGTACAAGACCAGAGAAGTAACAAGTAACCTTGAGACTTCATAACAAAACATAGAATTGGTCACTACTCCAGCGGCAAGGACATTCAGGGCACAAAAGTCTCTCAAATCTGAGTCAACGTGGACCACCACTGGATGCTTCCATAGCAGTTGGTATGCCTGATAATCCTGGTAGTTATTCCTATGGTCTAAGCCAGACATGGTGAACCTGCAGCTCTCCAGCTGTTGTAAAACTACAACTCCCACCGTGCCCTGCTATAGGCTGATAGCTGTAGGCAGTCTGGGCATGCTGGGAGTTGTAGTTTTGCAACAGCTGGAAAGCCTCAGGTTGGCCATTCCCTGGTCTAAGCCTTTACATGGAAGTCATGTACTGCAACGTTCAGTATTATGGCAGAAAGGATGAAGAAAGTTAACAATTACCCACCTTAGTTCCTCTCGTCTCCATATTGTACTGTTTTAGGTGTCGTGAATTGCAAACTGGTAATTGGCACTATTGAATTGTTCACCTTTTTTTTCAATAGGACAGGTCACCAATATTAAACAGGTTGGGGTCCAACTCTCAGCACCCCTTCCAATCAGCTGTTTGAAGGGTCTCTTCATTGATGACACTGGTCTGCACTGCACAGCTGCTGATGATGAACATGATGATGACATTTTTACAAGCTTGGTGATTTAGGGTGGTCAGGGGTTAATGAAAATATCTATGGTATCCTGGTTTGTTGAAAGTGTTAAAATTCTAACCTCCATAATGGCCTATGGAAATCAAGGGGTTAAAATATTAAGGAATCTAGCAGGTTAGCCCACTTAATGTATAACAAACTATTTTATATAATGTAGATTTGTAATCATTTTTGTTTTATGGTATTTGTAGCATAGAATCTTTTGTTTTGGAGGAGGGTTTGATTCTGTGATCATTTCAGAGGACCTAAGGTTTTGCGGGTACCTTTCTCTTTAAAGAGAGCGCCTAGTATAAAGAGTCTTATAGCCCAGGCAATGCTCATCTGGGGTAAAGATATACAAATTAGCTCTTTCCAAAAAGAAAAGAAAGCTGACTACGCAGTATAGGCTTTGATATTATGCAAGTTATACCTCAAGACCTGCTTAAAAGGTTGATCATTGACTTATAGGATAGCAACCTTACCTAATTTGCAGAGGAACTTTAAAAAAACAAAAACAACGTAATATAATATTTTACCATAAAGGGGTATTCAGCTTTAACAGGCTCCTATCTACAGAATAGAGGATAACTATTAGATTGGTGGGGGTCCAACCACTGTGACACCCACTAATCGTGAAAACGAGAACTACACAACCTGCGGAGCCCCATGTCGCTCCACTCATCTCTAATGGAATGAGTACAAGCACTTGTACTCACCTATTTCCAACAGTCTCATAGAGATGAATCATGTGACTAGGTGTATTTGGGGGCCCTTGGAGGTATGAGGTCTCCATTGTGGGGCTCCAAGCGGTAAGACCCCACCACCACCACCACCAATTTAATACTTATCCTTAAAGGGGTATCCAAAAGTATAAAAAGCTCCCCCATATGCTGGGCCCCTCACATTGAATATACCTACCTGGCTCCCTACTCTCTGCACCACTCCTGTTCCCTGCACCGCCGCTACAGCTTCTCCCCGTAAGCGGCAGGTGGAGATGGGGATGAGCTTCCCTAGAAGCACACGTGACACTATGGAGGCTTGTTCCCATCCTCTCCTGCCATTGGCTGTTCCCCCCCCAACACCGTATGCTTTCATCCGCGCACGGGGAGAAGCAGCGGTGACGGTGGGACCAGCAGCAGTGCACAGAGCAGGGAGCCAGGTAAGTATATTCAATGTGGGGGCCCGGCATATGGGGTAGCTTTTTATACTCTCGGATAACCTCTTTAATCTTGTGAATAAGGGATAACTAGTTAAAACTTGAATGCTCCTTTAACCATAATGATGCACCGATAAAGTAAAATCAAGTAATCTCAAACTGGATTTGGAAATGTTCTTGTATTTTGTTGGAGACCCCAAAACCAGCTGAAGACCTCTATCACATTGTCCTCTGCACTAGACAGAGGTTACTTGGTTCCCCAGATGGCTGAAATATAGAACAGCAAAAACGTGACCTTTTATTTTGACTTAGTTGGGACATAACTCACAAAAGATGCCAAGGATTGGAAGCCCAGAAGGTTATCTTCCCTCTTCATCATCCTCCATGAATGCCTATGCTGATCACCAGGCATATTTGTGTAGAGAGAAACAAAGTGCTTGACTTAGTAGATGAAATGCCACATTCTCAAAGAATGTGGGAGACTTTTTAGTAATCAAAAAATAAAGACATATTATAACACAATATATTTCAATGTTATACCAAGTTTACAAAAGCACAGAGTTGGGGAGTTGGTTAGCGCCCATTTTCAGCCTTAGCAACGCTCCTCTGTCTTCTGTTTACATAACTGTGGAGACTTGCTCATCACTGACCGTGTTATGTAACCAGAAGACAGAGGAGCGTCGCTAAGGCTCAAAATGGGCCACTTTAGAGCTATTTTTCTAATAGAAATGTACAATTTCAGTAATTAAAGTATATTACAAAAATGGTCAGTATCACTGCCCCTATACATTACACAAATAATAATAAAACGGCAGTTACAATGCTCGTTCACCCCTGCTTCATTGACAGTACCTTTCTAGTTCCAAATCTATTTATCTAATATCGATCTATCTATCTATCTAATATTTATCTATCTATTTATCAGTTTTAGTTTATTGGGTTTATTTCTGGAAACACCCATTGGGGATGTGTTATCAGTGTTTTTGCACCGTTCTAGAAGAACCTGATTTACTGAGCATCGTGTAGTCCAGTGCACATCCACATCGTGATATGACATTAGGTTTTGCCAAAAACAAACTCAACAAACTCATCTTTACTAGATTATAAGTCCCAGCTCTGCTGTATCTGTATATACAATAATCATTTAGAGAGTGCCACCAGCTGCTGCTTGTCTACGCTTGAGTACGCCCAGAGGTGGGGGCCAAGCCACAGTACCAATTTTCTTGTTCTGATAGTCAGACGTACGCCATATTCCAGTTCTGAACAGGATGTTGGCAAGACTGAAACCATTGCTGATTGGCCGTGTACCAGGCGGACAATCTCTGCTCTGCAGAAACGCTAACTTCCATGCTGTTAATTACAGGAATTTAATTAAAATTCTGCTTGTTTAATAAACAACTAGCTCTTGTCTGAATGGAGGACCCTCCTTAATGCACGGTATTTTCCTCCTAATGTCAGACGCTTCTCCTTCTACGTCTGATAGACTGTGCCAGTGAGGACAAATAGGTGACACTTGTCATCAATTAGACCGACATTCAACATCATAGTCTGTAGATATTTTAATTTGCATCTATAATCTTCTTTTTCCTATTTATTTTGCACCTTGAAGAATTAGTCTGGGAGCTGAGCCCTAATCGCTGACACAACGATGAGCTCAATAACAATATTTGCATACTAATTGGCTTATTTTCATCCCAATATCATGGAAACACAACATTAGGCTCATGTTAAACAGACAATTGATGGCTTTCTCCTGTACATCAGTTTACCAATCATAGATGATGCAACCCCAACCTTGTGCAGATAGTAGACCTTGTCTACACCTACTAAAATAATTGATCTGTTAGGTACAGACACAGTCGACCAGGGGTGTAACTACCATAGCAGCAGACCATGCGACTTGGGATCATCTCCTCTTCTACTGGAGGTGAAAACTTGGTCAGGACTCTACCCTCTAAAGAACAACTTTTAGCAAATGAAGCAGTGGAAAAAATGTCCCAAGGGTCATTGAAAAGGGTTTAGGCAGAAACCCCTCTGTCCTGTGTGGGGGCCTGGTTTGATCCTTGCTATGGGGCCCTTACTTCTCTATGTACGCCACTGCAGTCGACCCTCAAGTTGTCTGCCCATACTAGTCTATAGAGCCCATTTATCACTGTGTTTGACTCCATTGGCTTCTGCCCTAGTACTGTTGCCTCCGAGGGAGAATACCTCTGAACATGATGCCATACAGAGACACCATGCTGTGGCACATGACGTGCCTATGGCTCTGTACAGATGGATGTAAGGCTGATACAATGCAATGGATAGTATTGAAGTGCACAGTCGCTTGAGCCCACGCCCTTCCCATGCTGCAGATCATAAAATCCACAGTTTGGCCTATAGATTAAGGGCTCCTGCACACAACCGTATGCGGAACCATTCATTTCAATGGGTCCGGAAAAAAAAATACAGAAGTTACTATGTGTGCATTTAAGGGCTCATGCACATGAACATATTTTCTTTCCCTGTCCGTTCCGTTTCTTTTGCAGAGAATATGCGGAGCCATTCATTTCAGTGGGTCTGCAAAAAACAGAAGTTACTCCGTGTGCATTCTGTTTCCATATGTCTGTTCCGCAGCTGTTCCATCCCGCAAAAAAACGGAATGCGCACAGATGTCTTCCGTATTTTTTGAGGATCCGTGTTTTGCGGACCGCACAATACATACGGTCGTGTGCATGAGCCCTAACATGTATACGGTGCTCCAGACTCTACCCCACCATCATAATCCTTATCAGAGAAGGATTGGGAGAAATAAGGACCCAACATTTTCTAGTTAAGGCTACGGCTACACAGCGACATGTGTTGTGCCATAATAAGTTACAAAAGTGAAGAACATGTGACATGATGAAACCACTCCGTACTCCAACTTTGTGGCTGTTGTGTCACAGTCGAAGCATGTCGCAGTGCAACACCATTCACTATCATTATCAAAAATATTGCGTGACTTTTCAGCTACAACGAGTTGCATGACACCGTGTAGCCCTAACCTTATTCCCCTGGTATATAGGTAGTGTATACATTGCCCACCTGTGGGTCTCCCACCTTTTATAAAAACAGGGATATTGGAGAGCTGTTCAGCAATCTCATCCAAGCAGTGGTGTACATAGAAAAGTAAGTGTCCCAAAGCAAGGATGCAACCAGGCCCCCAACCCCCCAACAGGACAGAATTTTTTTTGTCTAAACCCCTTTCAATGACTCTTGGGCCATTTTTCCACTGCCTGATTTGCTAAAAGTTGTTCCTTTAGAGGGTAGAGTCCTGACCAAGTTTTCACCTTCAGTAGAAGAGGAGATGATCCCGACTAAGACTGGGCCCACTCTTGCCCTGGGCCTCATAGCAGACTATGGTAGTTACGCCCCTGCATCCAAGTGAGACTAGGTGGATAGATTGCCAAATGTGTATTCCCACTTCTTCTGTTTGCCTTGAGAGGTGGAATAGTGCTCCAACATATTTTTTGCCTCAGGACATGACTCTGACCAAAGTCGGACTGAGGTTCCTTGAACACCCCAGAGGAACTTATTTTCAGGGCCCAACACCCATATCATCAGTAAAGTCTAGTAGGTTATGAGTCAAAGAAATAGACCCTAATGGCAAATGATTGGCATTAAAGGCAGCTCCAAATGTTTTATTTTTTTGTGGACTTTGGGGCCCACTATGATATGAGAGCTGGGGTTCACCAGAGGATCCCCTGGTACTCTGGTAAGCCAGTTGTACACTGACCCTGACCATTGTTCATAGCCTGTACAGAGATTGTCATAATTCACGCGAGCCCTCTGCAGCTACCCAAGATATTATGCAATTGGATTTTATTGCATTGTTTAATTTTCTCTGCATGTTATAGGTTTATGGATGACTGTGTCGGACAATTTACATCATGTTCCCGTCAAAGGGTAGAAAAATTTGGCCAACACTTGTAATTTCATTTTCTGTGTACTGCCATGGTGTACAATAAGCCCATTACATACTTGTTCAAACAAATTGATCTGCTTTTAATTACAAGTTAATGCTTTTCTGGCGTCTTATTTTATTGAAGCGATCAGAACATAACCCATGATAAGTTTGTTGGCGCTGGCAGGAAAACTATGCTAAAATACAGTATTTATTGCCGAGCGCTGTGTTCCCTTTTATGAAGGATAAAAGGAACATCAAACAACTAAAGTCTTATCAAAGCCATGTTGCAAAGCTGCACATCAAGTGACTGTTTCTTACTGCTGAGAACATTACAAGCATAATATTAGGAGCGGTGTTGTGTGTATGTTCTAGAAGGATAATTTGTAGCTCCGAGGTTGTAAAAATAATATGGTACAAAAAAACAGTTTGGATTAGAAAATATTTGCAATTGAATCTTAAAGCAGATGTCTTATTGCAGCAAATAGCATTTATCATGTAGCGAAAGTTAATACAAGGCACTTACTAATGTATTGTGATTGTCCATATTGCCTCCTTTGCTGACTGGATTCATTTTTCCATCAAATTATATACTTCTTGTGTCCAGGGGTTACGACCACCCTGCATCAGGAAATGTTGGCCTCTTTGGTGGCCGGGACTGTGGAAATGCACATAGGTATGAATTTGCAGCAGCCCTCATCCTGGTCACATCGTATCTGCACTCCAACAGTGGCCATAATCCCGGGGGACAGTGTATAATGCGGTGGAAAAATGAATAGGACACCATTAGGAGTGGCAAAATTTGTGGGTTGAAAAGCAACCCTTTCTAAATTTCAACTAGAGATGAGCGAATCGTTAAAAAAATTATTCGCCGAACATTCGCCGAACTTTTCCTAAAATTTGTATATTCAACGAATAGATTTGTTGTATTTGCGTACAAAATATACGTTATTATGTGCTATTAGTGAACATTCGCTCACTAATAACGAACGTTCATTTACAAAATGTACGCAACTTCTTAGAAGACGTACGAGCGTATGAGCGTACAAATAGCTTACGAATCTCAGCGTACTATGGTCTAAGCGATTACGTAATACGCAGGAACGTACGAGGAGAGGCCGCAGCGTGCACTCCTCAGAGGCAGAGCGAATATTTGATACATATATATGGTAAAGTGCAAATACATTATTATAGGTATAATATAAAAATTTTAAATATCACCTACCTAGTATGCTCACGAACACGTTTAAGTCTCTTTTCTTCTGACGCTTGTCATAGAACTGGAGCAGAGTCCCAAACTCAGTCACAATTTGTAATCCACATAGGTAAAATTGTAATCCAAACGGGTAAAAAAAAAGGTTCCTTAAAAAACCCTCTTTCAAGGGGCTCCCCAAATAACCTGAAAAGGGGGAAAAAGGGATGAGGCGCACAAATGCGCAACTTAATTTCCTGAGTTGCCTCGTCATCCTCCCGCGCTGGAGAAAGGGGCGGAACTACCAGGGAGGAATCTGCATCGCTGAATTGAATTCGTACGCAACAGCGTATAGAGTAACTACCAGGGAAAAGTCTGCATCGCTGAATTGAATTCGTACGCGACAACGTATAGAGTAACTAAATTATACGTAGAATAGCGTATAATTTATAGGACACAATACGTAGCGAATGCGTACAAAAGCGAAGCGAATCAACTAATATTCGGATTCGCTTCGCAGCTGAAAAATCCCAAGATTCGATACGAATCTACGAAGCGGCGAATAGATTCGCTCATCTCTAATTTCAACCCATGTTTAAATTTCTTTGTACGATTTTAGGAAGGCTCTGGTCAGATAAAGCAGGGTTCCTCAACTCCAGTCCTCAGGGCCCACCTGCCGGTCATGTTTTCAGGATTTCCTTAGTATTGAGCAGGTGATATAATATGTGTTAATGAATTAGGACTTACCACAGGTATTCATTCTGTGGGATATTCTCAAATCATGACCGGTAGGTGGGCCCTAAGGACTGGAGTTGAGGAACACTGAGATAAAGTATCTACTAATACTTATAAAGTTGATAAGGAAACAACACCTGTCCCTCAACTTTTTACGTAGAGAGAAGCAGCTGATCATGAGAGAGGGTGACGCAAATGGATTTGGGAACTGTAGACGCCACAGCCCCAACCATGGTAAGGTGGCAGCTACGTAGCTACAATATGCTACAGTATACGTATCGGAGGATAAAAACCCTGTTAACCTGATGAAGGGGGTTTTTATCCTCTGAAACACATTGTTTCTATTGCTCAAATAAAGCAAAACGATCCACTCCACTTCCGTGTACTCTTCTGGTTCCTTGCACCGAGGGGTTCTTTATCCCTGCATGCATTCATCCTTTTTGGGAGTACTGGTATCTTTGTCCAAGAAGTTCCAACACCTACGGCTGCATACCAGACACTTTTTGGAATCATTACTCACACAAGCCTACAATAGAATTGTGCATATCTGCAAGGTGAGGCTCCATTTGGAGCTTCATATGATTTTGATTGTACTAGACTACTCACCAGATGGTGTGCCTTTATTCTCTGTGTCTACGGTGAATTTTCCTTCTATATGTTATGGTAGTGGGTCTGGAACCACTGTGTCAACTGGACAGATTTGACCTTAGGCTCCTCCTAAAGGCGTTATCCTGGCAGTCCCCTGGTTTTCAACCTTAAACCCCTATACAGATATCAGGACTTTGCTGCAGGGGAATCAGCAATCTGATACCTCCAGGAGTAGTGTCTATGATACATTTTTATACTGTAGTGTGGGTGGTAGTATTTGGTTTTTAAGAAAAGAGTCAATAAACATAGTATATAAAATAAGGAAGTTTGGAAGTTGTAGTTGTACTCAAACCCTGGAGCCTGAAGAAACCAGTATTATAATTGTTACAGAAATTGCATTGGGGTTCAGGAGCTTTAAAGGGATTTGGACCCCCACTAATCAGATACTGATGACCTATCCTGAGGATAGGGTTCTTGGACAAACCTGTTAAGATACAGAGTTAGTTATTCTTTCTGAATGCTTGGAGGATGTTACTTTGATGTTTCTAATGCATGAGTCCACTGTGCATCAGTAATTTGCATCAAGCATGTGTAATTTGAAGGTCCTTTACAAGAATTTGTAACTCGGCCTCCACCTGCCATGCTCCTTTTATAATATTGATGCCTTCTTATGTGGAAGATGGTATTTTGGTCCTTTTAGGAACCAGAAAACAGGCACAATGACTGGGTCTACATGCCTGATAGCAAAATCCATGAACTCAACCTCTTGTCCTTCAAGTCTTCTTGACCATCTTGTTGAGTAGAGTGCTATAGAAAATATATGTTTAATTTAAATATTACAACCAGAGCACAGTATTAGGAAAGTTTTGTGCTTAAGAGGAGCAAGAAAATTATCTTTGAAAATAGAAAGCCTTAGAAACTATTTTGAATTATGGCATCTCCTTCCGAGAAGTCTTGCCGGTGTCAAGGAAAACATGTGGTTTTGTTTGATTAGCCCAATTTTAGCCATAAAGGTCTATGCATAATGCTTGGATGTATCTTACTTAAATGTGTTCTTTGAGAGAGAGAAAAAAAATCCTCCTCCGGGCTGTACAGATGTATTATTTCTGGAACAGTACTTTCATTTTCTCATAAGACACAGAAGAAAAAAATGTAATTATTTTCTTTTCACCATTTTTTCCCGGAGATAAAACAAGAACAGGGATTAAGAAGACTAACCTAAGTACATTTAAATATGAGGTGATAGCTGTTAGAGATAAAGGCTTTCATACTACCTCCAGCTACAAAGACTGTTTTATAAAGTTCTGTAATATGCAGCAATTCTGATCGACTGTAGATTAAGAAAGTGATATTTAAGCCCTCTTATAAGTGGAAACAGTTTGATAATGCAATAGTTTCTCATGAAAGCAAATGTAAGAGAGGGAATACATTATATTCAGATGCTACTTACATTGGAAGCCACCATATTGACAGATTAGCCTTCATTCATGACAATTCAAAATGGCTGTCTAGTCCAAGCTTGCTCGGCTATTTCCTGAACTCCTATAGCAATAAATGCGCATGCGCAGCATACTCTCCTTCACTTCAGGAGTCCTGTTCTCCAAAGGTGCGACCTGCTCCTATCTGACATTGATGGCATAGCATAGCATAGCAACGTCTGAGAAGGGCTGACCCTATTAACTTCCCCTGTGGTGGCACTGCCGGAAAACTGTATAAGGTTCTCCTACACCCTACTATTGGTCAACCTACTGTATTTTCAGGGACTCTTCTAACAAAATAATTTCTTTAAAAGCAGCAAACCCTTTTAATATACACATGAACTAGAGTTTAGTGAATTTTTTGAAATTTTATTTCTGTCCGATATGTTGATTTTTTAAAAGAATTTTGATTTGAATCTGAATAGATACTAAACAAATTAAATATGCATATAGTGACATCGAGATCTTCTAACCTGACTGATAAACCTGCTCATGCTTCAAAAATTTTAAATTCTGTGCCTTCCCATGAAGAACCATTGTTCTGAAATTCAGGCAAAAAACATTTAAGAATATTTGTAGTGGAAATAGAACCATAATGAGATTATTATAGGAAGATGAAGTTGTGTATTGTTTCTATGTGTATTGTTTCTATACCTTTTTGGAGAGTAGTTCCTGACAAAATAAATGCTGACCATATGTTCTGTTAGATCAAATTACCATAATAAAGGAGGTTCCTCTGCCCAGGCCTCTAGCCTCCACTGGAAACTGTAGGACCCCAATGTCAGATCCCCTGTCCAGGCCTCTAGCCTACCATTTTATGTATCAAGACACTGATTGTAGGGCTAGGCTAGCGGCCATGCATTTACCTGGTTGTCCTATTCAGTTGACTGGGTGCCATGTCATACCACTGCTACTAGCACCTTCTGCCAATGATAAAAGGCTAATCTCTCTTGGTTCAAGTAGTTGAACCCAGAGGATCAGAAAGGAAAAAAGGCTTCTATTCTTTAAAATGGAGCTTCTACAGAAAGTAAAATAATATCACAGAAATTGCCACCCGGCTTGGATGATGACTACAGATACTAGATTTAGTTTTTGCTTGAGTTTAATAATATTTTTTAGGTTATTGTATTTTTTAAAGAACTAATCTGCAGGACCCTGGTTTGCTTTTCCCAAGATGGTCATTAACATCAGGTATGTGTAAAGACCAGTCTAGACAGTGCCCATAAAGTTCTTCTCCTGGAGCTTTGTGGTTCCAGAATCAATGTGTTTTTTTTAGATTTACGATAGCGCAAAACCTTTGAGATTGTCTCTTTTGGTGTTGGTGAAGGAGATTTGGCCGCCTCTGTTTACTTTATCTTTGTTTTGCCAAGCGGCTTTCTTTAATAGGAAGATTTGTCAGCAGTAATAAAATATGGTATGACCTTCCAGTTTAATAAACCGTGAAAACTGACTATATCTCCTATAAGGATGGAGGGGGAGAGACAATAATTTCAGAAAATTGTTTACTTAAAAGAGACAGCAGTAGAAAAAGTGATTTGTTTTGTTGGCTGCTGGTACTCAGCATTTTTGCAAAATATATTCTCCATCATCTTTCATAAGACTTTGTAAATATGCAGCCGCCGAGTGCTCACTGTTCACTTCTCATCTTTTTTTTCACTCATTTATTTATTTCAGTTCAGCTTAGAAAATACTTTCCTGAACTATAACCTGAAATAGGAACAGGATCATTAAATAAAGATACAGCCATCTATCTGTAGAAATGTTCTTTACCCTAAAAAGGCTTTAAGTTACACAGACTGGTGGTTTCAGAGCATATGGACAAGCTACTACGGTGCTCAAGGCAGAATCAGACTATTTTCCTGCTTGCCTTTGTCCTTGAAGTTTAGATGGTTATTCTGGTTACAATAAGTTCTACTTGAGTAGTAGAGTCAACCATGCATGGTACTGGGTTTCAGGAGTGATGATTGGCCTTTAGCTAGCATGTTAAAGAGGTATTGCAGTAGTAACAACAATTTATTCCCTATTTGTTAAGTATGAGATAACTGTTAGAATTGTGAGAGTCTGACCACTGGAACACCTACCAGTCACAAAAACGGAGTCCAGTGTCATTAATTTCAATGGCGTAGTCTTCCAGGCAAAGCACACGCACCACCACTTCATTCGAGTGCTGTACTTGTTTAATGTATCTCCAGCAACCATGTACAGATTAATGGAGTGGTAGTGCCTATGCTCAACCTCTGTTCCATTTAAATAAGGATCATGGGATCCCTGCTCTCTTGTGGGTCCCAGCAGTCAGATCTAACATGAATCTAATATCCCATGAATAGGGGATACATTTACTCTGCTGAACATATTTGCTCCGTCTATGTGTGTACCAACTAATCATATATTGTCACACAGAAGAAATATAAAAACAATCGCCTCCTCATCCCATATTAAGGCTACTTTCACACTTGCGGTAGCCTTTTTCAGAAGGCTGTTCCGGCGGGGAACAGCCTGCTGGATTCCTGCTACTGCTAGTCCACCATGGCGCTAGATGTCCGCTCCGGCCCAATTCACTATGGTGGGACTGGTGGTCCCGCCAGAACACGTGTAGTTTTTGAATGTTATGATGATACACGTAAGTGATTACAATATTAGAGTGAAAGGAGAAGTTTATTGGGAAAACTGTACAATTATAAGGAGGCTCTAGGACCCTGTTGGCCTACCTCGAGCCTGGATAGAAGATGAGTTAAGGCCTCTAGCCTGGATACAAGATGAGATAGGGCCTCTAGCCTGGATACAAGATGAGGTAGGGCCTCTAGCCTGGATAGAAGATGAAATAGGGCCTCTAGCCTAGATACAAGATGAGGTAGGGCCTCTAGCCTGGATAGAAGATGAGGTACAGCCTCAAACCTGGATACATGATGAGATACATTTGGGCATGGAGGCACATACATTCTGTATGGTATCCTGCGGCACATTTACCCAGCGATGTTACAGCTGGGCCTGTAGATCCTGCACACTTGTAGGTTACTGAATCTGGCATCCCAGCTGACCCCATAAATGCTCGTTTGGCAATACATCTGGTGACCAGGCACCCAAGGAAGTGTTGTAATCTGGCAGAGACATTCCTATAAAACCCTTGTTGTGTATGGACAAACATTATCCTGCTGGAAAATACCAGTTGGAAGCCCTGCTGTGAGAGGCAATACATGTGGCTTCAGGATGTCCTGCACATATCACTGAGCTGTTAAGTGTCCCTCATATCACTACTAGAGATAACCATTGACTAACTGTCATATGTGATGGCTTCCCAGATCATCACATCAGCAGTTGGGGCAACTTGTTCCTTCACAGAATTGAAGTGCTCACTACCAAGCCTCCATACTTGAACCTGATTTTTTTTAGATCTCAAACAGAACCTAGATTGTCGCTAAGGATGATATTAATCTAGTCCGTCCAGCAGTCCAGGTTTATGGTTCATGACACCACTGCAGATGAAGGTGACAGTGGCTGGCTATCGATGGCACAGAGGTAGGGGTGTGTAATGAAGGTGTCATCTGTGGCTGGATGTTGGACAATGAAATTGTAGGAGCTGCTCATGTTTGTCAGTGGATCAGTGGTCAGTGAATCATTACGGTGTATGATTGTCATCACATACAGTACATATTGCTCCCAACACCTCCTCCAGCCTAGATGGTCAAGAATTCTTCCAAATGACCACTGTTTTTCTCTGTCTAACGATGCACCCTCTCAAAGTCTGTCAGCTGGGCAAAATAACTTTGAGTGCATTGTAGAGGCAAGTCTAGCAGTCATCTCTCACCAAGAGGTACACTTCCCAAAAGGTGCTTCTGATAATGTGGAGAAAGCACTTCTTACAACCTCTTAGGGCCAAGACCCAGTGTCTAATCAGGCCTCACCTGTAATTATTTACATTTCTGCGTAAAACATAACCGAGTTTTGCAGCAATTCCACATTTCAACATCTGGGTTATTTCTTGTCAATAGGTGTATAAGAATCTATTTTTCTAACTGTCTAGTGTCTAACTGCTGTGTACAGACTGCTGTTAGCAATTTTCATGGATATTAAAAATGATATACCGTCTGTTTTTTTGTCTCTGTGAAGACATTGAATAACAGTATGCAATTCTTACTAATCTAGGATGTTCATGAAAACTTACATTGAAATGAATTACATGTCAAGCAAAATATGCGTAAAAACAAGCACTGGTTAATTAAACCCTAAGGGTCCTCTGCATCAGGCGCTTGTCAAAGTTTCCAGAATTTTCTTCTAGATCTTCCTAGCTTTAACATCAAAGCGTGTTTGTTTCATATTGCCTGTTTATTATACAATATTTCAGAATTAGTTATTTCTCTTTTATAAGAAGTTTTAGCTCTGAGACTCCCAAGGTTCATTGGCATCACTGTTAACATCTTCAGCTTTACCCGCAGGTGGTTGCAGCTGTTGGTTAGTCCTGGTTTTTCAGGGTCATGCTATGAATGGGTTGCATACTGTAGTATGGAGCTTAAGGTACACGGGGATAATAAGCATTATCCACAGTCTCTTCACTCCTTATGTGTTATGTAAGAAAAAAAAACCTAAAAAAACAACTAAAAAAACCTTAAAAACCATAAATAAAGGAGAACTGCCCTCACTATTAAAAGAATCATACTTACATGCTCCCCACCGCTCCGGTGCTGCATGCTGCTTCCCATGTTTCCATCTTTCTGTCCTCAACTTGTTTGATTCCTTCTCGGCATGGACATGGTCACTTGTGAACATGTCACTGCTATCATCAGACATTGGCTGCAGCAGAGCAGGTGACCATGTCCGGGAGGAAGTAAACAAGCCGAGGATCAGAAGATGGACAAACAGGAGACAGGAGCAGTGTAAGTATGAATCTTTCAAAAGCCAGGAGAGGGCATCAGTTAAAGGGGTTGTCTGGGTTCAGAGTTGAACCCGGACATACCCACATTTTCACCCCTCTGGCCCCTGTGATATGAAAACAAAAAAAAAACGCACAGGGCATGTGCTTATTTGCTTACCTTCGCACCCTGCTAGGTGGAGGCTTCCGTCTAGCAGTGTATTTGGTGAAGTCAATGGTACCGATGGGCTGGCTTTAGCTCCACCCTAGCCGCTTTACAGGCTAGGGCAGCTCTAAAGCCCACCCATCATTGCCGTTGACGTCATCAGGTTCACTACTGGGTGGAAGCCTCCGCCTGGTAGTCCCTATGGATAGCCTGGTACGTCACCGGAACTCCATAAAATGCCTTTGCCCTGCACGATTCAGCACAGGGCAAAAGAGGACATCTGACCATGAAATGCGCCGATGCTCATATTATTGGGGCTCTGAACTTCAGCTCTGAACCCAGACAACCTCCTTAAAAGTTAGGTTTTCCAGGCCAGCTACTTAAAATGTATAATTTACATTCAGCTGAATATAACTTTTAGCTTAAAGGTTAATTTTGAGCCTTCCATCAGAGGTATATGTCGGGACAGAATACCTCTGACAGAAGCATTAAATGCAATGTCTCTTAGACCATCATAGCCAGTCTGGGATGCAATTCCGAGGTTTCTTAAGTAACAGGCATCACAAAGTAGTGCCTATTATCCCCATACAAGACACGGCAATTGCTGCAGGATGGGTTATTGTCTCTTCACAGCTCGTATCTTGCTGAAATCTCATTAGAGAGTGAAAGCTTAACTGAAGCTGAGATGGTGGCCCTGAGCGTTTCTCAGGTTCTCAGATGTGTGACCTCTCAGCATCGAGGTAAAAGGTAATGGCGTATCGTTTTTTGCTATCATCTCAGGTGTAATGACTGTCTTGCCATTAAGCTGCCCACACTTGTTATGGTTTGGAGAATAGATCCGTTTTCCAGGGGCAGGAAACACATTTCAGTTTGACCCCACCCGTCAAGAAAAATTAATTCTGGGTATGACGAAGAAAAAAATATTAAATCTCCAAAGCAACGTAGCTAATAAAAACAGAATGACACGTAATATAAATATATTGTATTGCTGAATTATTGATAAGATGATAACTTCAGTTAACATTTCACATTAGGTTATATCTGGTATGGTATTTTCAGCATTAGCATAGTCTTCTCTTGTCGTTCATACAACTCACTAGATACACATAGGAGTCGGTCATAAAAGCTATGATTTGCCTCCATCCTACCAATGCATGATATTGAAGGAAGGGATAGTGTACTTTGGTGCAATCTTTTAATTTTCTTTTGTGCCTTTCAAAGCTAAATAATAAGAAAAAAAATACTGTTCAAGGCCATACATATGATAGAGGTAGCCCTTACGGCACTACAGGACCCCGAAGGGATTTACCCTTCCGATTTTGTCCTCATCTCTTCTTTGAATGGTTGAGGAGAACTTGGGATCTGCTCTTGATAGGCCTTTCAATATTAGCAAGCAAGACTAAGAGAAAGTGACCCAAGCTTGGCCCCACGTGTGTCGGTGTCAGCAAGCACAAAAAAGGGGACATCTGGGACATAGATGGGATTTCATTAAGATCAATGTCAGAAAGGTGGCGATACCACCTCTGGGACCCACTCCTACAGTATCTCCAGAACAGGACCACCAAAGTGAACAGGGCGCAGCAACCCTCTGTTCACTGCTGGCTCGGCTATTTCAGGTAGCCCAATAGTGATGAATTCACTTTAGGGGCCCAATTGTCTAGAGAGGAACGGGTCCCAGAGGTGGCAATTTGCACCATATAGGTTTATTTTGGAGTTCTTATGCTATCATTTACAGCCACCTGTTGCTATCTGTACATTGCTGTTAGGGAATATTTGCACTATGATCAGTCTGGTATTGTGCTTTGATACTGCTGGATGTACTACAACTCCTATTTCCCACTTTAGTAAAGAAATACATTTATTTTCTACCACTGGCCTAGTTACGGACTCTATTTGCCGGCCACAGCACCTACATCTCCTGCCTTGCAACCCTACAAAACACTTAACACCAAGGGCAAACCAATTACCTTCAGGCTGTGCCTTTCTGTCACTGCTTGGCCCCAGGGAGCATCGGTGTGAGGATTGCCACTGTGATTTGTATGAACAACTGTCAGGTTGCGGCACGTGCAGGTGCTGGGAGTCTGACCCCACCAATCAGATAATTATTACCTATCCTGATGATAGGCCATCAGTACTACAAGCTGACTTTCACACTGAGGGTTTGGGTTTCAATTTGGCAAATGAGGTTCAGTGTGTAAAAATATAAAGTTCTGCATCTGGATAGTAATAATCTACATGCATGATATGTCCTAGGGGATGTAACACTGGGAGAGTCACTTATAGAGAAGGATTTGGTTGTGGTTGCAGATTAAATAACAGCATGCAATGTCAATCAGCTTCTTCTAAGGCGACCAGGATATTGTCATGTATTACACGAGACATGGACTCGCGGGACAGGGATATAATGCTACCACTTTACAAAGCTTTGGTGTGGCCTCATCTGGAATATGCAGTTCATTTCCGGGCACCATGCTATAGAAACAATGCCCTGAAGTTGAAGAGAGTACAAAGGATAGCGACTAACCCGATATGGAGGGTCTAAGTTGGTAATAAAGATGAAAAGAATTACATTTATTTAGTCTTGAGAAGAGACATCTAAGGGGGACATGATTAACCTATACAAATATATAAATGGGCCATACAAAAAATACGGTGAAAAACTTCCATGTAAAATGCCTTCAAAAGACAAGGGGCACTGCCTCCGACTGCAGAAGAAAATCATCTCCAGAAGCGTCAAAGCTTCTTCACTGTAAGAACTGGGAATCTGTGGAATAGACTTCCTCAGGACGTGGTCACAGCAGGAACAGTGGACAGTTCTAAAAAGAGCTTAGATTAATAGTGTTGAGCGAGCACCTCTGTGCTCGTATGCTCGGGTACTCTGGCCGAGCACTAGGGGGTGCTCGAGTGCTCGGCCGAGCACCCGAGCATAATGTTAGTCAATAGGACTAAACCAGGCACCCCCCGCTCGGAAGAGGGGAGGGTGTCTGGTTAATAGAAAAAGGTCAGAATCGAGACTTCTCCTCTTTTACTCCTTTCACTCGTAAAAGTATGCTAATTAACTGAATTTGTACGCATTAGCGCACAATGCGTAGCATTAGCATACAAATTTGTATGCATTAGCGCACAATGCATAGCATTAGCATATAAATTTGTACGCATTAGCGTACAATGCGTAGCATTAGCATACAAATTCATACGCATTAGCGTACAAATCAACATTACAGTGAATGCCAGTACTCTCCCGCACGTTTATTCGCTGCGTAGCAGCGAACAAACGTGCGGGGAAGAGACTCGAGCATTGCGCTCAAGTACACTCGCTGTTTGGCCGAGCATGCTTGCTCAACACTATAGATTAATTCTTAAAAGTAAAAGACATTAATGCAAGGAAAGACTTGTTTAGCCAATCATTTGTCTTTGTGCTGACGCACCTCAGTTAGGGATTGGTTGGGAGGGCCTTTCAAGGCCTAATAGTAATCCTGAATGTGATGATCAAGAGATGACTGCCAAGAAGTGATTCCTACAGGATGTCAACCTGTTATGAGGCTCAGTTTTTACTTTTTTTTTAGTAGCATGGGAATTAAAAAAGCTATTTAAAAATTTGAAACACAACAGCTTGATTTAAACAATAGAAGGTTTTCTGATGATACATACATTCTCTTCTTTAACCCCTTTCCTTGTGTCTGCAGTGCAGCTTTTAGATACGGTTGTATTGTGGTATTTATATCACGGACTACTTTGTCATCTATAATGTTAGTCTTGATGTTCTCAGCTAGATACATGAGTGAGTCCCATAAACCATTAAATGTTTTTATACTTGTCCTCTGATAATATCTGAATCGCTGTGCCGCTGTGTGAATTGGTGTTCCCTGCCTGGGTGTTAGATACATGGCTTCCAAATTCAAAATATAATATCTCACCTCTAGCATTAAATAATTCTTTCTGAGAGTAATAGATAGAACCGTCACTGTGTTTCCATAGATGGGAAGCTGCAGCGGGTGTCATAAAAATAGTATAAGACCAGTTCCCCAAAACCCATTTGTGACCATTGTGAACTTTCATATATAATATTTGGTATCATAATATTATAAATCTGGACCAGTTAAGGAACAGCAATTGTTAATAGCAAGCATTGTTATTTCTGTATATCAACCCATTAATAATGATATTTATTATGTGACTGTCCTTTAATATACATAAGCTGAGGGAGGAGTAAGGGTAGGGGTGTAACTACCGTATCGGCAGACCATGCGACTGCTATGGGACCCAGGGAAGAGGGGACCCAGTTGGAATCATACCCTATTTTACTGGGGGAAAAAACTTTCAGGAATCTACCCTCTAAAGAAACAACTTTTAGCAAATGAGGCAGTGGAAAAATGGCTCTGGTTTCGTTGAAGCCCTTCTGTTCTGTGTGGGGGCCTGGCTTAATCCTTGCTATGGGGCCTTTACTTCTCTATGTACGCCACTAAGTAAAGGCAATGGAGGAGGTGTAGGGATGCATGAGATAATTTCCTCATGCACAGTTAGAGATTTGGAGGAGGCATCAAATCTGGTTTCCTCTTGAAGGACCTAGAGAGATCATGTCTGCCCTCTTCTGCTTGTAATACAGTAAGTTACAACAGCCAGAGCTTTCTGTTGCTGTTGTAACTTAATATTTACAGCAGCTCTTTCGGAGACAGGAGTAGGATGAGTGTATAGAGAGTAGTTCAAGAAAGCGCAATAGGCTATGTCCTCTTATCATCATGGCTTCCTTTCCCCTGCTGTAATGTATATAAGCGTCTTCATCTCGTATTGAGGTATTACTTATGATTTCAGAATAGAAGTAAAATAATGTAAATACACAATGCACTTCTGCCTTTTTGGTGTCGCCTGGAGGACACCACTCTGAATCTTTGCATTAGCTGAAGGAAAGCTTCTAAGCTAGTGTCCTTTCATAAAGTTCATTAGGTCAAATTTGTCCCTTCTTGTCTTGTCTAAGCACGTCTTGTATTCATGAGTAGTTTTGGAATAAGAAAAAGACGACTTGGAAAAATATATTCAGACTATTTTACTTTTCATAATTTATATATTTTGATTTTGGACACAGAATCACTTTAATCACATAGAATCTATTTTGTAACCCCACAGATACCTCTCATCTCACATTATATTGCGTGTAGTAACTATACCACATGTTTTGAGGACCTAAAAAGAGTCATCCATCTTGTAGTACCTTCTTATGTGAAAATACTGCCAGCTAGAAGCATTTTCTTTTTATGAAGCAGACATCTGACTGTTTCATTAATCTGTACATAAACCTTTCTCCAGAGCACCATACTGTATCATTACTATGACTCTTTATTGAATTGTTATTGGACCCATTTGAATTTTTCTCATTTATTTGTATCCATATGTCTTTTTCTCTGCGCCAAAGTGATGACTTAAGGCTTTTTGTGATGTGTTGTATCTGGTCCCGTTTAAGGATTTGTTAGAAATGTTCAGTGTAGTACTGACCTACCAGAGTACCAGAGGGGACTCAAGTGGGCCCAGGCTTTGACATCATCGTGAGCCCCAAAGGTCCAGGAGAATAAAAAAACATTAGAAGCTGCCTTTGAAGCTAATCACAAGCCACTAGACTTTATTGATCACATGGAGGTTGAAATTCAAACAGTTTTCCCATAAAAAAATAAGCTTTGTTTTTAAAAGCAGTACCTGGGTCTGGCTCTATACACTCTTGTAATTGCATGTAATTAAAATTTTAATACAGCCAGTGTCTTCAGTAAATGGGGAGATCTATTTATCTATGTGAGTTACAGAACTGATTCTACCTTTGGTGTAAAGAGATTTTCATGCACTATGACATCTGGTTTTCATTTTTTTTACATTAATAATGGGATAACCCCTTTAACTGTACTATATTCAATTATATAATTTGCAAAGTACCTTAGTGGAACTGGTATCTAACAGTATATGGTCACTATATGGTGGTAATATTAATTTTAGTATCCATTTATTTGGGAACGAATATCCGTATGCATGCTCATTCCCAATTATTGGCCCGTGTGAAACGTGCTGGCGACCGGCTAAAAACAAGCAAATACTTGCTCGTTGGCTGATCCTATTGTTTACACAATACAAAAAAATTCTTGTTTGTCAGCAGCACATAGCACTGTGTAAACAGGGACATGCTACCAACAAACAATAATGCTGTTTGAAGATGAATGATCGTAATATCTGGCTCTGGTATATAGGTATTACATGGGAACTGTATGACTGTATAATTTAGAGGATATGGCTGCCGTTATGTTGGGAGAAAGAATCCCAGTCTTGACTGCAGAAATGGAGACTAAAAACCTTCACCCCAATAGTCTGAAGCCTCATTTTCTCCTCATCCAAGTGTAGTCGGAGCAAAGAGAATGGGATGAAGCGCAGTTTGGGCAACACTCCGATTCCGGCCAAATCTTCATAATGCATTTTTTTCACCCAACCCTCGTGAGAAAATCCTGGGTATACCCCTGATCCTCATAAATGTTGTGCACATCTCTTTTGACTATATAACAACCTGCCAGCCACCATACTTTTCCCCTATGCCTATAGTTGAAATAATTAAATAATTATTTCATTGTAGGCAGATGTGATCATGATATTTCGGTACATGCGAGCTCCTGATAGCTGATTTGGAAAAACAGAAGTCATGGTCTGCAAGCACTGGGAGATAATGTGTTGTGTCGAGAAGGCTGGAGGAGAAAGAGATGCGTGGGAGCATTGTCTAGTTAATAGAGCACAGTTTGAATGGTGCTTGCCTGCACTGACAGTATTGAAGAGATCATGTCCATTGCATCATAAGTTCTCCTGCCCACGGCCTCACACCGGCAGCACCGCATGACAAGAGACACTAGAAACAAGAACTTGTCTCTAATGCAGTGAGACTTTGACTTCTTGTATAGACACAGTCATATTGCACTGCTGGGGATAGGTTTCCTGTTCACTGCTTGGAAATCAAGAATTCACAACAAAAAGAAATGTTTCTGATTCATTTTATTCTACCAGTGCTAACATAGTTTTCTAGCTCCTGCACCGCCATCAGTAAAATAATCAATTGCATCACGTCTCCTTTCACTTGCTTGCTAGTGTTCAACGAAGTGAAGCATTTGAAGCAGAATCCGGTCCAAAGTTTAGGAAAACTTTGATTCACGATGAATCCGAATTTTTTGGAGCTTCCTGGTAATGGATCAGTTTTTCCTGAAATGGAGGCTGTATGTGTTACAAAGTGAAAGTAAGAGGCCCGGGAACACAAGATCACCCATAATACCGTGAAGCCAATTTGCAAGTATCCATCTCCTGTGATGTCACAGCCCTATAAAACCCTCATCTGGCGCGGTCTCCGCCATTGTTCTGTGAGCTGAGCATAAGGAGAGACATGGCAAGCACTCATGTGCTAGGGACAGTGTTTGCTGAAAATGATTAATAGAAGAATATTGGAGAGGGAGACTGCAGGGAGAGTGTGGAGAGAGTGCAGGAAGACTTCCATTTTATGTATTTATAATACTATTTAGCCAGTATTTTTTTTTATTTTCCAACATTTACTGTGCGGTACAATAACATTCTACAGTCGTTATGATAGTGGCTATACCAGTATAAACCTTATAGCGCTTTTTTTGTTAACTCCCCCTGATTGCTTCAATAATACATTGCAAGACTCCTATATTGCAATGAATAGAGCCTATCAATGTTACACTGGCAGGCAGCCTATTAGGCCTTAGTTAGGCCCTCTGACTCCCAAGGCCACTGCTTCCCTTTGTCAAACCACTTAACTGCTGAGATCGCTATTAGCCACCAAATGTTTGGCCAGCCATAGATATTTAAGGGGCTTTCCAAAATGTTTTAACTCATGACCTATCCTCTGGATGGATCATGAGTATCTAATCGGTTGGGGTCCAGCCCCTGGAAACCCCACCGATCAGCTATTTGAGAAGGCACCATCGCTCCTGTAACTGTTGTGGCCTTCTCAATGCTTACCAAGCATGGTGCTTACAGCGGCTGTGCTTGGTATCCCAGCACATCCCCATTCAGTTGAATGGCTAAGCTGCACCTAGGCAATGTGACTGCTGACTGTAACGTTACTGTGCTGGTAGGATTGCTGCTACCTTCTCAAACAGCTGAGAGAGTCCCAGGTGTTGGACCCTTTCCAATCAGATACTGATGACCTATCCAGAGGGTACTGTAGGTAATCAATTAAAAAATTCTCAGAAACCCTCCTTTAAATAGCCACAGCCGTCTCTCTTGAACGCCATATACATGCCTTGGCCAAGTGTGCTTGAACTGGGTTGGTAGCATCTTACAGTATCTCCCTAAGAATAAAAGAATCAGGCAGTTGAATTCTAACCGCCAGATCTCCTGAAACATCTCCCTATCTCCCGAAACATCATATGTATTAGTTGGTTGGCTGGTGTTGATTAAACGGGTTCGGTCAACATTTATCTAATGCGTACAGCCCACTGCAGCTCATTGTAATGGTCTCTTCTTACATCATGATGGGCATAGAGCATGTCATGCCAATAAAACAGGTCAGATGTTAATGTGCTAATGACTTCTTTCCAGTATTTCCCCGTCCAAACCACATTATTATCCCATATGGCACAATGTCCTACTTTCACACTCAAGTAAGTAGTGTCAGTTGTATAATGACCTGTTCAGTGTATGCAGACTACAGGTTGGTGCTATCAGTTGAGGACAGACACTTCTCCGTAACAGATGGCCAGGTACAATTGATGCCAGCACGCTTTACAAGTGTGAAAATGGAAGCGTGGAAATTGAAAACAGGTGGCAAAAAAATTCACTTGGAGACTTGGCATCTGTAAGCAATCAGTTACTGTAGCAGACTTGGTCAGGCACGAATTAGCTTCATCGCTGATGACATTTTTAATAACATAAGGAGGCTACAGCTGAGCTTCATTATAGCCAGAGTACACAAAATAAAAGAGCTGATCACCTATGGCACCGCAGGAACGGGAGTTGTTTAGCTCTGCTTTATAATCTTGTTAAATGACACAAGGCAGGAAATACGATGGAGACGGACATTATGCAGATGCTAGGACCCTATTTAACCCCTTGATAAAGCAACCAGTTTTCATTTTTCTTTTTTACCTTCCAAAAGACATATTTTTTTTACTTTTCCATTCACAAAGCCATAAGACTTGTTTTTTTTGTTTTGTTTTGTAGGACACATTGTACTTTCAAATGCCACTTTTTAATATTCCATATAATGTACTGAGTAAAATGAAAAAAAAAAAAAATAATGGTGTGGAATTTAAAAATAAAAAGCAACTGCTCCTATCTTTTATTTTATTTTTATTTTTTTAAACAATAATTTTTATTGATTATTTTTTGTTTTGGAAAAAACAATACAAAAGCTGACAACACGCAGGTTGTACTAATAGTTATTGCATACAACACATTATCACATGTATACAATATGAGGTAGATAATAAAGGGAAAGATATAAATAAAATAAATTAAAAGGTTGAGGAGAAAAAAAAGGAATATAAGGAGAAAAGAGACATTTGAATCATGTGTCTTTTCTTCTTTAAGAGAGTTATTTCAATTATGTTCCAAAATTACAAAATACACAACAAATGAAAATGGAATGCGCATGTATAGTAAGATATAACATACTAGATAATCACATAATAATAAAGAACAGATTGTAAAGTAAGGTATCTACCTTGAAAACCTTATTATTAAATACGGTTTATAAAACAATTATCTAAGCATAAATGAAGTCATGTGACACATTCGGACACTATATGATAATATATATGACAATAAGATGCACTCTTCCCCCTCTCTCCAAATGCCGTACTGTAGAGACACTTGTGCATGCACCCAGCTTCTCACAAGGATATCCTTTACCTTGCTACACTCCACTGCAGTGTCGATGCGCGTGCCTATCTTCTCCTCAGTGTCGGTACTTCTTCTGAAGGATGGGTTTGACATAGTATCCTGTGGTATGAAGGATCATGCCCTGGCCGGTGGCTCTGCTCCATTTCTATACCAAAAAACTTCCGATCACATGTAGTGGCTAGTGACATCACTTTCAAAATTACAAGTTCTTAGAAGGATCAAAAAATATCCAACGCGTTTCAGATAGATAGCTGTCCTTCGGCAGGGATTTGAATGTGACATCACAAGCCGCTCAGAAGGGTCCCCTAGCAAGGTGTACATAGAGAAGTAAGGGCCCCATTGCAAGGATCAAACCAGGCCCCCCACACAGGACAGAAGGTCATTTTCCCACGGCTTCATTTGCTAAAAGTTGTTCCTTTAGAGGGTAGAGTCCTAACCAAGTTTTCACCCCCAGTAAAAGAGGAGATATTCCCAACTAAGACTTGGCCCCCTCCTGCCCTGGGCCCCATAGCAGTCGTATGGTCTTCCGCTAATGTAGCTACGCCCCTGATCCCCTTATACAATGACATTATATACAGTGATACTGTAGGAAATGGACGGAGCTGTTGCCGGGCCTGGCCTGAAAGAGCGATCTTGACTGGGTCTACTGTATCTCAAGTAATGACCCCAGGTGAAAATATTTAGGATTGGACCTCTTATTCACAGACCTGTAATTACCATAGCAAACATTGGGCTACATCCATATTTGGCCACACTGGCACATTGAAACATGCAAGTTTTTATCCTAAACATACAGTACTGTAGATGATCTCATATAACTAGAGGAAGGCATAATTATAACAATTCAATCTCAAATAGAAAAGTTTTTCTTGCTCATTTAAGGTTGGAGAAAGTTTTAATATAAATCAGTATAATGGGCTAAGCGGAGTATTGTGCTCTACTGGTCAAGTAGCAGATTCTTTTCTAATTCTGCTTCCTTTATGCTTTTAACTTTTGGCTCTTGAATCGATCGTGATGGAAGTTGCCAACTTGGCTGTTTTGGTGTAACTTTTGCCAATTCATTACTTAATCTTATGTCATTAATTCTTAGATTTGCTTTTAACTTTAGCACTTTTTATTCTTCAACCATTCAAAAGAGATGCTTAGAAATGTTATTGCTGATCACACAATCCCAGGAATTCATTTGGGTTAGCTTTTTTACTGTATTTTAATATTTAATTGTTCATCAGTAATACAGTAGATTATAGTGAACCTGGTTGTGAGATATTCAGAGGAACTATAATGGGCCATATATTCTACCATCCATTTTTTCTCCTTTTGGGGGTTTCACTTCTCTGTTAAGCCCAGCAATTTAATGTTCATTTTGCCAAGGATTTATGCCCTGGATAGAGAAACCATGGTAGAGGGATTATTCAGTTTAGAAAATTCACTTTTCACAGAGCTTGAGTTAATAGACAGGTGCCATATTATGTTCAAGATTCTCATCTCCATCTCTTGGCCAGAGTGGACAGTGATTATAAAGTCTGCTTCTTGCCATGGAGGACCTGTTCTTGCCCTAGATGACCCGTTCAGACAACCCATTGATTTTTATTGCATGTATAATGCTTAATTTCCCTCTTTTGGTGGCTCTGTTTTGAAATTGAACAGCTACTGCTATGTTTCCCCACAAGTTTGTGATTGCTTACTGTCATGGGACCCATCTAAAATGTAGGGATTATCCAAAGCAAACACTGCCTTTAAACGGGTTTTCTGGTCTACAACAAATCTTAATAATCTCAGTATCAGAACTCCAGTCACAGGACCTCATCCACTAAACAAAATGGCTGTTTTGGTGTCATGTCTACTTCTCTTCTGCCTTCCAATCTAGAGTTTTACCACCAAGGTTGGTTAGAAGACAGTACCTTTACCCCAGTCATGGTGTGCATGCTCTTTACAGAGAGTTCATAGCCATGATTGCACAAAGGTTCCTTGCACTGCTTACTGATCGACTATGGTGGTGAAGTTCTCTGGACTGGAAGACAGAAAAAGAGAAGACGGATGTGACGATGGAAGAAGGGATGCCTTGTTTAGAGAACCAGGTCATGTGACCTGCATTCTCATCTTGAGATGCAGCCAACAGAGGTAAATATGCATACTACAAAATTAATGTAATGTCAATACAAAATAAAATAAATTATGTACATTTATTATAGACCAGAAATCCCCTTTAAGGATCATGATTGACCAGTATTAAGGGTTGTAAAAGCTTATCTGGGGTCACAATAAATGTAGATGGAGGTATCATAGATAGCAATCGGGGCAAGTCACAGAGGAGTCAGTCAATCATGATCAAGCATAGGCATTACCAAAAAACATGCAGATGAACAGAGCAAGACTACTGGCAATTAGTAAAGGACCAAAGTGAGTCTTAAAAGTAGGGCACCACTAGTGTGATTAAGGAATAGCATCTCAACTGGCTTTGTTATGGGGAGCAAAGCAGGCACAGTGGCCAGGACTGGAAAACATTGCTGGAGTACAGTAATCTTAGTACATCGGGGTGAGTATTTTATTAATCTGTAGATGACATTGAACCTAGATTCTAAATGGGGAACCATTTACAGATTATATTGTGGGAGGGACAAAAATAGCCATGGTGTAACTATAGAGAGTACATTGATGGCCATCACCTGGGTTTTAACATCTATGGTGGCCCAGAGGCCCTTATGCTGCATCAAAACACAAAAATATTTAAGAGGGGCTTATATGCAGTAACACACTGCTCTGCTGCCTTGTCTCCTGGGTACAGGGCTGCTACTTCTTGCTCCATGACTGGCATTTTTGGATGCCATTTAGTAGATGCATTTGTACCATAATCTCCAGCTTTTACATAGTAACATAGTTTAGTAACATAGTTTATAAGGCCCAAAAAAGACATCTGTCCATCCAGTTCGGCCTGTTTTTCTACAAGTTGATCCAGAGGAAGGCAAAAAATCCTGTGAGGTAGAAGCCAATTTTCCCCACTTTAGGGAAAAAAATTCCTTCCCGACTCCAATCAGGCATCAGAATAACTCCCTGGATCAACGACCCATCTCTAGTAACTATAACCTGTAATATTATTACACTCCAGAAATGCATCCAGGCCCCTCTTGAACTCTTTTAGTGAACTTACCATCACCACCTCCACAGGCAGAGAGTTCCATAGTCTCACTGCTCTTACCGTAAAGAATCCTCTTCTATGTTTGTGTACAAACCTTCTTTCCTCCAGACGCAGAGGATGTCCTCTCGTCACAGTCACAGTCCTGGGGATAAATAGATCATGGGAGAGATCTCTGTACTGACCTCTGATATATTTATACATAGTTATTAGATCTCCCCTCAGTCGTCTTTTTTCTAAAGTGAATAAGCCTAATTTTGATAATCTTTCTGGGTACTGTAGTCCACCCATTCCAGTTATTACTTTAGTTGCCCTCCTCTGAACCGTCTCCAGCTCTGCTATGTCTGCCTTGTTCACAGGAGCCCAGAACTGTACACAGTCCTCCATGTGTGGTCTGACTAGTGATTTGCCTCTTTTGATGCAACCCATTATCTTATTGGCCTTGGCAGCAGCTGTCTGACACTGGTTTCTACAGCTTAGTGTGCTGTTCACTAAAATTCCTAGGTCCTTTTCCATGTCAGAGTTACCCAATATTTTACCATTTAGTATGTACTAGGGATGAGCGAACCGAACCGTAACGAACCAGATTCGTTACGAACTTTCCCAAAAGTTCGGTTCGTCACCGAACCGAATTTTGAGAAAGTTTGTAACGAATCTGGATAAAATAACGGCGACGCAAAATATACGCATATTTGAGAATGTACGCTAATGCGTTTGAATTCATAAAATGCGTACACATTAGCGAACATTCTCAAATATGCGTATATTTAGGGTATGGAATATGCCATATGCCATACCCTAAATATACGCATATTTGAGAATGTTCACTAATGTGTACACGCATTTTATGAATTCATACGCATTAGCGTACGCATTAGTGTACATTATTAAGTAGCGTACCTTTGACAGCGCTAGACTGTATGTTCGTTACTTGAGTAGGAATGTTCGCAGACGCAGTGTATGAGTACGCTAATGCGTACATATTCAGTTAAGTAGCGTACCTTTGACAACGCTAGACTGTATGTTCGTTACTTGAGTAGGAATGTTAGCAGACACAGTGTATGCATACGCTAATGCATACATATTCATTCAGTTAAGTAGCGTACCTTTGACAACGCTAGACTGTATGTTCGTTATTTGTGCGGGAATGTTCGCATTAGCGTACGCATTAGTGTAGATTCTCAAATATGCGTATATTTTGTGTCGCCGTTGTTGAAGTCACTTGAATTTTTTCCACTTTTTTCATTGTAATAGCAACTGCAAGTACACGAAACTATACCCTATCAGACTCCCATTATTGTAGCAGCAATTATTCAGCCGTTATAGCAAGGTTCGTTTTAGGTTCGGTTCGTACGAATCCGAACTTCACGAAAGTTCGCCGAAGCGAAGCAAACCGAACTTTTCAAAAATTCGCTCATCCCTAGTATGTACTGGTGACTTGCATTATTCCTTCCCATATGCATAACCTTACATTTGTCAGTGTTAAACCTCATCTGCCACTTCTCTGCCCAAGCCTCCAGTCTATACAGATCCATCTGTAGCAGTGTACTGTCCTCTTCTGTGTTAATTACTTTACACAGTTTAGTGTCATCTGCAAAAATTAATAAATATATTGAAGAGAATAGGGCCCAATACTGACCCCTGTGGTACCCCACTAGTGACAGTGATCCAATCTGAATATGTGCCGTTAATAACCACCCTCTGTTTTCTATCACTGATCCAGTTACTTACCCACATACAGACATTTTCTCCCAGGCCAAGCATTCTCATTTTATATACTAACCTTTTATGTGGTACCATGTCAAATGCTTTGGAGAAGTCCAGATATATGACATCCATTGATTCGCCGCGGTCCAGTCTAGAACTTACCTCCTCATAGAAACTGATTAAATTGGTTTGACATGACCGTTCCCTCATGAAGCCATGCTGATATGGAGTTATTTGCTTATTTTCATTGAGGTACTCCAAGATAGCATCTCTTAGAAAACCCTCAAACAGTTTACCCACGACAGATGTTAAACTTACCGGCCTATAGTTCCTGGGCTCTGTTTTTGGACCCTTTTTAAATATTGGCACCACATTTGCTATGCACCAATCCTGTGGAACACTCCCTGTCAGTATAGAGTCCTTAAATATCAGAAATAAGGGTCTGGCAATGGCATTACCTAATTCTCTTAGAATACGGGGGTGTATGCCATCCGTTCCTGGCGCTTTGTCTATTTTAATCTTTTTAAGACGCAGCTCTACTTCTTCCTGGGTCAGACAGGGCACTTTTAATGGGGAATTTACTTTTATATTCTGCATTTCATCTGACAGTTTATTTTCCTCAGTGAATACAGTGGAGAAAAAGATATTTAGCAGCTTTGCTTTCTCCTCATCGGTCTCTGCAACTCCCCCTTCATTACTCTGTAAGGGGCCGACACCTTCAGGTTTATACTTTTTACCATTTATATAATTAAAGAACATTTTAGGGTTAGTTTTACTCTCTTTGGCGATTAATCTCTCGGTCTCTAGTTTGGCTGCTTTTATTTGTCTTTTACATATTCTATTTTTTTCCTTATAGTTTTTCAATGCTTCCTTAATTCAAACACGCACTTAAAAATCAAACGCGCAAACGCTCAAACTCGCGTTATGTCTCTGCATTTATAAATGCAACACTCAAACCAGTCTGCTTTTTTTTCCTCTGGATTCAAAGGACTGAACTGCCCTCAAGACTTGCTATTTAACTTCTCCTAATTAGATAGCCACACCCCAATTATTCACCTGTGCAACACCCTGGAGAAGGAAGAGAAAGAAAAAAAAAGTGTAATCACGTTTACTCTTAGCTGCTACGGAATAAAGCTGGCAGCAAAAGCAAGTCACAGTGTATAAGCTAGACTACACTGCTCCGACTTGGTATAGAGTACAATAAAGCCAGGCACAGCCACTCAGCAATGCACACAAATAAATTAGCTCTCACAGATACTCCCTCACGTAATCTAAAGTCACACACTTAATTCAAACACGCACTTAAAAATCAAACGCGCAAACGCTCAAACTCGCGTTATGTCTCTGCTTTTATAAATGCAACACTCAAACCAGTATGCTTTTTTCCTCTGCTTTCAAAGCACATTTAAAAGCACATAATTTAAGTGTTGCTCCACATAAAGCCTGAACTATCATGTGGCAGTAAACTACAATTTCCCTATCCCTTCCTGGTCACACAAAGAATAAGAAGCTGAGATATGCAGAGTTGTTTAATAGGGTCCTCAGCTGTAGAGATGCTTTAGCTGTTTTTGTGCTTGCCTATGATCATTGATGGTTTCTTTTCTTCTGTACACTTCAAATCACTTTCTAGAAACATCATTTCACCAGTTTTATATTGATTTAGTAACATCATGTGTTCTCCGTTCATACCCAAAGATAAAGTATAATTTCTGCTGACAGTGACTCGGAAAAAGATCTCTAAATTTACAGTCTACAAGTAGACTTGTGTCCTGACAACTTAGCATTAAAAGGGTTGTCCCATGAAAAATATTCTATAGTTTTCTTAATAATTTTGTAACTGTGTGTCATTAACAATGTACGATAACTAAAGAGTTATTTGATGAAATTTATCTGTTTAGCACCACCTGCTGTTTGTTATATCTCTAATTTCTGTGTCCACCTTAGTGAGGTGTATGCATATGCTCAGTCTCATCCTTTAACTACCACCAGCTGCAGCAGAAAGGACAATCCCCTTAGCTGCCAGCTTGAAATAAATCTAGCAGATCAATTGGAGCAATGACTGGAGATCTCTGGATCCATGTGAGGTACATGGCTGGTTCTAGCTTTGTTAGAAAGGTATTGTCATGAACTATATGATGTCTGATTTTCTTTTTTACATTAACCATGGCATAACCCTTTTAACCATTTGATAGTCACCTCACTCTGGTCTATGGAAACCTTCAGAATAAAGGCATTAGCATCAGATGTGAACGGAGAGGAATTTATGATGGGACTTAATATGAGGACAGGATGAATATTTAACAAATAACAGTTTATGTAGAAGAAAGTGAATTATAGGCATGTGCTGCTGAGAAGCGTTGTTTTCCTTTAAGAATCCCGCAGATTGCTTTCTTCTTATTTATCGGTACTTGTGGACTCAATTCCGAGCCATCTTGCTGTTCATTGCACATTTAGGATGTGTTTATCTTTTATATTATACATCAATGGCTTTTTTATTTGCCAGACAACTATGTTATTACCGAATAATGGTTCGCTGTGAATTGCTTTCAAGTGCTTATTTATTTAGTCATTACGATGTGTGTTTCATTGGCGCTAAATTATCAATTGTGTTAATCAGGCTCAGATAATGGAAGTGTTTAGCTTCCACTATAAGCACGTTCAGTCGTCGTATATAAAGTATCTGTCAAAAACGTTCATTTTTTTTTAAATTATTTTTGTTGGTTTTCCATTAGTGTTTTTTTTTTTTTTTTCTCTTTGTCAAATGGAAATGTAGTGTCATGGGACAACCTCTTTAAAGTGCTATTGAGGCCCATTTACTACAGTGTACCCTTTTGTGAGCAATAAAACAATATATACACGCCCTTAAAGGGCATCTGTCAGCAGTTTTGCACCTATGACACTGGCTGACCTGTTACATGTGCACTTGGCAGCTGAAGGCATTTGTGCCGGTCCCATGTTCATATGAAAAAATTATGCCTTAATATATGCAAATTAGCCTCTAGGAGTAATGGGGGCGTTGACATTACTCCTCGAGGCTCTGCTCTCTCTGCAACTGCTGCATCCTCTGTGGTTTGATTGACAGGACCAGGCAGTGGAAACATCATCACCACACCTGGCCTGTCAATCAAAGTAGTGAGGGGTGGCAATTGCAGAGAGTGGAGTACCAGTAATTTGGACTGACTTTTTGCCAGCTCTGGGTTAGGCTACATTCACACGACCATACATTTTTCGCAGTCCGCAAATTGTGGATCAGCAAAACCCAGACACCTCATTTAGCCAACCGTACAGGGCCAGCACTATATAGAAAATGCCTATTCTTGCCCACGATTGGGGACAAGAATAGGACATGCTCTATATTTATGCGAGGCCGCTGAACAGAACTACGGATGCGGACAGCACATGGTGTGCTGTCTGCATCTTTAGTGGCCCCATTGAAATGAATAGGCCCGCATCCTTTCTGCAATTTTGCAGAACGGATGCGGACTCATTCATATGGTCGTGTAAATCTACCCTTAGACAGATCTGAGTGGTTGGCATGTTTTTTACTCTTAGACCATACCTAGAACTCCAAAGCACATCGCAATCACTAGCCAAATGTTACTGTGTGGTCTACTTATACAAAACACCAATAATATACATCCACACATATAATTCAAATACATACTTTATGTATTCACAATAAAAAAAATTGCCATTAAAACACAAAAAATTATGCAGTATAGACAAATTAGACATAACACTCTACTGGAAAACTAGGTCAGCATCTCTTCCAAAATAAAAAAAATGACAAAAATAGAAATTACAATGGGGGTGGGTATATCACACCGTGATCAAAGTTTGCTCTAATCCCAAATGACCATAGCAGCTCTAATGAGACAATAACAATGATATGCAAAATTATGTACCAAAATTAGCCAAAAAAAGGGCAATAAAAAAGGGCAGTCATTGGGTAAGTGCCCGGTAATCACACACCTCTAATGCATCCATTGGAACATTATATAAAGTACGCTTTAAATAATACTAGCTGAAGGAACCGGCTTCGCACGGGTATATTTCATCTATTTCAGTTAGTGTTTGTGTGTGTCCTTAAAAGATATCAACATTATCCACTATAACAGTAACATCTACAGTACCCTGCCCCGTTAAAAGTGACCTCCACAGCAGCCGCCCCTTTATTAGTGACATCCACAGTACCGCAACACCCCGTCCACTTAATAGTTGCCTCTACAGCAATCTGCACCTTAACACTGACCCCTATAGCGGACCATCCCCTTAACTGTGACCCCACAGCAGTCTGCCCCTAGGGTGGCCGAGGTCCGGTTTTAGGCTGGACAGACCAGCTTTCAGGCTCCTTGTCCTCCATCCAGCACAGGGCCTGGATGGACACAGGGATGTCCTTTTGAACAGCTCACTCTCAGACAGCAGCACTGTGCAGTCTGAGCATGAGCTGCAGGGAGAAAGTCGCCCTCCCTCCCACCCCTGCACCTGACAGAAGTTGATTTTTACCTTCATTTTTTTAATCCCCATTGGCTGCGAAGTGGGAGGGTGTGTGACCTAATCAGGTCGGAGCGTTGCTCGGCAGGACCTGGGGGCATGGTTTTTAAGTCCTTCTTTTCAGAGTGGCCTGAATAGTCACACTACCTACCCCCTTAACTGTGACTTCCACAGCTCTCCGCTCCCTTAACAGTAATTTCCCATGATGTGTAATTCGGTTGTTGGGAGGTACAGCATGGTCTTGTTGCCTCTGTTCCCTGTACACCTATATGCGTCTTGCAGCCAGCTGTCAAAGAATGAAATGTGAAGAAATAGAAAAAAAGCAATGAAAAATAATTTCTATTCGGGACATATCATAACTAATCAGTTTTTACATTTCTCATTTTCGAATGTGCGGGCAGTGTGTGCGCAGTGTCAGTTATGATCTGGCTGCTCGTAGACAGTACTGTACAATATGCATTCAGCCATTCTGGATTTCAATTACAGGGCCTATGTAAAGCATTCTGATTCTAGCACATAACAGGATTCCATAAAAATAGGAATAAAATGCAGTGTGATGTGGTTTTTATATTGCTGACATCAGCCGCTGTCAGACTTGTATTTCTCCAAGTAGGAATAAAAAGAAAACTTTCAGGAACGATTCTGCTTAGAATTAGAAAATAATTCTTCATGCACCCAGACACATGACTTATACTTATATTAGTTAAAATAAACCAAAATTCTCAATTCATCCATTCAATGCATTTATGAACCTTTTTAAACCTGTTTATTTATTTATCTATTTTATTTATTTATTTTAAATTAGGTTTTTGTGTGTATGGGTTCCCATGCCCCCTGATTTTTCAAAACAACCTGAGGATCTAAATACCTTTGTAATTTAAAGGGAGTCTGTCACCTAATTTTCACCAATATAACTAAGAGCACTGCCCCATAGAAGATTGCAGACACATCCCAGATATACATGTGTGCCCTTTGTGCCTTTATTCTATGTCCAGGAAAAGCACTTTTATTCTGCTGGAAAACAGTTCCCAAGTGCCCAGCTGAAAGTGAAAGTAAGCTTTCTCTCACGACTCGATTTCTAACAGCTATATCTCCTGATATAGTAGAATAGTACCATAGTTTATAAGGCCGAAAAAAGACATCTTGTCAATCCAGTTCGGCCTGTTATCCTGCAAGTTGATATAGTGGATATAATGCTGTGATTCTGGTATCATTTGAACGGTTGGAATGTCAGCTTTCAAAGAAGCTTTCAAAGAAGCCCATATTTCTAGTGGTTACCAATACCAAGATATGAGCAACTAAAGCAGCCCTCCCCTCTTCAGTCTGGTTTGCTTTGGGCACTTGCAGCAGCAGAGCTGGGCACTTGGGAACTGTTTTCCTGCAGAATAAAAGTGCTTTTCCTGGACATGTAATACAGACACAAAGTGCATACAGGTATGTCTGGGATGTGTCTGCAATCTTCTGTGGGGCAGTGCTCTTAGTTATATTGGTGAAAAAGAGGTGACAGACTCCCTTTAATGTAAATTAAAAATATTGTATCACCATTGAGCTATTCAATAAAATGTATCTGCATAGCTCCACCTGCTGTTCGTTCTTTTCCTTTTTTCTTTGTCCACGCGCTCAGTTTAAATCTTCAACTGCCACCAAGCATATCTTCTATTGGAAGCTGTGACAGTTACAGAGAAAGAGCTATAACAAGAAAGGGCACACCCCCTTAGCTGCCAGCCTGAAATAACAAAAAAAAACAGAACAATTGCAGCAATAAGTGTGGAGATCTCTGGATCCATGTGAGGTACAGGGCTGGTTCTAGCTTTGTTAGAAAGAGATGATCATGTACTATATGATATCTGGTTTTCATTTTTTACATTAATCATGGCATAACCCCTTTAAATCAACTATATAAATAAACTAAAGGATAGATATAAATATAAAAATATGCGTAAAACGGAAGTAGAGCTTCATCACATATAACCTCAGAATAATTGGTTGAAAATGTAAATCTCTAGCAGCCACGAGTAATAAAGTTCATTATTTTTCTTAGAGATAGTTTTTTCTGTGCTTCAGAAACTCATTAACCGTTTTCATCTTTTTGGGGGAAAAAATTAAATTAAAAAGGCTACAACTACATTTCCCGCTTTTTGTATCATTTTTCACATGTCTAATTACCAGACTTTGTTACGATGGTTTGAAGAATGTATTGCGCTTGCAATTATTACATACCAGAAGCAATGTGATTATTACTTTAGATTAACATTTAGGTTATGCATAATTCATAGCTTTGGACCTCTTGAAAGACTGCTTTTTTTAAATGTTGGAATATTAACTTTTTGAATAGTGATTATAGCTTCCAGTGAACTTTCACATAGTTGGTACTAATGGCATATTTTTACCATGTTTTCTTCTGAGTTTATGATTCTTAAATGGGATGTCCATCTTTGAACCATTATTTCATGGCAAACAATGGATTTATTCAAAATTGAAGGCATACTGAACCAGCATGGCTACCACAGCATCTTGCAGCGGCATGCTTTTCCATCCGGTTTGCATTTAGTTGGACCATCATTTATTTATCAACAGGACAATGACCCCAAACACACCTCCAGGCTGTATGGGCTATTTGACCAAGAAGGAGAGTGATGGGGTGCTACGCCAGATGACCTGGCCTCCACAGTCACCAGACCTGAACCCAATCAAGATGGTTTGGGGTTAGCTGGACTGCAGAGTGAAGGCAAAAGGGCCAACAAGTGCTAAGCATCTCTGGGAACTCCTTCAAGACTGTTGGAATACCATTTCAGGTGACTACCTCTTGAAGCTCATCAAGAGAATGCCAAGAGTGTGCAAAGCAGTAATCAAAGCAAAAGGTGGCTACTTTGAAGAACCTAGAATATAAGACATATTTACAGTTGTTTCACACTTTTTTCTTAAGTATATCATTCCACATGTGTTAATTCATAGTTTTGATGCCTTCAGTGTGAATCTACAATTTTCATAGTCATGAAAATACAGAAAACTCTTTGAATGAGAAGGTGTATCCAAACTTTTGGTCTGTACTGTATATGTATATTGAACAGAGGTCCAGTTTTCCGATAAAAAGCACTAACTTTTGAAAATTGAAATGAATTTGGGCTGCCATTAGGGGGAGTTTAGGAGTTTAGTGCAAAACTGTTTAGACATTGTACAGAATAATTGAACTGTGTGTAGTGAGCTCCATCTAGAGGTTACTGCAAGCATCTTGAATGTTGTCATTCAAAATTATATCTATGTAGGAGATTTTGTTAGGTTTTCCAAGATTTGCATATTGATGGCGTATCCTCAATATTAGAGATGAGCGAATTGAATCCCACAAAGTGATACATTTGATTCTCCTAGAAGCTGAATTTCCTTGTGCTTTGTGTCAGTTAATCAATTTAACCTAAAATAGTGTCAAAAACAAAAAAATCCATACTTACCTCCTCCATTTGCTTGCGACGGTCCGCTAGCCGTCATCTTGATTGAAGATCTCGGCCGAAATCTCGGCGTGATGACGTAATCTCGTGCCGTGCGAGATTTTGCTCCAGATCTTCAAGCAAGATGGCGGTGGCCGGCCTGTCCGTTACAAGCAAACGGAGGTGGTAAGTTTGATATAATTTTTTTAATGTTAATTTTTCATTTTTTTTACACTCAGATGCCGTGATCATGTATGAGGGGTAAATGATGGGGGGCAGTGCTATCGCAGCTCCCTGTGATTGCACCCGCTACTTACAAAAAATGCCCTTTGTGACGAGGTAATTCATCACAAAGCAAATTTTTTTGTACAATTTAGCGAATCTGCCGAATCAAACTTTTGAAAAGTTCACCCATCTCTACTCAGGGTAGGTCATCAATATCTAATTTGTTGGGGGATCTGACTCCTAGCACCCCCACTTATCAGGTGTTTGGCTGATGTTTGACTCCAGTGAGCCTCTCCTGAGTACTGTGACATTATGTTCAGTTCTCACATGACCTATGTGTAGCTCATTCATGGGCATGAGCTACAATTCCAAGCTCTACCATAAACTTGAAATTCAGCTCATAGACAGATGTCCTAACATTTTGTTTTACAATTTGCTGGTATAATTCAGAATTCATTGTTCCATCAATGATGGCAAGCCATTCACACTCAAATGCAGCAAAATAGGCCCAAACCATAATACTACCACCACTATTTTTTATAGATGGGATGAGGTTTTTATTGTGGAATGTAGTGTTTTCCTTTCTCCAAACACAGCAATTCTTATTTAAATTGAAAAGTTATATTTTGGTCCTATCTGTCCACAAAACATTGTTCTGGTAGACTTCTGGCTTATCCAGTTGACCTTTAGCAAGCTACAGATGGGCAGCAATGTTCTTTTTGGAGAGCAGTGGCTTTCTCCTTTCAATCCTGCTATGTACTCCATTGTTGCTCAGTATCCTCCTGATGGTGAACATTAGTTATTATGAAAAAGGCCTTTAGTTGCATAGGGGTTGCCTTCAGTTCCTTTGTGACCTTGCAGACTATTACACACCTTGCTCTTGGCATGATCTTTGTTGGTCAACCACTCCTGGGGAGGGTAATAATGTTCTTGAATTTCCTTCATTTGTACACAGTCTGTCTGACATTAGATTGGTGAAGTCCAAATCCTTTGAGATGGTTGCATAAACTTTTCCAGCCTGATGAGCATCAACAACACTTCTTCTGAGGTCCTTAGAAATCTCCTTTGTTGATGACATGATACACTTCCACAAATGTGTTGTGACAATCAGACTATGATACATCCCTGTTCTTTAAATAAAACAGGTCACCGACTCACACCTGATTGTCATTCCATTGATTGAAAACACCTGACTCTAATTTCACTTCAGTTATCTGCTAATCCTAAAGGTTCACATATTTCTGCAGCTCACAAACATTTGATATTCAATCATTTTCCTCAGTAAACAAATTACCAAGTCTAATATTTTTGCATTAGTTATCCTTATCTACATTTTGGACTTTTAGATAAAAATCTGATGTAGTCTTATTTTTGCAGAAATATAAGAAATTCTGAAGGGTTCACAACACTGTAAGCACCACTGTGTCTACAGTTTCAATATATAACTTATACATTAATCTGGGATTCAAACTTTTCTAGGAATAGACATTAATGGAGTTTAGTCTACCATTAAAGATCCACTTTTCATATAGAATCTATTGTGCTGTATGGCAATGTCTCCATCTCATTACTGTTATAAATGTACTAACAACAGTATTTCTAGGAAAGGATTTGTTTTGTGAAATACTGTTTCTCCTATCGCTTAGGATAGCCATGTCTGGCTGCAGACAGGTTATCATATTTATATATGCAGTTATTATTATGTATATCGAACCGTTTTTGTCGTGTCTGGATACTGAATTACTGGGATCCATTCTAACAAGATAACTCGTTATACAGACGGTCTACATGTCAGTGGTACATTTTCCAGTATTGCTTGGTAAATGTTTCTATTGATCTTAATCTGGGTAACAGCATTTAATTTTAGTATTATGAGCACAGACAGAGAAGATCTTTCTCAAAGTGTATTTATTCTTCTGTTCTGTACAGAGCCTCAACCTAATTTAATGTTCTCTCGTACAAGTGAGACTTGACAAGCTCATAATATGCTTTAAATGTCTAAGCCTGCACTTTCAATTATAAACTGCATGTACTGCTCACCCAAGATACAAAGTGTCATTTACATTTCATATCTTATAAACGTAATGTTCTGCATATGGCCTATGTTCTCTCCTGTTTTCTGGAAAGAACTCTTTATTCTTATTGGAAGTGGATGAGGAGACTTTTTTGGACCTATAATAAGTTTGACTTTGAGTGCTCATGGGAACAGGGTACTTTGTCTAGATACACAGGAGAAGTTAGGTGTACCACTCTTCCATGAAATGGCCATTACCTTTCATCAATGCCATCCTAATTTGGTAGAGTGCATGGGCACAGCTGCCCTGTCTGTGAACTTGGGCTGGTGTTGAGGAAAAACACTGAAAACCATGTGAACAGTGACGTCACTTTGAAGTGGTGGAGTAAAATTGGGTTGTCCTCCACCACGGAGCGCAGCCTTCTCTTCAACTAGCTGATCGTGGGGGTTGTGGGTGTCTGACCTCTGCCGATCTGATATTGATGACCTATCCTGAGGATAGGTCATCAATATTAAAATCCAAAAAAAACCCCTTTAATGGACCAACCTAAAGGATATGCGAGAGAGTCAGTTCTTAACTGTTCTGCATACTTTCCCAGACACCATTGCCTGAAATATATCTCGTAATTGCTGGCTCTCCTCGAGAAGAATCACTTTCCTAGTGAAATGATCTTGGGTTAACATGTCCTCCTTAATATTCCTTAATCTGCTCTTAATTTTCTATTTCTCTAAAAACCAACTGAACGTAATTATTCAATTTGTGTCATAAACGGATATGTCCTTCCTTATCTTTCCTCTTGGTTTGAGATGTTCCAAGATTAGTGCAATGAGATGACCAGATTTGAAAAATAACTTCTGCAATCCACCGTCGAACAGAGTAATGCAGGCGTTTTTTCTCTTTTAACAGCTATCATCTTGGACGCTTCTTCAGTGTGGAAGACATACATTCATAAAATGAAAAGACTTTTACTGCTGATTAACCGCCTTATTCTCGTCTTGTAATCTCACGTTTATGTTTCTTGCAGATGTGTCTTATTCTATTACTCCCATTGTGGCCAAAGTGGATAAAACAGTTTCTATGGATTTACACATCCCCAGGCACAGATGGAGGAGACGTTCTGTGGATACAAACCGGCCGAGCTTAGGTCATGATTTTTCTGACGCTGCAAGTCTGTCAGACCTTTTTCTGGATGACAATGACAACGGCACAGACATTGAGGTAAAACAAATGAATGCATTCTCTACTGACATCATAACTGGACACTTTTCGATGTATTGGTAACTATTATCCGAAAATTCACGTTTTACAATTCCATGTGTAAGATGGTCATTTAAAGAAAAGGTGTTAGATAAAGGCCCTTGTATGTACATGAAAAAATATAAATCAGTATTTAAAGGGTTTATCCGTGATTTACATATTGATGTCCTATCCTCGATAGGACATCAATATGAGATCAGCAGGAGTTCTACTCCCGGGACTCCTGCAGATTAGCCATGTGAGAAAGCCGCAGCACTCACCAGAGTTATGTTGAGTGCCGCGGCCTCCCCACAGCTCACCAAGCACAGCGCCATGCTTGGTGTGGCACTTGAATGAGGCTAACCTGTGCCTAGGCTACGTGACAGATTTACAGATGTACAGTGATGTAACTGGCCAAACAAGAGGCTTAAATATCCACTGAGCATCGTAGCCTGATCGGAGGACCCCACCACTCTCATATTGATGAGCATAACCTGAGGAAAGGTCATCAATATGTAAATTCTGCTTATCCCCTTTAATATCTTTAACATCGGATTTATCAATACTTGACAACACTTTGCCCCTAATTTATCTAGACTGGTGTGTGCTATGCCAGTCTTAATAGGGGCTGCGTTCCAGAAGAGGCATGTCATAAATTAGATGCCTCTTCCGGCAGTCCATGCGCCAGAATGAAACCTACGGCACCAGTTTCTGGTATAAATTCTGATGAATGTGCCAGGGACGATTTAACAGTGCACCGTTTTTGTAAACCTGTCACAGATGATGTAAAATGCTATGGCAACTAGAAATGAGTTGCAATGACATAAAAAAAGTTACAAAAATGGGATTTTATTATTTTTTTAAGCTAAAAAACTCATTGGGGGAATTATGAATTTTCCACTTTATTTCCATCCAGCATTACCATTGGGACTCTGTATCTATCCATCCACCGCCATATCCATAAATCTTCACAATGTGTGTAGACATTCAGATTGAACTCTTGATACATCATAGAGACATATCTAAAATTTTGGGTCTAAGCGGTGAGACTCCCACTGATCACTAGAACAAGGAGAGAGAAGCGTGTATAAATTGCACAGTCTCTCGTTGCTGCAGAAGACAGGCTCGATTGAAGTCTGTTCTCTTCAGTTAGGAAAGAGACTAAACCTCAGTGATCCATTAATTACTGCAAAAGAGAATGCCATTAAAGCTGCTTTCCCACTAAAGGATCATATCTCTGTATTTTCTGGTACAATAGTTATCCTGTAAGCAATTCATTATTGATAGCTGAGTAAATGTTACTGACATATATTAGGTCCAATTTTACATTTATAAATAGTATTAACCTGAATATGGTTGAAAAAGTAATAAATCTAACCTTTACTACTGCAATGCTGATCCAAAGGAAGGTGAAAAACCCCATGCAAGAAGAAAGGAGAAGCCAGTTTTTCTTATTTTAGCGAAAACATTCCTTCCCAACTCCCAGTATGGCAATCCGAATAGGTCCCTGGGTTAACAACCCTTCTCCAGAAATCTGGTAACTATAGGGGAAATGTATGATTTGCTGTGGTGTTTGTATGATTTTTAAGTCTTTGCTCTGTGAGGTTGTGCCAAACTTATAAAATGGTGCACAGTAACAATATATTTGGAGCAGGAGCAATGTGATGTTTTCCTATGTCTGTAAAAGTACACCAGGGGGGTTGCCTGGCATGGAGATGCAAATGTTTGGCGATTTTTGCAAAAGTCACACATAGTAAATGTGCCATAATCCTGGTGTAATTCCATTTTGTGAACTTACATTTGCATAATTTAGAAAACTGCCAAACTGGGGCATACACAGGAAAAAGTCACAGGATTTTCTGCAGAAAATTATTTGCGCCAAAATTTGTAACAAATTGCCACCAAAAACACACACATACTTCCAATGAAAAATGTCCTTTGATAACTTGTAATATTGTTGCACTCCAAAACTATGTCCTGGCCCCTCTTGAACTCTTTTACTGTAGGTTACTTTCTCATCTCCAGCATGTCTAATCAGGCGGGTTGTTTCGGCATATATGCCAGATCCCATTATACTCGATGGGGATCCAGCTGTGAACTGTAGAATCTGGCAGTGGATCCGGTGAATTCCGGCATGCTGTTCTCTGCTGCAACAGCCTGCCAGATATTTTCACCGGAGATGTGAAAGTAACCTTAGTAAGTTCACCATCACCACATCTTCTGAAACAATGGAAAAAGTATTGACGGCATCTTATTGTTGTCTCTTTGCAGAATATCTGTCGTTGGCAGTATTACATCACATGTATTAGAATATACTGTATTAGAATATCCTCCTTTAACTCCAGTCCCTGATTTCTCAGCATCAGTATCTCATTGTGGAACCAAACTGTGAAGGTTTTCCAGAGGTCAGAGCTTATGGCATTTTTTGCTGAGTAGACAACTCAACTCCAAAGACCTGGAAACAAAAACAGAGGCAGCGAAGCCTGGAAGGTGCATGGAACGAAAGAAGAATCTTGCAGGGAAAGATTATTCCTTTGTAACCAGTTGGAAATTATTAACAGGGAACAGCAAAAAAAAAAATGCAGTTCAATTAACCCATTGAAAGGAGAGTATCATCCTCAGCTTATATTTGTATGAATGGTACAGTTGACCTGCAGTAGGTTTTGTGAAGCAGGATTTTTTCCTTTTCCTTTTCATGTCACAGATTTCTGTAGAAGATATTTTATCTAAACTCATTGATGTCCCCGTACAGTAATGCGCTTTATTTGGTCAGGTGATCAAGAAAGCAGGGGAAGGCAAGAGTCCATTGCTTAAAAAGGAAACTGCCATCAGTTATTAGCTTGTTAAACTGCTGACAGTGCTACTGTAGAATCTTCTGAAAATCATTCTGAGACAGCTGATCGGCATGGGTAGCAGGAGTTGGACCCCCGCCAATCTCATACTAGTAGTGACCTATCCTAAAGATATGAAGTCTTACAAAATGATTTTATGCCTAGAATGAATTAGCATACACGTGTATGCTAATACATTATCCTTTGTCTATGGCACAGGTTGTGTTTAGGGCAACATTAGCGTCCCTAAAATCAGGATTTCTGAACTTCGAGTCCTGGGGCACGGTAATTGCTAGGTCCCTAGAGCTGACTACAGAGGTCTTAACCAACCTCGAACAGTTCACTGAGACAGAAAATCCCCTTTGATCATGCCATGTTCACAGACTGCAGCAACCAAGGGTTTGGAGCCTCCTCTGATCCTGGCTGTAGAGCAAAAGACTGCTCTAAGAATCTGAGCTGTTAGGTTCAGTTTGTACAGTGTTTGGAGAAGTCCTCTGCACCCTCTAAAACAGCAACAACAAAAGACAGTGAATGGCCCTTAAAGGGGAGATGCCATTATTGATGTGAAAATGCAAATCAGACATCCTATAGTACATGACAATACTTTTCCAACAAAGCTAGAACCAGCTCTGTACCTTCTAAGGATCCAGATATCTCCACATTCTTTGCTCCAATTGCTCTGCTAGATTATCTTCATCCAGGCAGCTTTGTGGGGTGTGTCCTATTTGCTGCAGCTTTCTCCCTGTAACTTCCATAGCTTCTAACAGAACATATGGCTGTTGGCAGTTGAAGATTTAAACTGAGCACGTGTGACCATCTCAGTGAGACAGAAAAAAAAGAACAAAAAGAACAAACAGCAGATGGCGCTATGCAGATACATTTTATTGAATAGCTCAGTGGCTATATAAAATATTCTGTTACATGCAGTTGCAAACATACTCAGATTCAGGTGCTGGTTTGAAAAATCCAGACTATGTTTCGTTGTACAACCCCTTAAAGGAGTTAAAGTGTTCCTTCAACAGCTATACCATACGGAGACTTCTGCCTTGAGTCTTAAACCAGCTCATCCCACCCCTGCCTAAGTATAGCCCTAACATCATCGTACACAGAGTATGTGAATGCCTTAGCAGCCACCTCGATAGATCACAGCCTAAATAGCAATGGGTAAAAATAAGGATTTTAGGTTGTTTTACCTTGCGGTGAATTAATCAAGTCACATTGGTTATAAGAGCATTAAACTTCTAGACCCTGCAGTGTTATATTAGAGGAATTTTTAGCCGAGGCATTCAGTAAATTTGGAATAAGCAATCATGCCTTCATGTTTAACCTAAGTAGTCAGAAAGTGATTACTAGATAGACTTTCAGGAAGCTGAGTGCGGTCACAGTCGATAGGTGATTATTACGAGCAGTATGAACATGCCAGACAAGTATAATTATTCAGCTCAACTACTGAGAAGGGAATGGCAATCATTGTTGTTTTCTCAGTGTCGGCAATTTTCATTATACCGTTTGCTTTTCCTTCTTTTTACTCCCCGGTCAGAAAATGTCTATATTTTTATCATCATGTCAAAAGCTGCGGCCTTAGTTGTATATGTAATATGCAGATTCTCTGAGGCTTCCAAATAAAGTTAATCAAAAGGAAATAAAAGTCAAGTAAAAAAAAAAATCAAAAATTCTGTATGCAGAGGAGCTCTATGTATGTATTAGCAAAGGGTAGTACATGGCGCCGCATGAAACTGGTAGCTTATCCCATGTTAGGAGTAGTGCGTCAGGTCCATCACCCCCTCACAGCACAAAATAGGGGATCAGGTACCACAGCACTTATGGAGAAAGAGGGATGTGCCGAGAAAATTGGATTTTGTCCTTTAAAGGATTTGTCCCATAATTAACAAGTATCACCTATGCATAGGATGGGTGATGTGTCTGATCACAGGGGATCTAAATGCTGGGTTTTATTAAACATGAGCAAATTTCTTGAAAGTTATTTCATGTCCAATTTTAACGTATCAGTCAGCAAGTTAGATTTGTGTCTGAATCAACTCTATCCAATTCAAAGGTGATCCAATTGGCTTGTAAATCAATGTCCGACACTCTGAGATCTCCTAGGACTCATCTTTTTTCTCTCTAGTTTTTCTCTCTTGTTTATGTATCTCTCTCTCTCCATCACGTTCAAGTTCTTTAAAGGGGTTATCCCACGAATAATGTAAAAAATTAAAACATCATATAGTACAGGACAGTCTCTTTCTAACAAAGCTAGAACCAGCCCTGTACCTCACATGGATCCAGAGATCTCCCCATTCATTGCTCTGCTAGATTTATATTGAGCTAACAGCTCAAGGGGAGTGTCTTTTCTGCTACAGCTGAGTGGGCGTGTCTCAGCTCTGCCTATCACAGCTCTTGAGGCAGTTAAAGGATGAAACTGAGCATGTGCGGCCTTCTCAGTGAGCAGGTCAAAGAAATAAGAAATTAAGTAGCACTATACAGATACTTTTTATTAAATAACTCAGTAGCTTTAATATTTTTTTTATTACATGCAATTACAAAAGTAATCAGATCCAGGTGCTGCTTTGAAAACTGTAGAATATTTTTCATGGGACAACCCCTTTAACGCAAAGACAGCAATAGTGAATAATGTCAGTGGCACTGACTTATATAGCTATGGGTAAAATCATGTTTGAGTGCTGTCTCTTTAAATAACCTTTGTGCAGTCAGTGCAACACATGAAATTATGACGAAGTCAAGCTTCTCTTAGTGTAAGACACATAGTACACTAATTGCCCCTATGATGTCCCTAATGATAAAACCTGACATTCTACCATGTAGTTCAATCTACTTAGGTATATCAGTACACTGCCCCTGAGGAACTTTAACATTATCATTGTTGGTTTGTGTCTGTAATGGTTGTCTGTCACGGACATGGTAGACATGTCCTCTTACTATTAATTTCCAGTGGGTCCATGTCTTCTCACAATGGGATCAAAGTATCGTATTTTTCGCTTTATAAGACGCACTTTTTTCCCCCAAAAGTGGGGGGGAAATGGCTGTGCATCTTATAAAGCGAATACTAGTGAGCGCTTCCATTATGGAAGTGCCCACTAGTATGTATTAGGTGTCAGGAGCTGGAAGCAAAGCTCTGCAAGCGTTTGTGATACTCACCCTCCCCGTCTTCCCGGCTGGTGCTTTACTGTTACGACCGCGTACAGGATCAGGACATAGTGCACACACTATGACCCAGTGCTGCACGCAGTCAGGTGACAGAGCAGCTCAGGCAGGGCAGACGGGTAGCATGACTTCTGCTGGAGGTGGAGAGGATGTCCTAATATGTATGTGGGGTCTGATCTGAGTATGTGATATGAGGTTTGATGAAAAATATTTTTTCTCCTCCTCCTGGAGTGCGTCTTATCATCGGGTGCTAAAAATACGGTATGTATTAATAATCTAAGTTAAGACAGGACTCTGTTATGCAATTGAAAGGAGTTTTTTTATGACTGGAGCCTGGTGCCTGCACCTACCAACTTGAAAAGGGATCTTGTACATCAATGTGACCAGAAACGTCGCTGACCTTGCTACTCTTGTTTGTAATTAAACATTCCATGCACCACCTGGCTGGATAAATAAGATGTAGATATTTGTGCTTATTTGAATCGCATAACAAAGTACTGTCTTATCTTGGTTCAAGCTGACACTGGAGTCTGTGCTCCACAGCTTGCACATAGCCTGTTAGACCAGCCAATGTCCTCCCTCTTGATTGGCTGTCAGGCTGACTGCGAAGCATTGTAAGCAAGCCAGCTGGCTGATGAGCTACCCTGGGGTATTGTGATTCTCCATCTTTATCTTCCCTGCCCTGTTGCCCTTGCTAGTGTAGTGAATTTTAAAAGTAAAATGGTGGGAATCATTTTACTCTATTCATCTAAAGCAAATCACTAAAACTTAGCATTTTATTTCTTTTTTTAATTTATGACAAATCTGATTAGTTTAGAATCGATTGACTCATCTCTAGTTCCCATTTTCCACATTTAAATTAAGTGATGTTCCAGCATTCAAGCTATCTCTCCAAGTTTATGTATTAGACAGAGATGGCGAGTATCTCGACTATCTTTGTCAGTCCCATACGTTTTGATTGGAGCAGTAGTGCACTTGTGTGACCACCACTCCATTCAGATGCGAGACATGGGACCCCCATTCTTGTAATTGACTGGGTTACCACAAAACATTTGGACCCTGAGGCCTTTTAAGGATATTCTGTTTACAAAAAATAAATGCTCGACTTTCTTCAGCAACATGGACTTTCAGGCGATTGTCTCCTTAGGTGTGATTGTGTGCTGCCTCTGAGAACCAGACCAAGAAGTACCTTCATTGTATATAGAGAATGCTTTAAAGGCATTGTCTCACAAAAAATATTCTACAGTTTTCAAACCAGCACCTGCATCTGAATACTTTTGTAATTGCATGTAATAAAAAAATTATTAAAGCTACTGAGTTATCCAATAAAATGGATCTGTATAGTGTCACTTATTTACTTATTTCTTTGTCCTGCTCACTGAGATGGCCGCACATGCCCAGTTTCATCCTTCAACTGCCTCCTGAGGTGTGATAGGGAGAGCATGGACACACCCTCTTAGCTGCAGCAGAAAAGACACTCCCCTTGAGCTGTCAGCTGATGTATGTCTGATATAAATCTAGCAGAGCAATGAATGAGGGGATCTCTGGACCCATGTGAGGTACAGGCCTGGATCTGGCTTTATTAGAAAGATTGTCAGGTACTATATAATGTTTTATATTTATTTTTTATATCAATCATGGGATAACCCCTTTAATTCTCCATACAGACACTGGAGTGCCAGTCAGCAGGTGTAATGGTGCTCACTAAAGTGATTTAGAAGGTTTAAGTACTGAAGATGTTGTGTCTTTGGAAAGGTCTGTCTGCTGACAGATTCCATTTTTTCAGACAACTCACCATGGTGACCTAAATGAAAATTTTTGTGGTTGATGAAAGTATTTACTGCGCATTTTAAGGAAGAACATCTTTCTACACCATCATGTATGATACAGCGGTATGACAGTGCTGTGTTTTAGAGACTCTCTGTGTAGTGGTTGAATGATAATAAGCAAGTGACTTTACTTGTTTTTTTTACTGTTTACTTTTTGCTTATCTCATTGGCGTTGTGTTATAAAATAGCTTTCTATCATTTGTCCATTATATGCAAATACTCTGTCCAACCAAAGACAGAACATTCAGGCCCCAGGGACGTAACTACTATAGCGGCCCATGCGACTGCTATGGGGCCCAGGGCAAGAGGGGCCCCAGTTGGGATCATCTCGTCTTCTCCTTTTCCAGTAGAAAAATGGCCAAAGGGTCATTGAAATGGGTTTAGGTAGAAACCGTTTTGTCCTGTGTTGGGGGCCCGGTTTGATCCTTTCTATGGGGCCCTTACTTCCCTATGCACGCCACTGGCAGGCCCTATGCTAGTATGACCATGGATAGAATCAAACCGCAGAAAGAGCTTATCCAAAAATAACATGTATCATAAATTTCAGAGATTAGGAAAATAAGGGCCATCAGTGAAAATCTACTTAGGCGACAACAAGCGGAACTGTAATCTGAGGAGTTATAAATCTACCGCTCGCTAACTACGACCACACCAGCTTGATGTGAGTCCACAGACCCATGCCAGCACTTTATTCTCCGTATTACCAACCTACTGTGACATTTCCATGCCATTGCTCTCCTAATTGTCAACATTGTGTACGGACCTATTTTCTACAAGTTTTTACCAGAACATTGCAGAAAAAACTTCACAAAATAGGATACAATTATAGTTCAAATTTCTATTAAAACTCTTTTTACAACGGAATATCTCAACAATCCAGGTCCAATTAAAAGTCAAGTGCCCTATAGAATGGCAAATTGGGAATTTGGAAGGTAAAAGAAGATGTAGATGTAGGTGTAAGGTTGTATATCTCCCTGGGGTGAATTATGTTTTGTTTTATTTTATGTTTGACTTTATCCTTATGGGTATTGAGTGTATGGTGATGGTGCTCTACCATGGGATTTACCTCCGGTTATTTGAAGCTCCATCTTTTATTTTATATTATGCTGCTGAGTATTGTGAGATCTCTTCTGTGTTCTTTATATTGTATATTGCATTTTTTTTGTGCCACATGTACCCTGTCACAAAATTTCAGAACCATTTCAATTTATTTTTTGATCATTGTGGCACTTGGTGGCTTGTCTCACAGGATGACCTGGTGTTGTTTTAGCCTTCTATTCTGCTAATGACAGGGAAGAACGATGCTGGGAGCCATTACTATGGGGAGGTATTTCAGTTAGTTCACGGCTTTCCCCTTAAGAGAGTCCTGTAGCCTACATGAGAATACAAAGTCATGAAAACTCTGGGGGTCATTTATCAAAGTGGTGTAAAGTAGAACTGGCTTAGTTGCCCATAGCAACCAATCAGATTTCACCTTACATTTTTCACAGCTCCTTTGGAAAATGAAAAGTAGATTCTGATTGGTTGCTATGGGCAACTAAGACAGTTCTACTTTACACCAGTTTGATAAATGACCCCCTCTGTGTTCTGATATTCTAGTGGGCCAGTAGTAATGTTTTAATGCCGAACATGGTTGGATATATACCTCTGGTAACAGAAATACAAAGGTGTCCTTCCTTACCTTTCCTCCTGGCTGGACATTTCCTGATATGTCTATCACGAGATGGCCAACTTTTCAAACAACATGGTAATGGGATATTGTGTCATAGATGTCTATTCTATATTTATGTGTGGCCCCTAGTGGTATTGTTTTCAATTGCATCCTGTCAAGAGTTTTCCTGGCATGTTGCAATATGGTATTGAATTGGTTTCATGAGAAATTGGAGTGGTTGTCCAAGATTTTGATATTCAACTCCCTTCATCCCCGCTGGTCAGCTGTTTGAAGAGGCCACGGCTGCGTTCAAAAGTCACATTGCCACTCCTATTTTAATGTGGCTGACCTGCAATACCAAGCACAGCCTATATCCACTGAATGGTGCTGTGTTTGGTAAGCTGCGAGGAGGCTTCAGACCTCACCAGAGCAATGTGGCTTCCTCAAACAGCTGATTGTCAGGGGTGCCAGGAGTCAGACCCCCACCAATCTGATACTGATTACCTATCCTGAGAATAGGTCGTCTGTATCAAACACCTACAAAATCCCTTTAATGAAACTGGTGCTAATGTACTGTATGGGTGGACCCATCAATACTCTAGTCCCCTTTTCCAGTGCAGGCCAGGATGGGATGCAGTTACTATGTCATACCTTTACTATATGGGGCCTGGCATGACCCAGGATTTCAAAGGACACCAAAGAGAATCCCTGTGTCATGTCTTACCCCCTTAGGTCTGCACTAGCTATAACAAAGTTTTGTCCCAGACTATTCCTTTAACATGAAGCTAGGTCAGATCAGTCTAGTGCACTGAGCGATGTCTTGATGCATTGTGACAGGCCTTGCTGTGTGGCACATTGTGATAGAGCCTCAATAAGTGAGGGTGATTGCATATATGAGATCTATGAACTATACCTGCAGCAGTCCATTTGTCTGTGAGGCACTGACATGAGTAATCACATAAGACGCGGCGTGCGCTGATACAGATTTACTCTCGGTGCACCAGCTGATGCTCTTTATCTACAATTTGTGGCAGTGCCTTCCTTCACATCTATTATTTAAGTCGACTTTGTGCGTTTTTCAGAAGGCTCACTAACTGCTACTATATTATTAAAATTAATTTTGGCAGCAAATCTTTGGGGTCTTGAAAGTGAAAAATTTTTAGGCCACTTAGAGAGGGTCGGGGCATCTGTTGTATTCAGCCTTCGCTGAATCGCTGGAAGCCTGGGACTCTCAGACATGCAGATGATCCAGAACATGGTGCTATAGTCTGTGTACAGCATGATGCTTTTAGCTGCTAAACTGGGAGGAGATTTATTAATTGTGTTGTAGAACATACACATGTATACATGCATTGTTCAAATTTATCAATTTGCAGATTTGCAGCAAGTAACTTGATACGTAAGTTAAAACTTTTGGGGACAATTTTGTTTATGATTGCATTTTACTCATTTGGAGCTAAGAATGTTTTTTTTTATTCATTTGGTCTTTATTAACCCCTTCCCGACCGGCGCCGTACATGTACGGCGCTCGGGCGGTGCGGGGACATGACGCCCGCTCGCGGGTGCGGCGGGCGTCACGGCCGGCAAGTCTCTGCTGTTTCTAACAGCAGAGACTTGCCGCTTCTCACCTTCGTCGGCGGCGACTTCCAGGGCGTTACTGATGCCGTGATCACACGTGATCACGGCATCAGGATGCGTCTGAACCCGGAAGCCTATGCTTCCGGGTGGTGTACAGACGCCCCGATTGGCCAATCGGGGTGTCTGTACACCATATGAAAACTGTAATCTTCGCTGGTGAGGATTACAGTTTTCAAACTGCAATTCTTATTCTGGCCACTATATGGCAGGCCAGGATAAGAAAAGAGCAATTCATGGATTTAACTGCATCTAGTAAATCCATGATTGCTCATAAAGAAAAAAAAACAAAACACAATAGATCAGATGATATTTGAGCTTTAAAATAATCACAGAAAAATTTAAAAAAAATGTTAAAAAATATATAAAAAATAAAAAAGATATAAAAGTTCAAATCACCCCCCTTTCCGTATAAGTAAAAAATAAATACCTAAATAACAATAAATATAGACATCATGGGTATCACCGTGACTGAAAACGCCCGTACTTTTAAAATATAAAAAAAAATTTCAATACGGCGAATTGTGTGGCGGAAAAAAGCGTCCAAATGGCGATTCGCCGTTTTTTGTCTCTTTTTTTTTCTAAAAAAAATTAAATAAAAAGTGATCAAAAAGTCATACACACCCCAGAATGGTATCAATAAAAACTTCAGACCGCCCCGCAAAAAATAAGCTCCCAAACAGCTCTGTACACATAAATACCAAAAAGTTATAGGGGTCAAGATATGACAAGGAAAAAAAAAAAAAAGGGCAACTTTCTAATTATTTTAGCACCATCTAAACGCAGGAAAAACTATACATATTAGGTATTGCCGGATTTGTACTGACCAGTAGAATGAAAGTAACTGGTCAGTTTTAATGCACATCGAATGCTGTAAATAAGAAACCCGTAGAACTGTAGCGGAAGAGCGGTTTTCTTGCAATTTCACCCCATTTGGATTTTTTTTCCCGCTTCCCACTACACCATATGCAATATTAAATGGTGGCGTTGGAAAGTACAACTTGTCCCGCAAAAAATAAGCCCTCATACAGCTATGTGAACAGAAAAATAAAACAGTTATGGCTGTTTGAAGGCAGGGAGCGCAAAACGAAAATGCAGAACCGAAAAAACCTCAGGGGTAGAAAGGGTTAAAAATATTGATCCATTCTGTCACAAAGGGTTAACTGTTTTTCTAACTGTGTGCATCCTACTTTCACTTTACTTAACTCTAAATTACTAAGAGGTCATAAACAGTTATTTAAGCCACATTCTTATCAGTAAGGTAAGGATTGAACATTGATGAGTGTTTATAAGGTCAGAGATCAGAGATAAGGAGCCCATCAGCTCCTGGCTTGACTGACAAGTGAGAAAATTCTGATTCTGCTAGTAGAGCATCTCAGCTATTTACTGAGAAAGGGACTTAAATTATTTTTAGCTCATAATGAGTACAATGCACTAATACAAAATATAGTCAGGTGTACAAAGCCTTTAAAGTGAATCTCTCACCAGGAAATTCACTGATAAACCAGACACATTGGGGGAGATTTATCCAAACTGGTGTATAGGAAAACTGTCTTAGTTGGCCATAGCAATCAATCAGATTCCATCTTTCATTTTTCAGAGCCCCTTTGAAAAATGTAAGGTGGATTCTGAATGGGCAATAGTCAGTTTCCCTTTGCAGTTTTGATAAATTTCCCCCAGTCTCTGGTAGCCTTAGCTCAGTTGAATCTAATGATTAGTGATGAGCGATCATGCTCAGTTCGGCCGAGCATGCCAGCGCTCGGGTACACTCGGTGCTCTGCCGAGCACCGGGTGTACTCGAGCGCCATGCTCGAGTCCCCTCCCTCCCCGCACGCTAATTAGAAGTGCCCGGAGGTGGAGCTCACCGCCATGGAGCCCAGGCTCGTCTGCTTTTTTTCACGCTCTTCCCGCCCCTGTCACTGCCTCCGCCCGCCCTCCTCTTCACTTGCGTCCTCCGTCTGTTCCAGTCTCTCCCCGAGCCGGCACATGCGCAATGGCTACGCTGATGACGTGCCCACAATGGGCAATGCAGTGCGCATGCACCGGCTCGGCAAGAGACTGGAACAGATGGAGGACGCAAGTGAAGAGGAGGGTGGGCGTGAAAAAAAGCAGACGAGCCCGGGCTCCACGGCGGTGAGATACCTGGCCACATTTTTTTTATTTTTATGTGGGACCACTATAAACCAGGCACCCTCCCCTCTTCAGAGCGGGGGGGGGTGCCTGGTTTACTACTGGGTCCTCCCATTGACTTTAATTATGCTCGGGTGCTCGGCCGAGCACTCGAGCACCCCCTAGTGCTCCGCCAGAGCACACGAGCACGGAGGTGCTCGATCATCACTAGTAATGATACCTTTCACTTAATGATGCCATCCACTGCTTCATTAAAGTAGGTTTAATCTATATGCAAATGAACAGTTAAGTGTATTGAGGGCAGATGCAAGCCATTCTGTGCCCCTTGCACCTCCTGTTTCCTCTGCTAGCCCCTCCCTCTCCTTCTTGATTGACAGGGCCAGGTTCCTCCACAGTCATCTTGTCTGACCCTGTTAATTAAGAAGGAGCAGGCGTGGCTTACAGAGGAAGCAGGAGGAGAAAGGGTTGCACTTAACTGCTAATTTTCATTTGCATATGGATTAAAAGTACTTTGGGGCACATTTATTAAGACCGGCGTCTTAGACGTTGGTCTTAAAAAAGCCCCATCGCCGGCGGTGGATCACCGAAGTTATGAAGAGGTGCCAGCCTCTTCATAACTTTGGCAGATCCAGCGCCACTTCTAAATGTCTTCCTAGCTGTTAGATATTACTATATTACTATATTGCAGACATAGGGGCTGCAGTGAGCTCTGCACTGGCAGGAACACACATAGCTGCTCCTGCCTGTATCTCTGCCAAATCCAGGCATAACACAGCAGTGCAGGGCCTCCTGCACCGATGGACTATGCAGAGCTTTAGTTGGAGTAAGTGGGCATAGGAAGAAACACTGAAAAAAAAAAAAAAAAAAACAATAAAAGAGCACACCAATATCAGGCTACAATACACCTAAGAAACACTAAAAAAAAATATGAATGCACCCAAAAACATTTCTTAACAGAACGGGAGGTCATAGTTTAAAAATGTAGTCAGCGTTTTTTGACACCAGCTGCACCAGGTTGATCATTGTTATTCGGAAATACACCTCTCCTGTTTTGTCTTAATATCAGTCTACACTGTTCCCCTGTCATTTTATTCACAAATCAAGAGAATCAGAGCACATCTGGCGGTGGAAAAGGGAAATTACATCTGAAATTCTTTTTACTCGCTTCACAGAAATATGGGTTGCGATATCGCTCTACGAATACGCGATTCAAGCATGATCGCCAGCCATGCTACATCTGTAATAGGTTTCATCCAAAGAGGAGAATTTAGCAGTATACAGAGTTAGGGGAGGACACATGAAATATACTTAAATAGTAACATTTAAGAAAACTGTTTAAAATAAAAGCAGTCATTATCATCAAGAAGCAGCGATGACATCTGTGGTTGCAATCTATGTGGCCTCATTATTCCATATAAGTACCAGCAAAGCTCATCCCGTCATTGCAAGTTAATTAGTTCTTGACATTACTCATCACTTGCTAATCACGTTGCTGCTCCTCTACTGAATATTACCAAATTTTACAATTTTTTATCCATTTTGGTCAGCATACTATTTACTGTATATACTTGTATGTGTATTTTATATTATAATTATATCTTTTAATATAATCTTGAATTTAAGATCAAAATATAAAATTCTAGGTTTTAGTCTATAAGCTACTTCTGCTACTAATGTTCAGTGATGCAATATTTAGATGCAGCTAACGGGAAAACCAAGAGCTTCTTGAGATGTCTTTATATTCGATGCAATTCATTCCATTTGACTGCTTAGCTTCAAGGTATGTGTAGATGTTCACATAAGGAATTCTTTAAATATTTAAGAAGTTGTTACATTACTGTCTTTTACACCAACATTTCCGACGGACATCTTTATGTTTCTCTCTAAGATTCCCCTTTGGCTTTTATGGTGGTCTTACTGTAGGTGTCAGCTAAGGTGAAAAAAAAAATAGGTGAAGGCCATTCCATGGCATAAGAAATAAGAATATTTCCAAAGAACATTACAGTACAATGCATCTAGAAAACCTCTTAGGGTTAGTCTGGTCCACCATAGTACTGGAGCCCCTACTGGAACCAATCATTTCTCATCAGGGTCTATTTCTTATGGGCTGATTCACAAATAACCTATTAGATCTTATTGATGAGATATGATGCCGTTTAAAATGGACATGGACATTTTCTATATAGATGGATGGTAGGCTCTTAGAATAATCTCTTATGGTTGGTCCCAGGAACCCCTGTCCAACACTGACCCTTCTTCTCTAGTTCTTTTTCTCTAACAATCCATGTACTTCAACAGAAATCAAAAGGCATGAGATCTTAAAAGGGTCACTGAGTTTTCATAATACTTTTTATGTGTCATAGCAGTCTCAGCACTGATACCCCCACCAGTCCCAAGAACAAGAAGAGAGAAGCGCATGCATATCACAGTCTCTCATCTCACTGGAGGGGCCATAACATTTCTATTGACTGCATCCACCAGAGAAAATAATATTCTGGTCCCATCACCCATATCAAAGAAATAGAGCCTAGTTGCAATTTATTGCCTCCAAATGCGGCTCTAATTTTTTTTCTCTGGACCTTTGGAGACCTCTATGGTATCAGAACCTGGGCCCACTGAGGAACATCTGGTACTATGGAGGGCCAGTCTGGTGCTGGTAGCAGCAGAAATTACTGTTTTTTGTTTTTCTGAAACAGTTCAGACATATAACAGAAATGGATTTGATGGTGAAGCACTTCATGTCAGCTGGCTTTTGTGAATAGCATACTGTCGAAAATTGTAGTTATAGTAACATAAGTTAAATAAAGAGACGAGTTCATCATGTTCAACTTTTTTTGATCGGTTATAGATCATTGTTAGAGAAATTAGAGTAACGCTCAGTGCCATGTGCTATTAGACAAGCATCTTGAACATTTTCAAATGCTGCTATAGTATCTGCCATTACCATTTGTGGTAGAGTATTCCATTGTTTGACTAGTACTTTGACTAGACACTGTATAATTTTTATAAAGGGTCTTCTACTAATTCAACCGCATTAACTGCTAAGCTGGCTCCAGTGTTGTGTGTCTTGCCCCACTGACAGCTTCAGATAAGACTCACTTTCAGACCTATCAGTCCCTAATTTTCATAGGCTCCTTTGACCTAGTGCAGCTTGGGTCAACTTTAGATTTGTGGTTGTCTTGTCCAGCCCAATCCAACTGTGTATCCTCCAGAATTAAATCTTTATTTCTTGCTAACATCATCAGGAGAAGGTAGAGCAACATTAAGGATATCCCTCCTCTCAATACCCTGGACAGAACAATGCCTCTGTAGTGCAGTAATGTGATAGATGAAGGCGCTTTAATGGGTTCATATCTAATCTCTTATTACAACACATGGCCAATTAGTGTTTCCACTCCCCCTTCCCCACATCTGTCCCACCAGCCCCTTTACTAGCTACACCCCAGCTCCAAGCAGTAATAGATCTCACGTGTAGCTTTGGCAAGCTCTGTCCACATGTGTCACATAAAAACACAGTAGTCACATTTCTAGTCATTCTCAATTATGATGTTTTACTTGATGTAAAGCAGTTATTTGAAATCGGGTCATTAGCAACTTTTGTGCTGCTTTTCGTAGTTTTATCTGATGAGCTAAACTGATGAAATGTAAATGATTATCACTACAATTAAGTTATTGACTCAGCAAGAAAAGTGTGTTTTGGAGACATTCAGCTGCTTCAGCTAAAACAGAGCATGGAGGCAACATTTATTTCATACTGTAATTTTAGACAATTTTTTTTATTAATATCATATCTAAAACCTTTGCTGCCCAGACTTCTAGATATTTGTTTGTGAAGAACCATCTTAGTTTGGTCTCATCACCATTTTAATGGATGGCTAGAACTTAAAGGGAACCTGTCATCTCCGAAACACCCCCTGAACTAGAGTAAGCGTTGTATAGTGTAAGTGATGCTGAATCCGATTATGAAAGTTTTATCTTCATACTCACTTCCATTCTGACGCTGTGCTCCCACAAACCAGCGGTAAAATGCACTCACTGGACTCTTCTTTGAGTCCTCTCCATTATGTGAGTGAGCACTGGAGTCCAGTGAGTGCATTTTAGTGCTGGTTTGTGGGAGCACAGCGTCGGAATGGAAGTGAGTATGAAGATAAAAATTACATATTCTGATTCAGCATCACTTACACTATACAACACTTACTCTAGTTCAGGAGGTGTTTCGGAGATGACAGGTTCCATTTAAATATTGAAGTTGTCTCAGTACAACTAAAATTGCATTAGAATGCTAATGGGGGCACCAGGATCTCCTGACCTGGGTGGTTAGAAGAATAATGGAGTCATGTCTAACCTGAAAGGGACTAATTTTTACCTTTGCTTTGCAACACACCATCTTCTATGTACACCTCTACATAATGTAGTAAGATAAAGTTGACGATGAAGCAGAATCAAATGTGAGTCTGTCAACAAATGAAAGGAAAACCTGTTTCAGTATTATTTAGTGGTTAGGTGGAGAAATTTTTAAGGGGGCTATCCCACAACAAACATTTATCACCTAGCCACAGGGTAGCTAATACATTTATGATCGCTGGGGAATCAAACGATCATTGGATCCCAAGGGCATGTAGAAGCGAAATGTATTCACTTGCATTTATTACATTTAAAACTATTTTTTACTCACTTATCTACTTATCTGGAGGACCTTCTTCCCTTTCTGTGGGGGAGCAGCAGCTCATCAGGAACCTGGATTTCAATTTAGAAGTATGTAGGGATAATTGAATGAAAAGTGTTTGGGCAGCTTCACCTACTATGAAATTACTAGGCCAGTATTGAGGTTAGAGGAACAGGGCAGGGAAGCTACTAAGCATATTAGTACACCAGTGAATGGAGAAGAAAGTAGATCAGAAGGATAAACAGCAGGAATGTACTTGAAAAAAGACATTTTTATTGCATGTATATTGCAATAATTCTTCATATAACATGCTATATTCATTGCACAGTAATACTTTAGTGGGGTAACCCCTTTAATGTGATGTTGCAGCTCCTGCTTGGAGCCATTCTTGAAGGTTTGAGGACTATGGGTAAATCAATTTTTCACAACTCATCTAAATGCCTTTGGAGTGCTTCTTCGTCCTTTATACTTTGGATTTGCATGAAAGACGCTTGGTCTTGTCCTAGGAAGTCCCGCACCCATTTGAAAATGATAGTGTTACGGTAGCGTTTCATCCTTTCTGAAATGGTTAGCTAATCGATGAAACATAAAAATACAAAGTGAGAATGCCACAATTTATTCTTGAAACCATATAAACTGGGCAAATCAAATTACTCACTGCTAAAACTATCCAAACTTCTTATGAGTATAGAGTGACAAATCTAACCTGCCAGGGAACCAAGGCACCTACTAAAATATTCCTTATATCTTTATGTCTATTTCAATTCTTATTGCAAGTCAGGAAAAATTCCACTTTGCTCACAAAGTCTATAAAAGTCCATCTCTGATTATGAAATGCAGGCACTTAAAGGCAAGAATATGGAATGTAATCAGGTAAGAGACTTTCGTTGCTAAGACAATGAATAGATTCTACTTAGGTTTCATGCAAGGTTTATGTCTTCGTTGCTTAGTTTTCTTTTCACGAAAATACAATTGCATTAGTGGAATATAATTGAAATAACGCTCTCAAGACATAAAAGAGAAAACCCCGAGGGAGTGTTCCAGTCTTATGTATGCGTGTTTGACAATTATAGCACATTGCTCTGTGTCCACTGCATTAATGATCAATTCTGTTTACGGCTTAAGTACCTTGTAAGTGTCTCTTCAGAATAAGGTTAGATTGGGTTCTTCTAAGACATTACTGCTAGCTAGAGATGTGTGGTAAAATTATGACTAGAGATGAGCGAAGTTTTCGCAAATTCCATTCGGACGATTCTACAATTTTTTAAAAACAATTGCTTCATTATGTATTAATTCGTCACAAAGCATGTTAAATCCTGGCCTTGAGGGATAGTGTATCACAGTGTACATCACTGTGCATTGCAGCAACATGCATAGCTAGTCTTTTCTGGTATTGAAACAGTTACTGTTCGTCAGTATGACAGGCAGGTCTCATACTGTACATGGACATGCGCATCGTCGTACAGGCAAGTAATAGTCCTAGCTAACCCCTAGCTAAACCAAAAGAAAAGCATACAGCAGTCTTTAGTAAAAGAAAAAAAAACAGTGTGCACCTCTGCAGGAGCTGTGTCTCAATGACTCTTTAGTGTAATAAAAGAAGGACATGAAGGCAGTGCCAATTAAGTAGTGGAGAGAAAAAAAAGGTTCTTTTAAGCCATGTTGTGGCTGTGGAAACACGTGCTTTAGAATCACTTCTGTTAGCTGTAGAATGACTGTGTGTCACTATTAAGCTTTGTACACACTTCACTCATTTGGTCAAATGGGGGTCAATAATACAGAACAGGTACAGATATTTTCATAATACCTTATCTGAGAGTAGGATTGGCTTCCTTTGGCTCACCATGCAGTAACTGCTGAAATTAACTGACCAAATAAGGGAAGTGTGAACTCAGCCTTACAGTTCAGTGTCACTCCTCTAACAGTAGAACAAGACAGGTTATTCACCCCAATTTCAGAATCAAGGCCTAATAGAATTGCTTATGTAATAAACAAGGTGGACACCCCAATAACGGTAAAATTAGCTCATGCACCCCAATTTGATAATAAAGAAGTAATAGTATTGCTTATCTATTAAACAAGGTGGACACAGCAATAACAGTAATATTAGACAGTTTATTAACCCCAATTTGAAAATCAAGGCCTAATAGAATTGCTTATCTATTATACAAGGAGGACACTGTTTAATTAGATAGCTCTGTACCCTACACAGGGATTTATGAAAACTGTGCTGTCTCCTATGGATCCCTTCAGCTTCAGATTCCAGTCTCTGCAGTCTCCCTATGCTCTCCCTACAGTGTGTAAAAACTCTCATATAAATCACAATTAAAAGCTTCTAGCAACCATGTCCCTAGCACTTGTCACATCTCTCCCTGTGTTCATCTCACAGTGAAATGGTGCATATAGCGCGGGTTAAGGCTTTTAAAGGGCTGTGACATCACAGGGGCTGGCTAGCTGCTGATTGGCTGTTTGCACGACATTAAGGGTTCTTACTTTCACTTTCTAACACATGTAGCTGCCATTTTAGGGAAAAAAAATATTTGTTACCTCGAAGAGTGAGGAAATTCAAATTTGTTGCAAATTTTTCCTAAACTTTGGATTAAATTCACCTTTGGATGTTTTGATTCACTCAATACTAATTATGACCACTAAAACAGGTCAAACAAATTGACAATTTTTATTCATCATCACTAATTTAGGTTACCATGATGCTTTAGCATATGGAATGAAGGGAGGTGCAGTTGGGACAACCCTCTTACCATTGTACTTCTACATTTTATGATGAACCAATATATTACAGGTTTCCGCTGTTGCTTCTGTACAAGTACAGCCTTAACAATTGGCTCCAGCTAAAGAATGCTTACAGAGTATGAATGCATTGTGAACAATAATGTTATATAAGTAAATTACTAATGATGCAATATGCACAGTTGTTAAAGGCTATGTACATTTGCAACCACTTATTTTATGCAAAGTCTTGATAAAGGATTAAAATGTTCAAATTTTTTTGTCTTTATAGCCCCTGCACAGATCTATCTATCCCTGTTACAGAGCACATGTAGATCTGCTGTGGCACCTGAACAGATTTGCCTTGGGGCTAGGCTACTGCTAAGGGTGTTGTCTTAGTGGACCACTTGGTATTCACCCTATAACCTCTATAAAGGGATCAGGACTCTGCTGCAGAGGAAACACCAGGCAGATACTTCTTGGAGTAGTATCTGTTCAAGTGAAGGTCAAACCACGGTGTTTAGGACACCAGTGCGGAGATCTAGGGGATCAGACAAAACTGTGGTTAGGAACAAGCCAAAATCAGTGCAGGCAGAGTTCCTGCGATCCAATAAACAGTCTAAGGTCAGGGTGGGCAGCTCCAGATCAGAACAGAGATCAGACTGAGATGAAGACAGGCAGCAAAGGGTCAAATCCTGTAAACAGGCAGACAAACATAGAACAGCATGTCTCTGATGGACAGTAGCTAATTAGAGCCTATTGCTCACCCTGATAGGGAAAGGAGCACTAAGTACCCCAAGTACCACAATGACCTACCATTGGCTTGTGCACATTAGGGTGCACCCTCCTTGGCCCTTCAAGAGCCCTATGGCCAGAGGAAGAGAGGCCTAGCGAGGAAGAAGCAGGTCCCAGTCTGCATTGGAGGACAGAGCTACTCTGGGGCCAGGCCTGCTAGATGGAGGTGGAGAGGTCTGCGGTTCCATTCTGCCGGAAGCGCCTGAGAAAGTAGGAGACCATGCCCACCTCCCCCGACTACCATAGAAAATGATTAGCACCCCATAATTATGTCACGGGCATGCCAATCGGAGAAGAGAGGGTGCACTCTTTCTAACTGCTTAGATGCTGCAGTATTGACTGCGGCATCTGAGCGGTTAAACAATCAGAATGGGAGTCATCTCTGATCTCAGGCATTGTGGGTGGGTGTCAGCTATGTAACACAGCTGCTAACCACCACGTATGGAGCAATATGTTTTTTTAATTTGAGATGCCTAGGGATAATTTTGTTTTAAAGATGGGCAAATACTTTAAAGGTCTACTCTTCTGTGGAGAAGGTCTATGTTTTAGAAAGATCCACTGATAGCATATAACAAATAGTCATCTGCTGTGAATCCTCGGACCAGCTGTAATTTGCAGGGAAACCTGAAAGTAAATGTTCAATTTCCTTGTAGTGCCACCAAAGCGGAGATAAAGTGTTACACCGTTCTCTTTAAATCAATGGGCTTTCCATACAATGCATGAGTGTGTCAGGTCCTCCAGAGCAGGATACATGTAAAGTTGTCAGACACTTTCTGTGGATCCTAGCAGCAATTGAACATCTTAACACAACTTAAAAGAAATGCTCCAGAACTCCAAATATCCTGCTTAAACATGGAATTAAATGATAGAACTCTGGCTACCTTATTTTGCAACTAGAGGGAGCTTAAAAAATCTTTTAATTTGAACACAATATATGCACAGTATACAATAAGCTCCTAAGCTCCCCCTAGTGGTGCCCACAGACAGCTAGAATGTTATTTTAATTTTATGTCTATAAATTTAGTCCAGAATTTTGTATCTATGCTGATTTTGACATTCACTTCAAAGGGGTATTCCCATCTCACAAATGTAGTTTGTATAGTTAGATATAACCATACCAATATTTTTACTAATAGAATGTATTTATATAAAATGTACCGTTTAGAAGATTTGCCTATTTGTATATCCATTGTCCCACACACATCAGTCAGGCAGTTGCCCCTAGTTAAGGCCACCTTGGCCATGTAGTAGTGGTGGCCGGCTTGCTGTTGTTCAAACCCGCTCTGAGGTAACTGCTGTACTGTGAACACATGACATGAGCATGCGGAGACACATCTTAGGGTTCTTTCACATCTGCTTTTTGGGCGCTACCAGTCCAAAATGCAATGGTCAGGTTCTGTCCAAAACACAGACTTTATAAACGGATCCTGCTCCATAGAGATGAGCTGATCTTGGAACAGGATCCGTTTCTCTGCATTTTGGAAGCACAGACAAAAATACTACAACCCTAAGATGTGTCTCTGCATGATCATGTAATGTGCGTTCACAATACAGCAGCTACCTCAGAGCGAGTTTGAACAACAGCAAGCCGGCCACCACCACTACATGGCTGTGGTGGCCATAACTAGGGGCAACGACCTGACTGATGTGTGTGGGACAATAGAAATACAAATAGGCAAATCTTCTAAACGTTACATTTTATATAAATACATTCTATTAGTAATAATACTGGTATGGCTATATCTAACTATACAAATTACATTTATGAGATGAGAATACCCCTTTAAGTTTCCTGTTCTATATGAAACAAAACAAGGAAACAGAAATGTCACTAAAGCACTTGGCTTATGTGCTATGATTGCATTGCTAAAATCTTTCCGGAGGCTTTTTTAGACATTAAGAAATTTGTTTATTAAGCTCAAGTCATGCTCGTAACAAATAAAGCAAATTAATTCTACAATTACAAAATAATGGGCTATTTATTTCCATGAATATTAAAATGTGCAACAATGTTTTTGCTATAGTTTACATTTTTCTTACTGTTTCAGTGTCTTGTATTACTAGGATTTTATGCTCATAATAGAAATATTATCTCCCATATGACAAAATACGTTAGAGTATCAATATGAATATATGACCTAATTATATGATCAGTGGGGGAGGGCTGGGACCACTATTCATCTCCAGCAGAAAGGGGCAATGGCTCCTTGGCTTTTCTCTGATACAGCATTGCTCCCAACCATGTACTGCATCTGGTATTGGAGCACAGTTGTATTCAAATGGTTGGCCAGGAGTGGGCTTGTGTAGGAGAAAACTCAAAGGAACTGCTGTTTACAGAGGTAGGACCCACACAAATCCATGCACTTCCTCCCAAAGGTGCAGGTTGGGCATTGACTAGAGTTTCAAGAAAAAAGTGAACCCTTTGGAATTTTTTGGATATCTGGACTATATAAATTACTATTCAAATGTGGCCACAATTATAGACAAACACAATCTAAGGCTACTTTCACACTAGCGTTTTAAAATTCCGGTATTGAGTTCCGCCATAGGGGCTCAATACCGGAATAAAACGCTTCAGTTTTGTCCCCATTCATTGTCAATGGGGACAAAACTGAACTGAAGACAACGGAATGCTCCGGTCCAGGCATCCGCACCAGGACGGATCCGGAATGACCCCCAATGCAAGTCAATGGGGGCGGATCCGTCTGGTGTGACCACAATGGTAACCGGATCCGCCCTCCATTGACTTTCAATGGAGTTCATGACGGATCCGTCACCACATACACACAATTCACACATACAGACATAGACATACACATAAACATAAACATACACACACATATAGACATACAAATACACATACATACTTACATGCTCCCCGGCAGGTCTCCAGAGTGCCGGAGGGACAGGACGGCGCGCACAGATGACGATTCCACCAGGCGCCCAGCAGAGGGCGCTGTGGGGAATCGTCACCTGTGCGAGCCGTCCTGCTCCTCTGACATTCTGGAGACCTGCCGGGAGCATGTAGGTATGTATGTGTATTTGTCTGTGTATATGTGTTTGTGTCTGTGTGTATGTATGTACTGTGTGACATGTGTGGGGCCGGAGCGCGGTTCCAGCTCCACACATGTCACTGCGGCAGTCCTGATCCGGCAGCACCCTTCACCTGCCGGATCAGGCCTGCCACTAGTGTGAAAGTAGCCTAACAGAGTTGTACAGTTCATGTCTTTTATTAAGCTCATTGAGCCTCAATACAGGGAGCTAAGGTATGTGAACTTTGGTGTTAATGACTTATCTAAGAGCTAATTCACAAACAATGTTTCAGCTAGGGAGATGAAATTGGTACACAAAGCCTAGTTAATAACACATGTTCTTATCAAGAAAGGTTGCAAACAAGTCAGGAGACCTCAGAAAATTCAGGACTATTGCTTAGTCACAAGAACACAATGAAAAATCCAAAAAATGCAAAAAAAAAACCTCTGTTCATGTGTCCACTATTAGAAAAATTGAACAGAATTGATGTCCATGGAATGACACCAGAATAGGGAAAAAAAACTGCTCTTGTCAAAAAAACAAACAAACCTTTCTTTTAGCACAAATGATCAAATGCTATGTTTTGGAGAAAAAGAACATTACACACCAAAACCTTATCACACTTGTTAGGTATAGTGGGGAGAACATCATGGTTTATAATCAATGAGGAAACAATGAATTCTAAGGTATACCTAAACATCTTACAGGAGAATGTAAGGGCAGCCATCCATCCTTAAATGGGGTTGGCCACTTTCTGGTTATTGTTGACCAATGTGTGTCTATCATCATTGTATGGCAATTACTAATGTAGCCATTGTTGCGATTCTGCACCATTTTCTACATTTAATAAGGCATTTTTCCTTGCTTACAAAGTATTTTGTGCTGTCCACAGAGAGGTCCGGTCCATAAAATGGCTGCTGATGGAGGGTCATGTGACCAGGCAAATCACTTCCATGTGGGGGCGTTGCCGTTACACCTAGAGGCTCTTCTCTCTCTGAAACTGCCGCTGCCTCTGCACTGATTGACAGGACCAGATGTGATGTTGTTTTCACTATCTGGCCACTACCTGGCCCTGTCGAAGTGTAGAGGGTGCGCAGTTTCAGAGAGAGCAGAGTCTCTAGGTGTAACAGCCAGTGTCATAGGTGCAAATCTGCTGACAGATACCATCACACCCTATGGAGATGGTGCGGCCTGAAGAGAGCTGTGCATGCAAGACATCCCAGAAATACTGATGAACAGATTGATCTACCATTCCTCAGAATTATGCAAATCTTATTAGCATCCAGATTAAACTTCTGGTGAAGGTGCTTGCTACTAGAGGAGATCTATAGTTATAAAATCAAGGGTTGACTTACTTTTTCTCCCTCAACTGTGGATGTTTAGTCAATGTGCTCTAAAAAGGCATGAACTATACAACTGTCGGTGTCTTATTATCTTAGCTACAATGTATAATTGCCACTTGGATAACAATCGGATTACATTTTATTAGTAATAAATACAGACATCCAGGAAATTCCAAATTTTTTACTTACTATTTTTACCAACTATATAATAAGAAAACTCTCATAATTGGCTATATCTACTCAGTCTTCTGCTTCGGGTTTTGTAAAATTCTAAATTATTGCTGGACTATCAGAATATTTGTACTATTTGATTCAGGATTAAAGGGGTATTCCCATCGCAGGATATGCCATACATGTTTATAGGTGTGGATGACACCTCTGGAACCAGCTCCTATCTCAAAAACAGGGCCTGGCCCAGCAGTTGACTTGGCTATTTTTGGAAGTGCTTTATCCTATATCCTCTATCAATGTCATCCCTCCCCAGTATGAATCATATTTCTATAGAGATCTCCATCTCTTACCGTTATCTGCCTTTCATTGTCACTGTCATCCTGGCGCACTCATTGGAATCCCAATATTCACTCGAGTATTTACCTCTGCATTGTGCCGTTGTCTCAGGCCTGATCTTTTCATCTCTTCTTCACTATTGACTTTATTTTTTTTTATCTCATTTTACAGCTTTGGTTTTCATCCAATTTTTTATCTTGTTTGTATATGATTAACTCAGTCTTGTCTTTTCAATGAGGCTCATATAGGCAGAGTAGATAGTTGTCTTTTAAAGGTGATGTGCCATCAGAAAATTACCTATTATTTAAAATAAAGTATATATTTTGAGAATATTTAGGCGAATTGTGTTTTTTATTTTCCATGTCAATATTTATAGTTAAAAAAATGCTAATAAAATCCTGCAGTTTTTGCTAAGCCTAAAATATGTTAAGACTTCCGGTTCTTTGAGAGCAGCTACATGGACCATAGACACAACAGACAAGAGGGGATCTAGTCATGCTCTGTGACCTGAGCAGAGGTTGGGGGGAGTAGATAAACTGTGATATAACCTATTGTGAATGGTGAATCCTGTCTTATCTATATAGAGGTAATATCTGTCACAGGATAGGGGATAACTATTAGATCGTTAGAAGTCCTACCAGTAGGACCCACTCTGATCAGAAGAATGGGGTCCTGTACCCAGTGGCATGCATAAAGAAGTAAGGGCCCCAATAGCAAGGATCAAACCAGGCCCCCCACACAGGACAGAAGGGCTTCCATATAAACCCTTTTCAATGACCCTTGGGCCATTTTTCCACTGCTTCATTTGCTAAATGAGACTGGGCCTCCTTTTGCTCTGGGCCCCATAGCAGTCCCATGGTCTACCGATATGGTAGCACGATGCTCGAACATTTACACAGCTGCTCCATTCATTTCCATGGGAGTTCTGGAGATAGCCGAGCACAGTGCTCAGCTATCTTCAGTATTCCCATAGAAATGAATAGAATGGCTGCTCGCATGTGCAACTGGCTACTCCATTCATTTCAGGGGGGCTGTAGGGGGTATGGTGCCCCCATTCTCATGATCAGTGGGGGTCACAGCAGTAGGAGCCTCAACGATCTAGTAGTTATGCCCTATCTTGTGGATTGGGGATAACTTGAGACAACGGGAATACCCCTTTAATCATTGTAATTGACAGGGATTCTTTACTGTAAGAGCATTTAGACTATGGAACTTTCTTCTTGAAGAAGTGCTGATTCATTGAAGATGTTGAACAGGGTCCCTTATTGAAAGTAATATCATCACAAGTTATGGGTATTTTACTTATGGAAATGGGGGAGGGATGCATTCTGATTGCCTTCTTTGCAGCTGGGAAGGAGTTTTATGCATTCTTCTGGATTGACAAAGTAGATATTATAGGTTGGTCTAGATTTATTGACTATGTAACTATGATTTATTTTATTGTTTTACACTGTTCTGAACACCTTTAATACTTTACCTTAAAGGCTATGTACACCTGTGGGGGATTTTCTATTATTATTATTACATTGTACTCATTATGTGAGGTAGAAATATTTTTTTCAATCCGTATTTATTAAAAAGTTGGAGTCCTTTTCTCTGTACAGAGCTGATATGCTCTATTAGCAGGATCTGAATTTTCTCTCTCTTCCGTCAGTCAGGGAGCTGATGGGCTCCTTATCTTTGGTTGTTGATCTTATAAACACTCACATCACAAAAGCCACTGAAAGCTATTGAAAAAAGTAATTTTCTTGCCATTATTTACTTAATACGTTAAGAATCAAGATGAGGACTGCAACATCTGTATGTACATAGGAAACAACTGCTGGTATTCCCTAACAGATATTTACAAGAGACAGGCCCGGGAGTCTTTGTCAGATTCTAGCCTTCTTAGTGACAGAATTCATTTTTTTTTTGCATGAGGTGTGAGAGGCCCACAGCCACCACAGAAGTATACTATGACAGCGCTCCCATCAGTGATCACCTTGACTTAGGTCTCATGCATATGGTGGAGAAGTGTACAGGGGCTTGTACAGAATTGCAGGCTTCTCTGTAAGGTGCAGATGATTGCTCCTGTTGGGTTTGTATGAAACTGGAGACACAAGGATCTCAATAAAGGGGTTCTTCAGGATTTAAGAAAATGAAAATACTTAAATATTTCTTTATTATAAGTATATTCCCAAATACCTTTCATTAGTTATAATGGTTCATTTTGTCTAGGGAGCAATCATTAGGAGAAACAAAATGGCTGCTGTCCTATTAGTCCACAAAAAACCTTTCCTAATCATACAGGAGGACATGTCGCCTCTCTGCTTTACTTGTCATGGATTATGATCCTGAATACAGCTGATCATTAGGTACTGTAAATTTCTGTTGGAATGGAGTTCTTGAGGAGACATGAAGTAGGCAGGATCAACAAGACAAACTGTGGTAATGAAGACTGCTACTGCTCATTACTCACATCTCCTCTCTGTACTTCATGTTTCTTCATGAACTTCCATTCCTACAGAGATTCATTTTATCAGCGGTATTTAGGATTATAATCTCTGACAAGCAGAGCAGAGAGGAGGATGAGAATGCTATTTAGCTCAGTGAAGTAACTTGTCCTGCTGTGTGATGAGGACAGGTTTTGTGTTTACTAATAGGACGGCGGCCATTTTATTTCTCCTCATTGCTCCCCAGACAAATAAGCCACTATAGCTAATGAAAGGTATTTGGGAATAGATTTATAATAAAGTAATATTTAAGTATTTTCATTTTCTTAATTCCTGGAGAACCCCTTTAAAGCCTGTGTACGTAATACGGAAATGTGTATGAGTCTTAGATAGTGCGCCAAGCTTCTCGAAGTACCCTTGAAGTACTATCATATCAGGATATGAGAAAGGGTTAAGATAAGGGATAAGACATTGTCCTCGTTTTCCATCAGAAAACTTTTACAAACCCAGACTAAATGGATTCTGTGTGACTAGCAGAGAATACGACATCCTAAATATTTTCCACATGCTAATGCACCACAGTAATAGGAATGCAAAGAATGCAACGACTCTCAGTTGGACAATTTGTTGAAACATATAAAACGACACACTTCAAGCGTTTTCTCAGGTCTTTGCTTTGTAAAAAAAACAAAAAAAAAAAAAACAGTTATACAAAAATACAGTCATTTTATTACAACCTCCGGAGGAACATTTATATGGTTGTGAAAAGAAGAGTAGCTGGAATCAATGAAGGAATTATATGCTTAACTGAGCAGTTGTATTAGAGTGACAACACAAATTATACCAGAAACATGTATATTGACCCTTTTAACCCCTTCCTTCCCCTTTCATTTTTTACTTCCTACCTACCGTTACTCCCTATTGTTCACATAGCTGTATGAAGGCTTGTGAATTGCAGGAAAAATTGTACTTTCTAATGGCACCATTTAATATTGCATATAATGTAGTGAGAAGCTGGAAAAAATCCAAATGGTAGAACTGGGGAAAAAATGCAATTGTGCCATAGATTTATGGGTTTTCTTTTTACTGTGTTCCCTATGCGGTAAAACTGACCTGTTACCTTCATTCTGGGGGTCATTATGAGTACAGCTGTACTACATTTTTATAGTTTTTCTTGTGTTTTAATACATTAATGCATCGCCATATTCTGACCTCCAAAACTTTTTCATCTTTACATCTACATAGCTTTCTGGTAGCTCATTTTTTGCATGGGGAGGTGAAGTAACCACAAAGCTGTGAATCAGACGTATTTATTTTTTACATCACACCGTTCACCATATGGGATAAATACTTTTATACTTGAATAGTTTGGGAATTTTGTGACACAGCGACGACAATATTTATTCTTTTATTGCTTATTTTAAAAAATGAGGGAAGTGTGTGTTGGGGGGGATATGAATTGTTATTTTTTTGTTTGTTTTTATATTTTAAAAAAATAAGCTAAACTTTTTCACATTTATTTTAAGTTTCTGCAGAGGACTTTAGCCAAATGTAATAGTCTGATTGCTTCTCATATAGACTGCAATGCTTTGCCACTGCAGTCTATGGGAGAAATGAGCCACAGACAGGGCTTAGTTGGAACTAGTTGGAGCCTTTAAAAGACCTGAGGCTGCCATAGCAACCAAATGGCTCTCACAACTTTGGCGCAGGGTAGCTGCTGGGTCCCAAGAGCACAGTGTTACTGGAAAATACGCAAATGCTCAGATGCCATGGTCGCAATTAATCACAGCATCTGGGGGTTTAAAAGTCGCTCTATCTATCTATCTATCTATCTATCTATCTATCTATCATCTCAGATTATACAACAAGCTGCTGTTAGATGATGATGAAGGGCAGTACAGCTTATCATTGTTAATTATCATTGTTCAGTAGGGAATCAGATAGTAATTTTTAATACCCGATCAGAACATCATGTTGGGTCTTACTCCTAAAGAGACATATTAATGTCCCCACGAAAGTAAACGAGGAGATAAAAGTCTCCAAATGATTCATTTAGGAGTCTTTAAAGACAACGCTAACAAGCATTTTAACATTGAATGAAGACACAAACAGATAACTGTGAAATAAAAGAAAACCATGTCCAGTTCCACGTGTGGGAATTTAGTGAATATTAGGTGAACATATTCTAATTAAAAAAAAACTAATTATCTAGTCCTTAATTCAACTCTCGTCTCTGGTGGAGATACTGTATGTGGACGTTCGCAAGTAGTCCTGGAGGGCTTCAATTTCTGCAAGTGTAGGCTTCATGCTCTGCAAGTCTGTACTGAATTGTGATATTGTACATCAGTACATCAGACATATTCTACTGAAGTTAAGTTCCTCAGGCAGTTATTTTTTGGCTTCTCAGGCTTTTTTCTACCAAGGTCTCACCACATGATGGTGGCTGGACCTCATCACCAGTGGTCCAAGTGTATGTTAAAATGAAAAATTTAGAGTGAAACTTTTCCAAAATGCCAACCGTTTGAGGAGAAAACATTTTTATCCAGACCAGATCTAGGGCCACCATGCACTACGCATACTATGCATATTCTGTCAGACTCCACCTCAAGAACGCCATTTTGTGATGCAGTTTTGGAGACCACCACATCATGTGATAAATTCTGTCAGTGACACCGCCATAACTGTGCCTAACCAACTAACTGGTAGGTACCTCACAGTTTGGGAAGCACAGTTGTATTTTACACAATGCATTGACTTACCTCTTGACAGCTCACTTCACAGAGGACCAACCTCCAAAGGTGTGGTTGCATAGTTAGGCTTTCATTTGACAGTTTCATTTGAAAACCAGTGATGTATTAGGGATTACAAAGCTGACTCTTACATGATATGGCTACATCCCTAACCTAGATTTAAGTGTCATGAGTCATGACTAAAGGAATCCTTTAAGATTTTGGAACTGTTCTGTTTTGCTTTTTTCTGAGAACTGTACCTTTTTTATTTTATGGCATTCATAGTGTGGTATAAATGACATTACCTTTATTCTATGTCTGAACGGTTAAATGGATACTCAGTTTATATAGTTTTTATGCTTTAGTACTTTTGCACATAAAAACCCTTTTATTTGTTTTTGTGTTGCCATATTGTGAGAGGCACAGCAGTTTTATTTTTTTCCATTGCCTGATGAGCAGTAGTGTATATTGGTTCTACTCTGGGGTGAACTAAGCTTACACCAGCTAAGTTAGCAGGAGTCAATAATCCATTGCACGGGTAGTGCTCCAGCAGCGTAGTGAATCCTCAAACAGTTGTATGACACTCAGAAATAAAACCATCACTTCTTTATTCCAAACAGTTAAAATTCACTCCGGTGGCACATTACATAACTGTCAACGGGTTTCGATCAACAGCAATTACATATGACATCATGTCACTAGTAAGATCTGTTGATTGAAATGCATTGACTGTTATGTACCACCAGAATGAATCTTAACTGTTTGCAATGGAGAAGTAATGGTTTTATTACTGCATTTTTATGATGTTTACCATGAGGCATAAACATTGAATTAGTAGTATAGCATAGATAGTTATGGTTGTGGTTATAGTAATTACGAGGGGTATTCAATAAGTTATCTTCCCCAGCATGTTCTGTCAGTGTTAGGAAACTGAGCTTGTTACAAAGAGAGCAAGGGATTTGGATCTTCATTCCATTATTAAATTCCTTACAAAGGAAGAGGAGAAGCCTAAAAAAATCCATGAAATGATTATTGCTGTATATGGTGACCTTCCTACTACCAAGTAAGGTTTTGGGCCAAGCAGTTTAAATGGGGTAGGGAATCAATTGAATATGACCACTGTTCAGGGTGACCTGTCGAAGCATCTTCAGAGGAAATTTGCCATACAATAGAGGGCAAACTTTTGGAAGATGGTCAGGTCAGTGTTATAGCTCATGAATTAGTGATTTCAGTTGGCACAGTTTCCAGTATCATTCATGATATTTTGATGATGTCAAAGGTCAGTTCCTGGTGGGTGTCTTGAATGCCTGGGCAAAAAAACTTGTCGCCACCAATTTAGCCAAGATAATTTAGACATGCTTGGAGAAAATCCAGGAGACTTCTATTTTCAAATTGTTACTGGTGTTGAAACATGGATCCTGAAACCAAAGAAGAGTCCATGCAATGGAAGCACAAGGGGTCACCAACTCCAATGAAATTTTATATGCAGCAGTAAGCTGGAAAGATTATGGCAATAGTTTTTTGGGAAACAGAGGGCGTCTTGTCACACAAGACAACAATTACTGGAGGCACCTATGCTCCAACAATGAAAGTATTATGTGAGGCAGTTAAAGAGAAACGCATGGGAAGTTGTCGGCAGGTATGTTGCTGCTTCACGACAATGCGCCAGCTCACAAGTCTGACAAATCACAAGCTGCTATCAGGGAACGCGGCTTCATGGAGCTTAACTATCTACCCAACAGTCCAGACCTAGCTCCCAGTGATTATGTTCTCTTTCGGAACCTGAAGAAATTTCTGCGTAGGCAATGATTTCCTGATGATAATGCAAAGAGGCAGGGTTCTTGCAGTAGCAAGAAGTCTCCTAATCTGAGGGCATCCGACCACTGGAGGTGAAGTGTGCTGAAGTCGAGGGGGATTACATTGAAAAGTAGTAAGTTCAATTTTCTCAGAAAATTTTGTTTTTATATTCCGGTACATAACTTTTTGAACAACCCTCGAATGTTTACATAAAAAGTATTTTGTAAGGGGAAAGATTTTGCTCTTTATATTTTTTTTTATATTTTTGAATTGCATCTAAAATCTGCGCTAGCCGCAAGCACACTCACCTTAGAGTACATCACCTGAAATGCATTCTTAGTAAATTTGTCCCTGTATATTATTAATTTTTTAATGGTTGTCGCGTCTTTAACTTCAGAAACTCACAGCGATCATTTGTTAGCATTTGCTAGGAAATTGAGGTATTACAGTCAAATGAATAACTAACTGCTTAATACATGAACACACGCATACAGGAAGTGGCCATCTCTGGTGCATAGGGAGAGGAACCAATGACAGACCCGCCCCCCTCTCCCCCGCTCTGTGTAATAGTACATAGGACACAGATTGTTTTATTAATGAGGAAACATTTTTAAATATTTTGTTCCTCCTTTTTTTTCCTGCCCCACTTTTTTTGTTCTCTTTTTTCTTTATTTCATCTTCTATTCGTCTTACTCTTTTCCAATCATTCTTGTTCTCTATCTATTTCCCCCATGGTTTTGATCCCTGGCAGGTAGCCTAATTTATACCAAGGGTAAATTAATAGTCCTCTACCCAGCTTGGATGTCTACTCTAGCCTACTGTAATGTTTTGCTGGCTTGATGCACTATGGGGTTGTGGAATTTTCCACCTAAACATGTTATACTTTATACCTTTATTTGGCTATATTTGTATTTACTGTGTTTTGCTATTGGGTTCATATACTTTTTTGTGAGTATCTGTTGTTATTTTTATAATACATTATAACATTGTACATAAATATTATTTATACTCATGTAAATAGATAAATGTTCCATGGAATGCATAGCACAGATTCCACCACTGCTTTAGTATGGAATTGAGATCTCTTAACTTTTCTCCTTCTGTGTAAATTGCTGGTCACTGCTCTGTGAAAATACATTTGCAGGTTCAGCACATCTAATCCCACAGAAACAGGCTGTTCGATCCAACGGTTAATATAAATATTAATAGCCATTTTCTGAGGCTGACATAGTGATAGGGTGATAGGGAAAATAATCAAATTACTGAAAACACATAAGACAGGGTCAAAGTAAAAAAAGACAAGTAAAAAGATATATAAAATAAACTGGAAAATAAATAAATAATATATATATATATATATATATATATATATATATATATATGACTTAAAATAAACATATATACTTCTTAAAGGTAAATACAGAAAATGTACAAACATATCCAAGCACTTCCTTACTTTATCTCCTCCTCACGCTCATTCCTTTTTTTTCTCATTGCAATTAAAGCTGAAAAATACAGTATATCAAGAAATCTCTGTGTGTCCCAGGAGCTCAGTCATGTCCTCCCTTTTCCCCCCTGCCTATGATATGTCTGGCTGTAAGGCAATTGTCTGAAACAGGAGTCTCACCACGTAGGTCAGCCCCAAACCTCAGATGCTCCCCAGAAGAATATGAAAGGGATCAGTGGGACATTAACTCTACAAGACTCTCTGTGTCAGGATTATGCAGAAAAAGCTGTGGACTGACAAATGTGAGGGGGACTACTGTATATTTCTTGATTACTTTTATCATTCATTGCTAGGTTTAGTGTTCTTTTAAAGGAATCTACAAAACATTTAGTTTCTTTCTGTTTGGTGTGTGTGTTGACTAGACGGCATAAATATTTTGGGGTGAACCAACCATGAGCCAGTATTCCTGACAGCATTGGGGGCAGTATTATGCTAGATATATAGTCACAACTTTTGGTAATGGGGGAGGCACAATTTCTCTTTTTGCAAGACTTTGGGAGATGTACAATCATATATTCAGTTTTTAGATTTAGTTGTGATTCTCTATTTCACTTTATACCTCAGGGGGTAATATTTGGTCCATAGTGACACAGAATGGTGAGATTCTGTTGTCTAGTGACTATTAGAGATGAGCGAGTAGTGTTCGATCGAGCCGATATTCGATCGAATACTACGATATTCGGCATACTCGATTTCAATCGAGTATAACGGCGATGGCGCACTTAGAATTCGTTTCCCCTCCCACCTTCCCTGGCGCTCTTTTTCCACCAATCAACATGCAGGGGGGGTATGACAGGCACGCTGAGCACGCTGGCAGCGCGAAAACAGCGTCTACATGGATTGGCTGGAAAAACCATGTGACCTCGAATATTAAAAACTCAGCTCTTCCTGCTCGTACGCATATGCTGCGTGAACTTAGTCAGGGACAGAGGCTGGAGAAGGGAGAGACAGATTTTAGCTGTTGGACAGGCAGGAGCGTGATTAAAAGCCCTTATCAGGGCTACTACAGTGGACTTCAGTGATAGCTTACTACAATATAGACTTTACAGAGAACGGCTGCTGTATTCAGGGATAGCTGCTGGAGTAGGGACAGAGAGAGGCATTAGTGGTGTATTAGGTGCTCTGCTACCTACCAAACTATATTTGGCACTACTGTTCAGCGTTCTTTTAGGCTGAACAACCCTGTTATATAACTAGTGTGTATATGCACCATCTGATCTGGCAGTATACGGCTGTGAATTTTATTTTATTTTTTTAAATACAGTTTATTTGGCTCTAGTGTTCTGGGTTCTGTGTGCCTGCAATACCCTTTTTGTATACCAGGTGTAAATACCCACCGTCTGTTCAGTTAGTACACGGCTGTGTACCTTGAAATATACAATATCTAGGCCATTTAATAGGCCACTGTACTGTGCGTTTTCTTGTTAAATTATCTCACATACCTGGTGTAAATACCCACCGTCTGTTCAGTTACTACACGGCTGTGTACTTTGAAATATACAATATCTAGGCATTTTAATAGGCCACTGTACTGTGCGTTCTCTTGTTAAATTATCTCACATACCTGGTGTAAATACCCACCGTCTGTTCAGTTACTACACGGCTGTGTACTTTGAAATATACAATATCTAGGCATTTTAATAGGCCACTGTACTGTGCGTTTTCTTGTTAAATTATCTCACATACCTGGTGTAAATACCCACCGTCTGTTCTGTTACTACACGGCTGTGTACTTTGAAATATACAATATCTAGGCCATTTAATAGGCCACTGTACTGTGCGTTTTCTTGTTAAATTATCTCACATACCTGGTGTAAATACCCACCGTCTGTTCTGTTACTACACGGCTGTGTACTTTGAAATATACAATATCTAGGCATTTTAATAGGCCACTGTACTGTGCGTTTTCTTGTTAAATTATCTCACATACCTGGTGTAAATACCCACCGTCTGTTCAGTTACTACACGGCTGTGTACTTTGAAATATACAATATCTAGGCCATTTAATAGGCCACTGTACTGTGCGTTTTCTTGTTAAATTATCTCACATACCTGGTGTAAATACCCACCGTCTGTTCTGTTACTACACGGCTGTGTACTTTGAAATATACAATATCTAGGCCATTTAATAGGCCACTGTACTGTGCGTTTTCTTGTTAAATTATCTCACATACCTGGTGTAAATACCCACCGTCTGTTCAGTTACTACACGGCTGTGTACTTTGAAATATACAATATCTAGGCATTTTAATAGGCCACTGTACTGTGCGTTTTCTTGTTAAATTATCTCACATACCTGGTGTAAATACCCACCGTCTGTTCTGTTACTACACGGCTGTGTACTTTGAAATATACAATATCTAGGCCATTTAATAGGCCACTGTACTGTGCGTTTTCTTGTTAAATTATCTCACATACCTGGTGTAAATACCCACCGTCTGTTCAGTTACTACACGGCTGTGTACTTTGAAATATACAATATCTAGGCATTTTAATAGGCCACTGTACTGTGCGTTTTCTTGTTAAATTATCTCACATACCTGGTGTAAATACCCACCGTCTGTTCAGTTACTACACGGCTGTGTACTTTGAAATATACAATATCTAGGCCATTTAATAGGCCACTGTACTGTGCGTTCTCTTGTTAAATTATCTCACATACCTGGTGTAAATACCCACCGTCTGTTCAGTTACTACACGGCTGTGTACTTTGAAATATACAATATCTAGGCCTTTTAATAGGCCACTGTACTGTGCGTTTTCTTGTTAAATTATCTCACATACCTGGTGTAAATACCCACCGTCTGTTCAGTTACTACACGGCTGTGTACTTTGAAATATACAATATCTAGGCATTTTAATAGGCCACTGTACTGTGCGTTTTCTTGTTAAATTATCTCACATACCTGGTGTAAATACCCACCGTCTGTTCTGTTACTACACGGCTGTGTACTTTGAAATATACAATATCTAGGCCATTTAATAGGCCACTGTACTGTGCGTTTTCTTGTTAAATTATCTCACATACCTGGTGTAAATACCCACCGTCTGTTCTGTTACTACACGGCTGTGTACTTTGAAATATACAATATCTAGGCATTTTAATAGGCCACTGTACTGTGCGTTCTCTTGCTAAATTATCTCACATACCTGGTGTAAATACCCACCGTCTGTTCAGTTACTACACGGCTGTGTACTTTGAAATATACAATATCTAGGCATTTTAATAGGCCACTGTACTGTGCGTTCTCTTGTTAAATTATCTCACATACCTGGTGTAAATACCCACCGTCTGTTCAGTTACTACACGGCTGTGTACTTTGAAATATACAATATCTAGGCCATTTAATAGGCCACTGTACTGTGCGTTCTCTTGTTAAATTATCTCACATACCTGGTGTAAATACCCACCGTCTGTTCAGTTACTACACGGCTGTGTACTTTGAAATATACAATATCTAGGCCATTTAATAGGCCACTGTACTGTGCGTTTTCTTGTTAAATTATCTCACATACCTGGTGTAAATACCCACCGTCTGTTCAGTTACTACACGGCTGTGTACTTTGAAATATACAATATCTAGGCATTTTAATAGGCCACTGTACTGTGCGTTCTCTTGTTAAATTATCTCACATACCTGGTGTAAATACCCACCGTCTGTTCAGTTACTACACGGCTGTGTACTTTGAAATATACAATATCTAGGCATTTTAATAGGCCACTGTACTGTGCGTTTTCTTGTTAAATTATCTCACATACCTGGTGTAAATACCCACCGTCTGTTCAGTTACTACACGGCTGTGTACTTTGAAATATACAATATCTAGGCCATTTAATAGGCCACTGTACTGTGCGTTTTCTTGTTAAATTATCTCACATACCTGGTGTAAATACCCACCGTCTGTTCAGTTACTACACGGCTGTGTACTTTGAAATATACAATATCTAGGCATTTTAATAGGCCACTGTACTGTGCGTTCTCTTGTTAAATTATCTCACATACCTGGTGTAAATACCCACCGTCTGTTCAGTTACTACACGGCTGTGTACTTTGAAATATACAATATCTAGGCATTTTAATAGGCCACTGTACTGTGCGTTTTCTTGTTAAATTATCTCACATACCTGGTGTAAATACCCACCGTCTGTTCTGTTACTACACGGCTGTGTACTTTGAAATATACAATATCTAGGCCATTTAATAGGCCACTGTACTGTGCGTTTTCTTGTTAAATTATCTCACATACCTGGTGTAAATACCCACCGTCTGTTCAGTTACTACACGGCTGTGTACTTTGAAATATACAATATCTAGGCATTTTAATAGGCCACTGTACTGTGCGTTCTCTTGTTAAATTATCTCACATACCTGGTGTAAATACCCACCGTCTGTTCAGTTACTACACGGCTGTGTACTTTGAAATATACAATATCTAGGCATTTTAATAGGCCACTGTACTGTGCGTTTTCTTGTTAAATTATCTCACATACCTGGTGTAAATACCCACCGTCTGTTCTGTTACTACACGGCTGTGTACTTTGAAATATACAATATCTAGGCCATTTAATAGGCCACTGTACTGTGCGTTTTCTTGTTAAATTATCTCACATACCTGGTGTAAATACCCACCGTCTGTTCTGTTACTACACGGCTGTGTACTTTGAAATATACAATATCTAGGCCATTTAATAGGCCACTGTACTGTGCGTTTTCTTGTTAAATTATCTCACATACCTGGTGTAAATACCCACCGTCTGTTCAGTTACTACACGGCTGTGTACTTTGAAATATACAATATCTAGGCATTTTAATAGGCCACTGTACTGTGCGTTCTCTTGTTAAATTATCTCACATACCTGGTGTAAATACCCACCGTCTGTTCTGTTACTACACGGCTGTGTACTTTGAAATATACAATATCTAGGCATTTTAATAGGCCACTGTACTGTGTGTTCTCTTGCTAAATTATTTCACATACCTAATTATATACCCAAATATTGTATTTGCAACAAAAAAAAAATAAAATGCGGAGGGGGGCTAGCGGAATAGGACGTGGACGTGGACGAGGACGGGGGCGCGGAAATGCTGTTTGGGGGCCTTGTTGAAGCCAGTGGGGATACAATGTGTGCTGGTGAGGATCAGCCAGGATCCCGCTCATCCAGAATCCCTGCCTTTATGGGACAGTTAAGCAGGGGGCGGGTTACACCGCTGTTGAGGCCTGAGCAGGTTGAACAGGTGGTGCAATGGATAGCCGATAGCGCTTCCACACAGTTGTCCACCAGCCAGTCATCCACACAGTCTCACTCTGACCCTCCTTCCTCCACACCTGGCCAACAGAGTCATCCCACCCTTGACCCCTCCCAGGAGCTCTTTTCGGGTCCTTTTTCAGATGTGCCGGAAGAATCCCAGGAGCTAGCAGAGGAATTTGTTTGTAGTGATGCCCAAACACTGGAGTTTTCGCCATCTCCTGCTGATGTGGACCCTGAGCCAGCATCTGTTATCATGAGCGATGATGATGATGAGACGCAGTTGCCATCAAGGGAGGCTGTTGGAATGTCCAGTGGGCAGGAGGAGGAGCAGAGTGAGGAAGAGGAGGTGGTGGATGACGAAATGACCGACCCCACTTGGCCAGGGGTGATGTCCAGCGAGGAAAGCAGTGGAGAGGTG